>JAYKKI010000019.1:14450000-14597500 GCA_039881145.1 Druceiella hillmani | reverse complement strand
TCATCAATGTTTAAAGTGCAGAAGCTTTTTCATAAATGTTTAAGTTGCAGAAGCTTTTTTATCAATGTTTAAGTTGCAGAAGCTTTTTCAACAATGCTTAAGTTGCAGAAGCTTTTTTCATCAATGTTTAAGTTTCAGAAGTTTTTTCTCAATGTTTAAATTGCAGAAGCTTTTTCAACAATGCTTAAGTTGCAGAAGCTTTTTTCATCAATGTTTAAGTTTCAGAAGTTTTTTCTCAATGTTTAAATTGCAGAAGGTTTTTCATCAATGTTTAAGTTGCAGAAGATTTTTTCATCAATGTTTAAGTTTCAGAAGTTTTTTCTCAATGTTTAAATTGCAGAAGCTTTTTCATCAATGTTTAAGTTGTAGAAGCTGTTTTCATCAATGTTTAAGTTTCAGAAGTTTTTTCTCAATGTTTAAATTGCAGAAGCTTTTTCATAAATGTTTAAGTTGCAGAAGCTTTTTTATCAATGTTTAAGTTGCAGAAGCTTTTTCATCAATGCTTAAGTTGCAGAAGCAGAAGAAAAAAAAGAAATTGAATTTAAAAATAAAAATTAGCCAATTACGCGGCGGCGTACAGATGATATTCAAAGGGATTCTGTTGGGCAGTACATAAACCCAATGGTTTATTTTTACCCTGGCACCAACGAAGGCTCTAGCAAACTTCCAACTGCTGACGTCACGACGATAAAATGTACTTGTGTTACGTAATTGCCTAAAGTGTAATGGTGTACTTGTGCGTGACTCAGGGTGCATGATGGCAGTTCGTGGGACAGTTACCGTCGTGGTGGCTATTGTTGCAGTCGTGGTGGCTATTGTTGCAGTCGTGGTGGCTATTGTTGCAGTCGTGGTGGCTATTATATCATGACAGTGCAGAGGTCCTTTTGTCTAAACGTAATTTACTTGGTAACAGCTATTTTTTACTAATTTTGGTTAGATTGGACTTGATTTGTATTATTTTATGAATTTATTACGTTTCAGTTAATTTCATTTGGAATTTTACCAAACTGGAAGTTAAAATTATTAAGTTGAATAATTTTTAAAGTACTGAATTTGGTATTATGAAAGCTTTACGAAACGCCAACACTGATACCCAATCCCCTCACCTCCATCTAATATGTCCTAATATTTTGGAAAAAAATCTGAAGTAAGATTTGTGTTTTGCAGTATTGCATAAAAGAAAAAATAACAGAATATTCAAATATAATTATTTTTCATAAAACATTATATATTTAAACACATGTACTTAACCACTAATAAAAAACAAAGTGAAAATGCCGTGTGGCATGAAGAATGATAAGTGATTAGTTCCATTTTTCGACGTTCAGGGAGCGATATGTCGTGGCAGTTGGACCTTTCGTCGAACAATTTAGTAATACTTGACAGTTCAACGTTGACAGTCAGCTAATGGCAGTTGCTGTCACAAGGCGTATACGCGGGGACAGTGACGGTGATAAGTACATCCACGGCTGCTCCTGTCACACGAACTGCCATCGTGTAAAATGGCGTTCTAGTGTAGAATGATTTTCGGGTAATTACCGCCATGTCTTTAATCTTTCTTTTAAAAATACGGTATTGTTACATTAATTGAGTTAGTAGCGACCAGTATATGGCACAAAATGGAAGAAAATAGTTACAAATGAATTATTTCCAGATAGGTGTTGGTTGTGTTGGAGATAAATTTTCTTGAATTTGTTTTCTTGAGTTTATTTGTTTGTTTTTGAAATTGTTTTCTTGAATTTGTTTATGAAGAGATGTCACAAGACAAGAAAAAAGGAAGTTTTTCCCACGACTTTTATTTAATTGTTATTAGTTATTCTTATTTTATTTATTTATTCTTTTGATGTTTATTTATTTATGCTATGTTTATTTATTTATTCTTGCCGTGGCGGGTCGCCACGCTATATTAAGGTATATATATAGTCTATATGTAGTAGAGTGTACGGTATGGCGACGTGTCGCCATACGCAACCGACTACGCGACCCCCTCCTCACTCTGTTCGACGCTGTTGTTTACTACGGTACACATAACCTGTGCTTTATTATTTTTGTATCAATTGTAAATAAATGTTTATTAAATAAAGTCACCATTTTCTATAATAAATTCGTAATACTTTATTATTTCATTATGCTATATTTAGTTCCTGTAATAATCTTGTCTTTTATGCATATTACTTGTACGAACACGATGTTTCACATCTGCCAGGCGTCCCAGGCTCATTTCTTTTTTATTTATTTACAGACTTTAACGTATACGTAGGGCGTACTTATTGATGCGAGAGCAATCTCTTATAGCTAACCAGAATATTAGTGCAACGATAAATGGGATACTGGTAGACTGCAATAGACTGTACAATTAACTAAAAGTGAAATAAAATTTAATAAAAGTATGTATAAACATAAATACACATACACCACACATTTATCGATATATTACAGATAACCTATTCGTAACGATAAGAAATGAATTTTAACAAAGTTTAAACTTTTAAATTAAACATGAACACAAAAGTACAGAAGAACTACAAAAGATAACGAAAACACATTTCAACAAATTTACTTTCACTCATCATAAGCAAATCTCAATATGGTGGTCACGATCAGGTGGTTGAGTAGTTGAATACCGCGGGAAACTGGAGACTTCCGATATAGTTCGGTTCTAGGGGGTGGTATGGCGAAAAGGTGATGATTGCGTGAGTGCAGGAAATTGTCAGATCACAAATTTTATTTTATTTTTTACTCTTTCCTGACTGTCAATCGCTGCATTGTTTGGTTTTTTATTTTCTAAAAATGTCAGGTTTTTTAAATTTTTTTTTTTTTTCTGTAACGCCACAGTTATTTTCGCCGGACGTCTTTCAGTTTCTCAACGGCTTGAATTTGTCCCCTTCGTCAAAATTAAATACTAAAATATATCGACATTTTGAGTTTTAAACATTTCTCCCCAGACATTGTTTCTTTTAGATTTTAATTTATATCCTTTGTGACAAAGATTCCGGACGTGTTTTTGAAGTGAAACTTCGTAGGCGGCGATTCGATAATCGGTAAGTGGACGAGAATTGGGGGTAAAATTTTAGGGTCGAATCACATTTAGGCACATTCTGTTACATGAGAAGGAAGAAAGATATGACGTAAAGAGAAAGAGAAAGAGAGCCATATATTCCGACGCCATGGAAGTGGAGCAAAAGAGAGCGACGTATACACAATGACACAAAGCGATTGAATAAGATAGTGTCGCGCATGTGCGCGTGTAGGTGTTCGCCTCAGACGCAATATATGAACAGCTGAGGTACGACGCATAAGTTGTGTCATTAATATTTATGATGATGTGATTATTTTAATTGATATTTGTCTATGTATATTTGCATGAAGATTTTGTTAGATGTTTCCGTCGATTTACAATTTACAATTATTAAATTTTCTGAAGGTATAGTATTCAAGTCTTCTTACACAAATTTAGTATAATTTATGAATTTACACTTAATACATTCTTTGTCTATCTCTTTCTCTCTCTCTCTGATGTTTTAACCGTACTATATTCTTACAAATCAAAGTTTAAATCGCCAAAGAAATTTCACTTCTATCACGTGTAGTGAGTTGCACGCGATTAATTTTTTGAAGTAAAACTTCTTTACGCACGTTTGACTTGGGGAGTAAGCTGGTGAATGCGTGAGGAGAGCGTTACGAAAAGTGTGACCGGGCGAGGTGAACGGAAGTTGAGAAGGAGATATAAGTTAGCGAAGACAGAAAAAGAGAGAGTTACGTTTCGTATATTACTGTAGGGACAAGAGAGAGAGGTGCGAGCACACATTTTCTTTCTCTCTTTCTCTCATAGCCAGTTATGTTTCGTATATCTAAGACACAGTGCAAGCCTATTGTCTGTATCACACTGTAGGAGCAAGAGAGAGCAGTGCGCGCGCACATTTTCTTTTTCTCTTCTTCTTATAGCTAGTGCATGAAATATATATATATATATATATATATATATATATATATATATACATATATATATATATATATATATATACATATATATATGCGAGTTTGCTAGCGTTACGCGAACGGTGATTTTTTTATTATTTTGTAATTTCATTTCGTTCTTGAACAATTTTATAAATTATTATTTTGTTCAATACATTAAATATTCTACGTTTAAAGTGAATAAAATTGTAAATTCATTTTAAAGTTTTTTTAAACACAAATTAATTAATGAAAATAAATCTCTATTTGCCCACTTTTTATTTCCATTTGCAAATATTTTATAGTTTAGTTTATCCGTAAATAATGGCACACGTTCGCACTGTCCGTTTGCGCACTCCAAATGAGTATTTATTCGTTGATATTTAAGGTGAGTATACACCAAACCAACCAAAACTAATGAAATCACTTCGTTGGCTTTCTTTAGCCCAGTGTGTACCCACATTTACTAAAACGATGATGCAATCAAAGTATTATTAGTGCGGTGTTTTCAGCTAGCGATTTTGGTCAATAAGCAACGACTTTTTCCTCAATCGTTTAGCTCTCTGACGTCGTATCAAGATGACATATATTACCGGTTTGTTACTCAGAGACAAAGCCAAATGCTGTAAGAAATAAATAAAAAATAGGTATAAAAGTACGTTTCATTGAATAAATATGCAGTACAAATCAAGGTGTCTGGCATAAAATAGTTTAAGATTTTTTGTTACGGTTCCGCACATCAAAACAGAAAATGGCAAGTTATACCGATTCCAAAACTATTTTTTTAAAGTAAATATCTATAAAAATATCTATGAAAACATGCCTCTCCGTCCATCTTGGAAAAAACATGCCTCTCCATCCATCTTGGAAAATTTTGATATTAAAGTTATGAAAAACAGGGTTATTAGAAGTGTAATAAAAAATCATAGTGATGATCCGAGATCAAAAATCACAATATTTTTTGAAATTCAATCAGCGTCGCAAACGCCCTGTTATTGGTTAAAAGTTAGATGACGTCACAGGCCAGTAAAACGCATTCATACTTACATCGAAATGATCTTCACTCATAAACACATTTGAATGAGCTATAATGCTGGTTGGGATCTTTTCGGTTTAATTGCAGCCACTTTTTTCGCCTTTTAGGATTTGTTGGCACTAAAACGAACACTTTGCACATTGCGGCACTGCACACCATTTTAATATGAAAATCAGCGGTTCAGCGGGCAGGACTGTTTATGTTTACATTGCGTGTGACGTCACGCTAGCCGCCATTACAAAAATTGCGTTTTTAGCGCGGGTTTGAAAATTCAAATTTTAAAAGTGATTTATATAAAAAATACTGCATATATCCTGGAAATATAACTGTAGTTTGCAAATATAACTGTAGTTTGTTTGTTTGTTTTATAATGCAAAATAAAACAATTTAAAAAATAAAGTCAAATTGTTAAGAGTGATCCGTCATTAGGTTATACTTCAAAAATTATTTTTTGTTTTATTTTATATAAAGAGAAAAAAACAAACATAAACCATTTCAATTATTCTACGAACTCTGGACACGAAATAAGTTTGTGTTCTAACATTTTCACAAACAACAAACAAAAAACAAATATGTTTATAAAATATCAAATTAAATACAGTTATAAATGTGAGATTAGTAACTTAAATAAACGAAACAACATTTTGTTGAAGAAGACGTAAAATCAAAACGGGAAACATATGTCTTTAATTTATCAATTAAATAAAGTTACAATTATAGATTATAAGTTATCTATGGATAAGTTATCTTTGTTAACTAACTTGAAAAAAATTGGGTGTGGCTGTGTCATGGACACGACCGTGTGTTGTACGTGAATACGTCTATGTAACGGGTTATATTTTTTAAATAAAATATTTTTATTTATGTATTTAGGATAAAAGCAAGGAAACAAATAATTATTGTGTTACAATAGCGTATAGGCCGACATTATATATTTTTGATAATATTTTTTTATTCTAACACCTTATTATGTTCACTGTCACTACTTTAAACTAACGTTTTATATACAACCGATAGATTTTGACAACAGCTGACCATTAAAACTTAAACGAACATCGTAGCTTTTCCGAATCAAAAGTTACACTAATTGCAAATCTCGATACGCAGCAAAATAACCTCAAAATGGCGGCGCTTCCCCCTCCACCGCGTGCGATGCGTCACTGTTCTCGCTTATCGTAATGAATTCTTTGATTCTTTAGCTATCCAGTGGTATAATTTAATTTTTGATGTAGAGGATAGATTCGAAACTGCAACGCCAAACTGTATCCCCTGATTTTGTTATCATTGGGTTTTTTAGATGCAAATAACCCCATGTATGGTAGCAAATTGAAAGACGTATTCACGTCAAAAAGAATAAATAAAATTAAATTAAAAGCAAAATCTGATCCATCTGCTGTACATGCATTTCACGGAGTCTATTCTTTACATCTGATCTAAGCGGGTGGCGTGAACTTTTAAAGATATCAAGTGATAACATCTCTATATTATAAAAGTCGCACAGCCTCTGTACCGGTGCTCTGATACCGGCGTTTGTACGTTACCGACATGAAATAGGAGACGGATAAGACTTAGTTTAGGAGTTCGAATCCATAATCTGACTCAGTAAAAATGGACAGTCCTATTACCTTGACAGATATTGAACATAATCACCAACTCTAATAACGAACTTCTTTGATAGAGGGCATCACAGTTGTCTTTATTATTTAATATTTTAATATACGATGATTTACAGCCATAAATACGATGCTGAAGAGCTTTCGAAAATGTTTTTTATAAGTTCTCAGTACTGTCAGAATAAGTGGCATATAGTGGGTAGCAGACAATAACAGCGTATTCAAGTTGAGATCTTGCATGTGCACTGTACAAGGTTAAGTATGTTTCAATATTTTTAAAGACTTTGACCATTCTTAAAATGAACTCAAGTATTCCATTTCTGCTCAATATGCAAATCAAAATGTAGTGTACTATCGAAAATGGCATCAGGATCACGCATGCTGTCAACTTTTTTATGTGAAACATCTATAGGCGCAGGTATAAAGCGGATCGTTGGCGTGGCGACGCTTGCCGTGGCGACGAGTCGCCACGCTATACTAAGGTATATATATAATCTATATGTAGTAGAGTGTACGGTATGGCGACGTGTCGCCATACGCTACGGACTACGCGACCCCCTCCTCACTCAGTTCGACGCTGTTGTTTACTACGGTACACATAACCTATGCTTTATTATTTTTGTATTAATTGTAAATAAATGTTTATTAAATAAAGTCACCATTTTCTGTAAGAAATTCGGAATACTTTATTTTTTCATTATGCTATATTTAGTTCCTGTAATAATCTTGTCTTTTATGCATATTACTTGTACGAACACGATGTTTCACATCTGCCAGGCGTCCCGTGACGGCTCACTGTTTTTTGTCATAAAACATATCTTTAGGTTTTTTATTTTTTTGTTTATATTACTATAAAACCGTATTTTTTTAATTTTTTTAAATTATAATGTTTTTATTATTTACTTTCAAATAGTTTAACAATCTGCCTTTATATCAATGACGCTGAATAACGACATGCAAACAGACTTACATCCGAAATGCATTGAGGCAAGAGGTTCACCAATGCCTTATGCTGGTATTAAGGAGTTTGAAATAGTTTTATATCTTAGTGTAGCGCGTTGTAGCTTTTTCACCTCCACGCTGTTTTTCGCTTCCTGTAAACTACATTTACGTAGGTGATCTGTGACCATCAGTGCTTCAAGAATGGTGTAATTATGGGTAAAACCACGAAACCGGTACTCTGGTGACCATTTCAAAAATATTTTTTTTGAATCGGGCTATACCTGGAGTTTCTTTATGGAATATGATCCACAATGAGGAGGTCCTTAGAAGACCTAAGATCACCGACATAGCTCGTAGAATTAGCAGGATGAAGTGGTAACTTACATGATATAGCGCGCAGAAGCGACAACTGTCGGGGAAGAAAGGTTCTGTAATGGCGAACAGTAGACGCAAAGTGGGATGTCTCCCATTACGTGGACTTAGTAAAGGTTGCGGGAAGCCGTTGGATGTAGTACGGGATCAATCTATATGGGAATATATGGCGGAGGTCCACGTTCAGCCATGGAAATCTTCCGGCTCATGTCAGCGATGGTTCTGGATTTCTCAGTTTTTGAAATATTTACGATATTTTTTATCAAGCCCGTAAAAGATATATTAGACCACAGAAGAAAGAGTATAAACTAGAAATGGCATGTGAGAGTGACGAGCGCCGCCACAAGTAAGCGAAGCTACGCTTACTTTAACGTGAGCGCATCTCGTCTGCATCAGTTTGCTGTTTACAGTGACGCGAGAAGGTGCTCCGTTGTTTTCACTTAAAGAAAAAAAAAATGTCTTAATGTATTACTGAATTCAGTAAAAATAAAAATCGTATACACAACCTTGCTAAAGGAGTTATTTCTTACCATATTTGTCAAGATTTATCAAAGTTATTTCGATATCAAAAAAGTTAAACTAATATTTACTTTTATGATTCAATTGTCAACTATTTAAGCGAGCAGAATAGACGTGTGCATTGCACAAGAATGCGGGAGCGAGTTCCAGCATCGAACGGTGTTTAAAATGATTGTGCGCGGAGGTGGGGGTGCGCTACGCAATGTAATTGGCGCGGTCAAAACACAGTTTGACGTAGTCCGTTCCCATATAATGTTACTTCTATATTGTTATTTGTTCTGTGTACTAGGCAACATATAATGAAAAATAGTATTATTAATTGTAAATAGTTTAATATAGAGGTGCGCAAAATGTATCAGTGAAAAGAAAAGTGTGATATATACCATTTTATTGGAAAGATATATATCAATCATTTATATCTCTAACTCAGTATCTCAGTGCTCCGAGTTATTAACGAAATTATTTATTACGCATACGTTGAACCGCTGAACAATGGTCATAAAACATGGTGATAAATAGTAATAACTGAACATTACGCACTATTGTTTGAAAATAAAAATAAATTATACAAGAGTGTCCACTTGATTTTGTTTAATAATTTGCAGATTTAGGACTGTCAACCTAGATTCAAATTATAAATAAAATAACTTTAATGATAATTAAATAAATTGGAATAAATTGGCGTATTTGTACAATTATAAAATAGAATTTTGAAATTAAACAAAAAAAGTGTTTGTTTAAGCAAATATTGTGAGCGAACTAAAGTATACTTTATCACAGCGTCCACATTCGATCCCGAGTAGCCACGTTCGTCTACACAGATCCAGTTGCATATTTGACTAAACAGTTCGATCGTTTTCTATCTCTTTCATGTAACGTTAAAACATACTTTTATATCTCTCTCCACGATGCGACGAGTGAGTGAAATGATTGATTTGGTGAAACAAAAAAGACACCGATCACTCCCGAGCTAGTGATGTACTGATACATTTTGATTTCAAGTGAGCTAGTGATAAATATGATCGTAACATGTGAGCTATATCTTTTATATCTCTCACTCATGAGTTACACATCTCTAGTTTAATAAATTTTTTTCTCGGGAACATATTTACATTCTTATGGTCCTATTCAGACTTACTGACTATCGTTTTTAGTTGTTAAAAAATTAGGGTATTCCAGAAACGTACCGTATTATTCCTCAATGGGTACCAAGTGCCAATAGTGTATTTAAGTGTTTTTAAGGTTTAAACATTTTATTTCATTATTTTGTTTATAAAGTATTTATATTGCTGGTTCTCATAAAGCACTGATCATTGAAACGCAGCACATCAGGCCTACGTCTCGTTCTAGTTAAGCGAACGCGTCGAATTTCATTTTATATGAGTGGTAATTTAATCAAAGTTTTTGACGTGAATACGTCTTTAAATTTGCTACCATACGGGGGCAATCCAAAAAATCTAATGATAACAAAATCGGGGTATAGAGTTTGGCGTTGCAGTTTCGAATCTATCCTCTACATCAAAAATTAAATTATACCACGATAGGTAAAGGTATATATAGGATAGCTAAAGGATTAAATAATTAATTACGATCAAGCAAGAATAGTGACGCATCGCGCGCGGTGGAGGGGGAAGCGCAGCCATTTTGAGGTTATATTGCTGCGTATCGAGATTTGCAATTAGTATAACTTTTGAGTCGGAAAAGCTACGATGTTCGTTTAAGTTTCAATTGTCAGCTGTCGTCAAAATCTATCGATTGTATATAAAACATTAGTTTAAAGTAGTGACAGTGAATATAATACGGTGTTAGAATAAAAAAATATTATCAAAAATATATAATGTCGGCCTATACGCGTCGAAAAGCCAAAACTAAATACAGAGATCATATACTGCTGGAAAGGGCTTCTCAAGAACAATCGAATGGTAATAATAAAACACCATATGACCGAGTCAAGCAGTGCCGGGAACGTAAAAGAATGAATGCGGCCGAGCGGATCAACGACGGTGCCAGTACATCTGTAGCTGGGGCGGTTGAAATTGTGCGTTACATAGACGTATTCACGTACAACACACGGCCGTGTCCATGATACAGCCACACCCCATTTTTTATATAAAACGAATTATGGCACATTATCTGACTTATAAAACACTAACAATGTGCCAAATTGGAAAAAAAATGGAGTATTTATTGAGAAAATGTATTTTTAAACGTTTTTACCTGCAATAGGCACTCTAAATTTTGAAGTGAGAAAAGATAAGATAAGATGACGAGAAGATATTTATTAATAAACACGCGCTTATACCATATATTAACAAAAATAAGAAATAGTTACAATAATAAATATTTTGGCATTACCTATCCAGGATGCCTCCTTAAGTTTTGTTTGTCCTTAATTTGTAATTTCAGGCGAGGTAAGCCACCAGTAAATTCTACTTTAAAAACTGTAAAACTTCTTCTTTATCATTCTCCGTGTGTCTTTTTCCATTCTATCCGTCAAATTCTCCCTCATATACCACTGTCTTCTAACCCTCCAATCTCTTCTCTTTATCCATCTCCCTATAATTCTCTCGAAGTCCCTTCCACCATCCAATACTCCCCGCACACATTTCCAAACCACTCCTCCCTCTCAACCTCTATATTTTCTCTATTCAAGTCTATCCATCATTTTTTCGAAATGACCTTAGTTTTACTTTTCGTTACAAGGTCAATCTTAATTCACTAACCTATCCCATTGTGCAATTTCTGCACACGAGTATAACAAAAAGACAGTACACAAACATAATCACATTTCAGCAGTTCATGACCCAGGGTTTCCTTCCTTAAATAATATCTTCCTTCCTTCCTTCAAGCCCTTTTAAATTGAAAAGTACGAAAACTAGCCATTTCCTGATTCCTACTGTCTGCAATACGCTTTTAAATAGAATCGCGAACTCCGTATGTAACTTATGTAGGAACGGCGAAAAGAAACTAGCCATTTCCTCACCCCCATTGTCTGCAGTATGCTTTTGAAATAGAATCGAAATCCAGCATGTATCTTATCTAGGAACGGCGAAAAGAAACTAGCCATTTCCTAATCTCTTTTGTCTGCATTATGCTTTTTAAATAGAATCGCGAACTCCGCATGTGTCTTATCTAGGAACAGCGAAAAGAAACTAACCATTTCCTAATCCCTACTTTCTGCAATACGCTTTTAAATAGAATCGCGAACTCCGCATGTATCTTATCTAGGAACAGCGAAAAGAAACTAACCATTTCCTGATCCCTACTTTCTGCAATACGCTTTTAAATAGAATCGCGAACTCCGCATGTATCTTATCTAGGAACAGCGAAAAGAAACTAACCATTTCCTGATCCCTACTTTCTGCAATACGCTTTTAAATAGAATCGCGAACTCCGCATGTATCTTATCTAGGAACAGCGAAAAGAAACTAACCATTTCCTGATCCCTACTTTCTGCAATACGCTTTTAAATAGAATCGCGAACTCCGCATGTATCTTATCTAGGAACAGCGAAAAGAAACTAACCATTTCCTGATCCCTACTTTCTGCAATACGCTTTTAAATAGAATTGCGAACTCCGCATGTATCTTATCTAGGAACCGCGCAAAGAAACTAGACATTACCTGGTCCCTACTTTCTGCAATACACTTTTAAATAGAATCACGAACTCCGCATGTATCTTATATAATAATGGCGAAAAAACACGTCATTAATGTGCACAGGATTAAATAATACCGTAATCAAGCACAAGTGTATTGTGTGGCTCATTTAGACTCAATTTTTTGGCTTTGATCCGAATGATTAAACGCTAGGGTACATACGGTGCGGGTTCAGATGTTTTGTAAGCAAATATAGACTTTTTAAAACAAATTTGTCAACAAATTCCTACAAATTTCCTCTTGGGTATACTGGGTTTCTTTTCCTTGCAAGGGATAGAAGATAAGATAGAAGGATAGATCCAGAAGAGACGGTGCGCTTATGATATTTATCTTCCGTTTATTAAAAGGAAACATTTTATGCCCTGTATTATTGAGTAAACTTTCTTTGTACCTGACAATTTCCTGTGCTAACGTAATCATCACCTTTTTGCTACACCACCCTCTAGAATTGAACTATAAAGGAGCTCTCCATTACGGTCGGGTCGGCAGAACAGTCATAACATTTTCATTGCGTATAATTTCAAATAAGAACCGGCCAAATGCGAGTTGAATGAAGGGTTCGGTAGCACCAAACAATATTAGCTTATAAATTTGTTTCTCGCAAATATACTATGAAAAACAAAGTTATTGCTGCGGTCGGTACCGAAAATATCATATATCTCAGAAACTCCACAACGTATCTTATACAAATCTTATTTCTTTCTATCTTATTCAAATCTTAGTTTCCTCCGTTACTCAACTGCTCAACCACCTGATCACGGTCGCACCAGATCGTGATTTGTTTATGATTATGAGTGAAACTAATTTGTAGAAACGTGTCGTTGTTATCTTTTGTAGTTCTTGTGTATTTTTGTATTCATGTTTAATCTAAAATGTTATACTTTATTAAATCATTCATTTGTTACTGTTACGAATCGATTACCTGTAATGTATCGATAAATGTGTACGTGTAAATACAAACAAAAATAAGTATATTTTCTAACCTTAAATACGTATCGACCAGTAAGACAAAACTATTAAATCAAGGAACTCACATTATTTAGGTAAAGGCTCCATTTGCAGGCTTATTACTCAATAACAATTATAGATAGTTTTAAAAAAATTAAAAAGCTGGTTGGAGATGGACCTATGAATCGGAGAAATACGTTGAGAGATTGACCAAACATGTCTTCGAACGGAGATCTCGTTTGAAAACAAGAGGGGTTGGACTTTTACCGGGTAATTGTATTTTTTTATTAACAAAAAAAATTTGAAGTGAAACTTCTTTGCCGATCTAAAGCCTGAGTTATAAATATATAGTGAAGGTAAAAATGGCCGAGAGAGAGAGAAAATATACCAAGTTTAAGTCCATAGTAAGCATTTTCAGAAAAATTAATAAAATGTCATTAAATTTTAAAAATACAAATTTTATTGTTAGCCTTGTAATGGATGAAGTACATCCAAAATTAATAGTAAATCGATCATAAATAGATAAATTGACAAAATTTTGACAGTTTACTTTTAACAAACTTAACGTACAAAATGGCTGATAGCAGTAGTGAGTACCGTTTTCGTTTGTTGGACACCATTTTGTGCTAAAGGGTTCGTCTATCTCTCTCGTTTATTAACTAAGTACCTATTTTTCATCCTTCTTGCTATAGATTCGTTACATTCGGACGTTACAACTAAACGTTGCACCAAAACGTTGCATAAAAACGTTGCACCCTTGACATTTTATTCTCATCGCGCCCAAAGAAGTTTAACTTAAAAAACTAATTATATTTTAGGATAAATGTATTCATTGTGTTCATCTCTATGGCACAGACTATATGCATACAATATTTCATAAATATTGGTAGAGTCGTTAAGGCATGAAAATAGGACTAACAAACTGACTGTTGCATTTATAATATTATTAGCTGGATTCTGCAGTTTTACGTGAATATAAATTGCAGGACTCAGATGCTCCCAAAGTGGTCACTAAACGCCTCAGCTCCGTTTACCGAATGACACCGGTCGTCGGGGATATATGACGTCATAGTGGTTCAGAAGATAAGGGCGAACAAACAAATAAAGAAGCAAAATCTTCCGCTTTATATATCTGTATAAAGATATGAAGTCGAATACCACAAAGAGGATAAATAATTCTCTTTAATGTCCTGAAGGTAACAGTGTCCTGAAAGTAACCATTTTCCGAAATGTGTGACGATTTAGGTGCTACCCAAGTTTAAAGTTGATTTTTTTTGTAAAATTATTAGCATATTTTCCACATTTTTCATTCTCGTATTATGAATTCAATAATATTAATAAAAAATCTGAATTTTTTCTATAAAACCAAAAACATTTTAAGTTTTATTACGTACTTAACCCTTAATTGATAACCGATTGTTTCTTTAAATTTTTCAAACGGTCATAACATTTTAATTGCGCAGGATTTCAAATAAGATCCCGCCAAATGCGAGTTGGAAAAAGGGTTCCGTAGCACCAAACAATATTAACTTATCAATTTGTTTTTCGCAAAGACATTGTGAAAAACAAAATTATTTATTGCTGCCCTCGGTATCGAAAATACCTCATATACCAACGTATCTTCTCAATTTTTTTTTCATAAAAATCTCAATTTTTTTTAGAATATTACACACGTTGTCTGAAAAAGTAGAAGGCGAAGAGAAGGTTGTGTGCTTTGCCCACTTTTCAAGACTCTAGAATCAAATCTCATCAACTATTGATTTAAATGAAAAAGTTGTTTTGGAACCTCTATATCATTAACGACACCACACATACCTATGTGCACTGGATTTTTTTTCATCCCTCAGTTACATGTATGGAGCGTTACCCCTAACATTGTTTTTTTTTCAAAATTCCACTATTTCATTGTACAGCGATTCATAGAAGACACCCACCATTCAAATTTTACCTATAGTCACCGAGTAAAATGACTGTGACATATGGACATACAGACGGGCAGACAGATAGACGCACAGAGGAACACGACGAAATATACGAGGATTCCGTTTTTGCCATTAGGCTACGGAACTCTAAAAACTGTTCCCAATATTCTCTTCAGGACATTGAAGACATTTATCTCACCACGGCTTTGCCGTATGTAACTTTACACACTGTATATTAATTATAATTTGTATACAAAATCATAAGCCTCAAGAGCTAGATAAACTGTTTCTTTTCTATCTAGAATTTTGCATCAAGCCTTAATAGCCGTGCAAGATAACGACCTATAACGACGCCAAGGTCGCGCGCCACTTGGAATCATGTACAACGACCTGCCAATGTCGTTTGACTCTAAGCAAATATCCTCGGTATGCGAAGTATGGTTAACTGGTCTCTATAGGTAAAGGATTTAGGGTAGGTTGTTGAAAAGTTATTTGTTTATTTATACGACATACATACATTCAAATAAAAACTTAAACATTTAAAAACACATATCATTTCTATTACGCCATTTACAAATATTAATAATATTTTTCGGCAGGAAAATATATTTCCTCGTATTTTTCACAGGTGAGAAAACAGTATCGTGATTTTCTCAAAAGCTATGAGGTCTTAGATCAGAGATATAATGTGCCGGAAACTTCAGGAATATTTCAATTTCTTTTGCCAGTAATGAAGATGAGAATTATGATAAATAAATTTATAAAAAAATATTTAAAAAAATTCTAACAAACATTTCCCAGACTAACAACATTTTTTACAAAATAAATTTAAGTACTGATTTTTAATCAAGAGATGGAGTTCACAATGAAATCGATACCAAGAACAAGTTTTGTCATCATTTTAATTTTTGGAGATGGAAAGTAACAACTTTTTATAGAGATATTCAGCTAATATCTACAAAACTATCATATATAAAAGATAGTTTTCACATCTCTATCACCGATGTCATACATAAAAGATAGTTTTGACATCCCTATCACTGATGTCATACATAAAAGGTAGTTTTGACATCCTGTAACTGATGTCATACATAAAAGGTAGTTTTGACATCCCTGTAACTGATGTCATATATAAAAGATAGTTTTGACATCCCTATCACTGATATCATACATACAAGATAGTTTTGACATCCCTATCACTGATATCATACATACAAGATAATTTTGACATCCCTGTAACTGATGTCATATATAAAAGATAGTTTTGACATCCCTGTCACTTATATCATACATACAAGATAGTTTTGACATCCCTATCACTGATGTCATACATAAAAGGTAGTTTTGACATCCCTGTAACTGATGTCATATATAAAAGTAAGTTTTGACATCCCTATCACTGATGTCATTCATAAAAGATAGTTTTGACATCCCTATCACTGATGTCTTATATAAAAGATAGTTTTGACATCCCTATCACTGATGTCAGTAACAACATTTTTTACAAAATAAATTTAAGTACTGAATTTAAAGAAGAGATGGAGTTCACAATGAAATCGATACCAAGAACAAGTTTCCTCATCATTTTAATTTATGGAGATGGAAAGTAACAACTTTTTATAGAGATATTCAGCTAATATCTACAAAACTACCATATATAAAAGATAGTTTTCACATCCCTATCACCGATGTCATACATAAAAGATAGTTTTGACATCCCTATCACTGATGTCATACATAAAAGGTAGTTTTGACATACCTGTAACTGATGTTATACATAAAAGGTAGTTTTGACATCCCTGTAACTGATGTCATATATAAAAGATAGTTTTGACATCCCTATCACTGATATTATTCATACAAGATAATTTTGACATCCCTATCACTGATGTCATACATAAAAGGTAGTTTTGACATCCCTGTAACTGATGTCATATATAAAAGATAGGTTTGACATCCCTATCACTGATATCATACATACAAGATAGTTTTCACATCCCTATCACCGATGTCATACATAAAATGTAGTTTTGACATCCCTGTAACTGATGTCATATATAAAAGATAGTTTTGACATCCCTATCACTGATATCATACATACAAGATAGTTTTCACATCCCTATCACCGATGTCATACATAAAATGTAGTTTTGACATCCCTGTAACTGATGTCATATATAAAAGATAGTTTTGACATCCCTATCACTGATATCATACATACAAGATAGTTTTCACATCCCTATCACCGATGTCATACATAAAAGATAGTTTTGACATCCCTATCACTGATGTCATACATAAAAGGTAGTTTTGACATACCTGTAACTGATGTCATACATAAAAGTTAGTTTTGACATCCCTGTAACTGATGTCATATATAAAAGATAGTTTTGATATCCCTATCACTGATATCATACATACAAGATAATTTTGACATCCCTATCACTGATGTCATACATAAAAGGTAGTTTTGACATCCCTGTAACTGATGTCATATATAAAAGATAGTTTTGATATCCCTGTCACTTATATCATACATACAAGATAGTTTTGACATCCCTATCACTGATGTCATACATAAAAGGTAGTTTTGACATCCCTGTAACTGATGTCATACATACAAGATAGCTTTGACATCCCTATCACTGATGTCATACATAAAAGATAATTTTGACATCCCTATCACTGATGTCATACATAAAAGGTAGTTTTGACATCCCTGTAACTGATGTCATATATAAAAGTAAGTTTTGACATCCCTATCACTGATGTCATTCATAAAAGATAGTTTTGACATCCCTATCACTGATGTCTTATATAAAAGATAGTTTTGACATCCCTATCACTGATGTCAGTAACAACATTTTTTACAAAATAAATTTAAGTACTGATTTTTAAAGAAGAGATGGAGTTCACAATGAAATCGATACCAAGAACAAGTTTCCTCATCATTTTAATTTATGGAGATGGAAAGTAACAACTTTTTATAGAGATATTCAGCTAATATCTACAAAACTATCATATATAAAAGATAGTTTTCACATCCCTATCACCGATGTCATACATAAAAGATAGTTTTGACATCCCTATCACTGATGTCATACATAAAAGGTAGTTTTGACATACCTGTAACTGATGTTATACATAAAAGGTAGTTTTGACATCCCTGTAACTGATGTCATATATAAAAGATAGTTTTGACATCCCTATCACTGATATTATTCATACAAGATAATTTTGACATCCCTATCACTGATGTCATACATAAAAGGTAGTTTTGACATCCCTGTAACTGATGTCATATATAAAAGATAGTTTTGACATCCCTATCACTGATATCATACATACAAGATAGTTTTCACATCCCTATCACCGATGTCATACATAAAATGTAGTTTTGACATCCCTGTAACTGATGTCATATATAAAAGATAGTTTTGACATCCCTATCACTGATATCATACATACAAGATAGTTTTCACATCCCTATCACCGATGTCATACATAAAATGTAGTTTTGACATCCCTGTAACTGATGTCATATATAAAAGATAGTTTTGACATCCCTATCACTGATATCATACATACAAGATAGTTTTCACATCCCTATCACCGATGTCATACATAAAAGATAGTTTTGACATCCCTATCACTGATGTCATACATAAAAGGTAGTTTTGACATCCCTGTAACTGATGTCATACATAAAAGATAGTTTTGACATCCCTATCACTGATGTCATACATAAAAGGTAGTTTTGACATCCCTGTAACTGATGTCATACATACAAGATAGCTTTGACATCCCTATCACTGATGTCATACATAAAGGATAGTTTTGACCTTCCTATCACTGATGTCATACATAAAAGGTAGTTTTGATATCCCTGTAACTGATGTCATATATAAAAGACAGTTTTGACATTCCAATCACTGATGCTATACATATAAGATAGTTTTGACATCCCTATCACAGATGTCATATATAAAACATAGTTTTGACACCCCTATCATTGATGTCATACCTAAAAGAT
Source organism: Druceiella hillmani (assembly GCA_039881145.1). Lineage (NCBI taxonomy): Eukaryota > Metazoa > Arthropoda > Insecta > Lepidoptera > Hepialidae > Druceiella > Druceiella hillmani. Next base: position 14,578,499 of record JAYKKI010000019.1, on the reverse strand, counting down.
AGTTTTGACATCCCTATCTCCTCATAATGACAAACCTATATCCTCTAAATCAAACGGCTTATGAAAAAATAGCTGTGACATTTAGACAAACAGATATATGAATGATCATGTATGCAAACTGAACCTTCATCGGAAATTTTGGTGTCCAGATTGTTTACAAGATTAGACCTAAACCGATAACAAAATTATAATAATTCTCGTATGTTTCTTACATCATCACAGCCAAAGAATTAAATATGTTTTTCAACTAAACATATCTACTGATTAGAAATTTTAGTCCTAGATAAGATAATAAATACAATTATTACATTATAGAAATATATATCCACTTGATATTATTTCATTACATAATAGTTAATGAACGAATTTTAATGAAATTTTCAATGAATACTAAGCCTTTTTCATATTGAAAATAGAAGGAAAGAAATACGTTTTGTCTCCCCCCATCTAAGTGAAATATATTTAATGATTATATCTTGATATAAGACATTTAACGATTACATCTTGATATAAGCGAATGATAGTAACCTATGTGTGTCTTACTCCGTCATTACGATTACGCCATAAGAATATACCAAATAAACATACTGATATCTCACTCTAAAAATGAATAAAGGTTGCGCGGAGAAGCCACCTAACGGTCACACTGTTTTAACGCTCTGAACTTCTCATTTTACCCTCATAATCCTTCTACAGAAATGTTGCACGTAGAGGCCACCTAAGGTTACATTTTTTTAACGCACTGAACTTCGTTCGCTCTGAAGTTCTGATCTTACTCCTCATAAAACTTCATACTGGGCTTTATATATGAATATCGATTCTTAAGGAGTGAACTCTAATAATTTGTTATTGCTAAAAATTGTTAAATTCTTCGAAAAAACGATAATATTGGAAAAAAACAACGAAATAGCAAAATTGCCAGAAAAATGCAATGCAAAATGCAGAACGTTTCTGTTTTAATAGATGTCTATTAAAAGCAAAAGAAGATAAAAGAACATCCAATGGGTTGCCCCATTGTGAGCCCCGAAGAAAGTATGAAAATTGTACAAAAGGGTTTCTAAATTCACCGAATCGGGTTTCTAAATTCTCCGAATCGGGTTTCTAAATTCTCCGAATCGGGTTTTTAAATTCTCCGAAATAGGTTTCTAAATTCTCCTAATCGGGTTTCCAAATTCTCCGAACCGGGTCTCCAAATTCTCCGAATCGGGTTTCTAAATTCTCCGAATCGGCTTTCCAAATTCACCGAATCGGGTTTCTAAATTCTCCGAATTGGGTTTCTAAATTCTCCAAATCGGGTTCCTAAATTCACCAAATCGGGTTTCTAAATTCTCCGAAGCGGGTTTCTAAATTCTCCGAATCAGGTTTCTAAATTCACTGAATCGGGTTGCTAAATTTTCCGAATCGGATTTCTACAATTCACTCGGGAAATTTTTCAACTATTGGTACGAAAAATGAGAACGTAACAACGACAGACAACGTTGGGATATTTTAGGCAAGTGCGACGTGGACTTTGCTTATTTTTCCAAATAACATTTTAAATAATATGCTGCCAATCGTACCCGGAAATAATATGCGACGGAAATGCCATTACAATGATATACTGTCCCAAATGTGGTTATTCTGAGAACGTCTGACGCGCAAATGTCGATAAAATCATCATTCATTCGTTCGTTGAAAGCTTTGCGACCTTTTTTTAATAAAAATACCACATCAAATCTAAATTAAAGCACATTCAATTAAATCTAACAAATATGTTTACGGATCTTTGTAATTATATATGTTTGGACACAGATTTTAGTAACTACCGAGCTGCTTTTTCAAGATATACAAACATCTAAAGTTAAAAAACAGAATAATTAGAAAATTAGTTTTTCTGTCCGTCTTCCTGATCCATCCATCAAACTACAGGAGCAGTGTAAAAACAATTATGTTGCCAAAGAAACGTTCGCATTGCCAGAGGTGATAGAGATGCAATCTTTTGCCTGGTTACCTATCAGTGTTGGTGCAATACTTTTTTATATAAGAAATATTGCCGAAATGTCAAAAAGCATTAGTGAAAGAAAGAAGCTATTTAAAGGCATTCTGGGAAAGAATTTAATTTGAAGAAGAGATTCTAATTGATAATGTCAATGGTAAATATCGTGTTCGCCTTGAAAGCAAATGCCGAAACGAAGCGATTATATATTACGGCTAAATACTGCTATCTAATAAATATTATTAACTATATAAATTATGAAGACTGTTATCCAAAAAACTGATATCCAAAGAAGATGAAGACTGACGCTTATGAAGACTGCGATCCAAAAAATTATGAAGACTGCTATCCAAAGAAGATGAAGAGTGACGTTTATGAAGACTGCTATCCAAAAAACTACTATCCAAAGAAGATGAAAACTGATGCTAATGAAGACTGCTATCCAAAAAATTATGAAGACGATAGATGGTATATTCAAAATAAAATTTTGGACTAGTCCTGACTAGTAATATCATAAAAGCAAAAGTGTATTTGTTAGTTTTTTTTAACGTCACAATGGAGTAATGGATCGATGTAAATGTCAAAATATGATTTTTGGGCAGAGATAATTGACAAACTGGGAATTATATAATCTTTTGTTTTTTATTCCGAAAAATCATAGTCCTTTCCAAAAATTCTTCTTTGGAACAACAAACAAACAACAACTTTCTATCAAAGAAATAGATACAAACAATGATCTCTATCATATTAATACGTTGGACTACCTATACCATATAAAATATTTGAAGCGCCACCACGGACGTCCCGAGAACTAAATTTGACATTTAATTAGAGTTGCCCAGAATTTTCCTTTATATCGATATATTATATTACAATCGATTGTATCGATATATGATAATGTCACATTGCTTTATATGGACGCTTTCTATATTTTTTATTATTTTGTTAATCTTAGATATATATCTAAATACAATGAAAAAATTGCCTGCTCATGATTTTTATTTTTATAGAAAGAAAAATGTTACAACTACCGCCCTTGTACTAAGCCTTTTGTAAAATTTGCATAACTTCTTCTGGACTACCTATACCATATAAAATAACAGTTAATTTTGTGCTTATTTGAAGCGCCGCCACGGACGTCCCGAGAACTTAATTTGACATTTAATTAGAGTTGCCAAAAATTTTCCTTCATATCGATAAATCATATCGCAATCTCTTGTATTAATATACGATAATATCACATTGCTTTGTATGGACGCTTTCTATATCTTTTATTATTTTGTTAATCTTAGATATATAAATGAAATCAAAAAATTGCCTGCTTACGATTTTTATTTTTATGGAAAGAAAAATGTCACAACTACCTCTTGGTGTCGCTTTAATTAGAATTGCCCAAAATTTTCCTTTACATCGGTAAATCATATCGCAATCTTTTGTATAAATATATGATAATATCACATTGCTTTGTATGGACGCTTTCTATATTTTTTATTATTTTGTTAATCTTAAATATATAGATGCAATCAAAAAATGGCCTGCTAACGATTTTTATTTTTATGGAAAGAAAAATGTCACAACTACCTCTTGGTGTCGCTTTAATTAGAGTTGCCCAAAATTTTCCTTTATATCGGTAAATCATATCGCAATCTTTTGTATAAATATATGATAATATCACATTGCTTTATATGGACGCTTTCTATATTTTTTATTATTTTGTTAATCTTAAATATATAGATGCAATAAAAAAATGGCTTGTTCATGATTTGTATTTTTATAGAAAGAAAAACGTTACAACTGCCTCGGTGTGGTTCTAAAGTAAAATGAAAATATTACAAGAAATAGAATTATCATCGTCATAAGATGAATTTGGTGAATTGTTATATTTATTTTGGGCGATATCGCACTCTAACGTGAACGAGACATCTAGACAATGTGTCGTTACAGTTATGGTTACAGTTATTTTTTTTATTTCCTAAAAGTTGTTTGCAGTTACACTTTCATAGCCTTCTAATACGCAAGCGCTAAGTTGAATAGCGCCCGGTTAAACCGGTCAGGATTATGACTCGAACTTATTGACAGTTAAAGACGTATTTCGTATGGTATAATGGGGTACGACTAGTAAAGTAGACTCTTGGTTCAACTCGACTAAAACAGAAATACATTGAGAAACAGGAATACTTTTTTAACTGTCAAAAAGTTCGACTGACAGTGCTGACCGTGTGCGGTGTATACGCGCGTAATCGCCATGTAAATAAATAAAGGAACTTAAGTATCGTCGTTTAACTACATAGATAAATACCGCTGATCAGATTTGAATCAATATATGAGCTTTCTTTTATTTGAAAGTGTATATATCGTGTAAACATCATTTATGTATTATTCACTTTCACAACAGTCTAAACATATATTAGAGGATTTACCATTCGAGCGAACTGAAAGGACATTAAATGTGACGATTGTTTAGTTGTATATATATCTGTGTCATAAGATTTAGTTTTAAATAGCAAAAATAAGCTAAACCTCCAATGGAATTAAACTTTCTCGTGGTATTAACAGCGAAAGTAGTTAAGGATATAAAACGTGAACATTGTTTTCTGATTTACAAGATCGATTTAAAGAATCTTTGGTGTCCAATAAGTAAGGAATGTATTACTTGTAATTGGTGTCAGATAATTTTTTTAAATTATTAAAACAAATTAATATAAAATACGTAGATATCCGTCTGAATACAGCAATAAACAATTATTCGCTACATATATCAGGTGTTAAGATATGCAATTTTTTGATACGAAACATTTGGGCTCCAATGATCGTAATCAATTGATTCTGATTCAATGTTACTTGTGTTTTACATATAGGTATATCTTATATTTAATTTTTTCGCATAGAAAACTTCCAATTATCGTGTTAACTGTATATTGAATATATTTGGCGTTAATTTTGTAGAAATTCATTATTCACAATAAGCAAAGATGCTAATAGCCCATCTTTGCTAATAGCCCACCTGAAGATGTTACATACAATGAAACTTAGGTCGTGATAAAGAACTTAAAGAAAGTAGAAGTAATACTATATCACGTAGTTTCAATTAATTATGTTAATTGTATAATTAAATCCGTGAAAACATACATACAACTTTAATCTATCGAAGTTTTTATCGATTTATTTTGGGACCTTATCTCATCCTTAACATTAGTTCCGTGGACGCTCACCACTGCGGACGTTCACTATCAGCGCCAAAATGGCGAGAATAAAATTGCTTCATTACGATTTGTTTAAAACCAGTCCAGCGTACCAGTATAATGGAGATAAATAGATACAGATTTGAAACAGGCTAATTATATAGTTACGAAGTAAATATAATTTTAAATATAATTTTCCAGATCTAAATTTTAGCATTTCTTTTTGAAATGTATATGCACAAGGAAATATAGGTTTCACAAGTGTTCACCATATATATCAATGAAAATCATGACAATCAGTAATCAGCAATAAAACTTTCACGTGCGTTATGTTGTGTTATTGAAGTGAAACTTCTTTACGCACGCTTGACTTGGGGAGTAAGATGGTGAATGCGTGATGAGAGTGTTACGAAAAGTGTGATCGGGCGAGGCGAACGGAAGTTGAGAGATATAAGTCAGTGAAGACAGAAAGAGAGGGAGGTTACGTTTCATATATTACTGTAGGGTCAAGAGAGAGAGGGCACACATTTTTTTTCTTTCTTTCTCTCATAGCCAGTTATGTTTCGTATATCTAAGACACAGTGCAAGCCTATTGTCTGTATCACACTGCAGGAGCAAGAGAAAGCAGTGGGCGTGCACATTTTCTTTCTCTCTTCCTCTCATAGCCAATGCATGAAATATATATATATATATATATATATATATATATATATATATACACATGTTTTTTGTTACTAAAACCAATATCTCTTGAGGGCTTTCTGAATTTAATCGGAAATTTCCTATCGGCCCATTATTCACAGAGTTATCGCGTCACGAAATTCGGCGTAACTTCATTACATTGAAAATTTTGACCTAATTATCCAAACGTATTTATAAATGTATAAAGTTGAAAACGTCAAAAAACAAACAGATAACGTCACATTTCGATCTCCTAAACAGGGGTGTGTAGTTTAAATAAAAAAACAACGTTATATTTTGATCTCATCAATAGGGGTACACACATACTTTGGTAGGTACGTATGTGACAGATAATTATGTAAAATAATTATGTTATGTTACTAGTGATAACGAGAACAGATTTTTTATACAATACACAATGTTTAGTTTAAACGAATTATTTGAATGTTTCGGTGATAAAAATATATTTATAAAATTTTGATTCGTCTATATTCCACGGTGCAAACGTACTGACATTTAGAGAGTATCTGGAGTATCTACAGCTGTTTGGACACCTTATATTATATACAATACATTGCACCATATTTAGTTTTTGAAACACTACAACGTATAAAGTTTAAACGAATTATTTGAATGGTCTAGCGATAAAAATACATTTATGAATATTTAAGTTATCTACTTCCATTGTGAAAACATATTGGCATTTGGTAATCTAGAGAAAGATATTGGATTCTTTAGTTTTATAGCTGCTTGGACACATTATATTCAATACTGCACCATATTTAGTTTTTGAAACACTACAACGTATAAAGTTACAACATACTGACATTCGGGAATATAAAGAAAGATATCGATTCTGGAGTATTTACAGCTGTTTGAACACCTTATATACAATACACTGTGCCATATTTACTTTTTGAAACACTACACAATATAAAGTTTCAACGGATTATTTGAATGGTTCGGTGATAAAAATATATTTATGAGTATTTCAATTTGACTACTTCCATTATGAAAACATACTGGCATTCGATAATCTAGAGAAAGATATTGGAGTCTTTAATTTTATAGCTGTTTGGGCACATTATATTCAATACTGCACCATATTTAATTTTTGAAACACTACAACGTATAAAGTTTCAACGAATTATTTGAATGTTCGGTGTCAAAAATATATTTATGAGTATTTCAATTTGTCTACTTCCATTATGCAAACATACTGGCATTCGATAATCTAGAGAAAGATATTGGGTTCTTTAGTTTCTATAGCTGTTTGGACACATTATATTCAATACTGCACCATATTTAGTTTTTGAAACACTACAACGTATAAAGTTACAACATACTGTCATTCGGGAATATAGAGAAAGATATCGATTCTGGAGTATCTACAGCTGTTTGAACACCTTATATACAATACACTGTGCCATATTTACTTTTTGAAACACTATACAATATAACGTTTCAACGAATTATTTGAATGGTCTAGCGATAAAAATATATTTATGAGTATTTCAATTTGTCTACTTCCATTATGCAAACATACTGGCATTCGATAATCTAGAGAAAGATATTGGGTTCTTTAGTTTCTATAGCTGTTTGGACACATTATATTCAATACTGCACCATATTTATTTTTGAAATACTACAAAGTATAAAGTTACAACATACTGACATTCGGAAATCTAGAGAAAGATATCGATTCTGGAGTATCTACAGCTGTTTGAACACCTTATATACAATACACTGTGCCATATTTACTTTTTGAAACACTATACAATATAACGTTTCAACGAATTATTTGCATGGTTCGGTGATAAAAATATATTTATGAGTATTTCAATTTGTCTACTTCCATTATGAAAACATACTGGCATTCGATAATCTAGAGAAAGATATTGGATTCTTTAATTTTATAGCTGTTTGGGCACATTATATTCAATACTGCACCATATTTAGTTTTTGAAACACTACAACGTATAAAGTTTCAACGAATTATTTGAATGTTCGGTGTCAAAAATATATTTATGGGTATTTCAATTCGTCTACTTCCATTATGCAAACATATTGGCATTGATCTAGGGAAAGATATTGGATTCTTTAGTTTTATAGCTATTTGGACACATTATATTCAATACTGCATCTTATTTAGTTTTTGAAATACTACAACGTATAAAGTTACAACATACTGACATTCGGAAATCTAGAGAAAGATATCGAATCTGGAGTATCTACAGCTGTTTGAACACCTTATATACAATACACTGTGCCATATTTACTTTTTGAAACACTACACAATATAACGTTTCAACGGATTATTTGAATGGCTTGGTGATAAAAATATATTTTAATTTGTCTACGTTCCACGGCGCAAACATACTGGCATTCGGGAATCTAGAGAAAGATATCGATTCCTGAGTTTCTACAGCTATTTGGACACTTATATACAATACATTACACCACATTTAGTTTTTGAAACATTACAACGTATAAAGTTTCAACGAATTATTTGAACGGTTCGGTGATAAAAATATATTTGTGAATATTTTGATTTGTCTACTTTCCACGGTGTAAATATACTGGCATTCGAGAATCTAGAGAAAGATATCGATTCTTGAGTATCTACAGCTATTTGGACACTTATATACAATACATTACACCACATTTAGTTTTTGAAACATTACAACGTATAAAGTTTCGACGAATTATTTGAACGGTTCGGTGGTAAAAATATATTTGTGAATATTTTGATTTGTCTACTTTCCACGGTATAAATATACTGGCCTTCGAGAATCTAGAGAAAGATATCGATTCTTGCATTTCTACAGCTGTTTGAACACCTTATATACAATACATTACACTATATTTAGTTTTTGAAACACATTCAACGTATTTAGTTTTAACGAATTATTTGAATAGTTTGGTGATAAAAATATATTAATTTCATATATTTCAATTTGTCTACTTTCCAATATTCACATATTTCAATTTGTCTACTTTCCACTGTGCGAACATACTGGCATTCGACAATCTAGAGAAAGATATTGGATTTTTAAACTAATTAGACGCCTTGGACATACTGGCATTCGACAATCTAGAGAAAGATATTGGATTTTTAAACTAATTAGACGCCTTGAACATACTGGCATTCGACAATCTAGAGAAAGATATTGGATTTTTAAACTAAATTAGACGCCTTGAACATACTGGCATTCGACAATCTAGAGAAAGATATTGGATTTTTAAACTAATTAGACGCCTTGTATCCAATACACTACACCATATTTAGACGCCTTGTATCCAATACACTACACCATATTTAGACGCCTTGTATCCAATATACTACACCATATTTAGACGCCTTGTATCCAATACACTACACCATATTTAGACGCCTTGTATCCAATACACTACACCATATTTAGACGCCTTGTATCCAATACACTACACCATATTTAGACGCCTTGTTTACAATACACAACACCATATTTAGACGCCTTGTTTACAATACACTACACCATATTTAGACGCCTTGTATCCAATACACTACACCATATTTAGACGCCTTGTATCCAATACACTACACCATATTTAGACGCCTTGTATCCAATACATTACACCATATTTAGACGCCTTGTATCCAATACACTACACCATATTTAGACGCCTTGTATCCAATACACTACACCATATTTAGATGCCTTGTATCCAATACACTACACCATATTTAGACGCCTTGTATCCAATACACTACACCATATTTCGACGCCTTGTATCCAATACACTACACCATATTTAGGCATTGCAAATAATTTTGGTTGATAAATTGTAAATACGAACATATGTCAGAGTTGTGCCAGTTTTGATTTTGTTTTTATTTTAAGCTGTCTAAACATTGCTTGCTGGCTTATGTCTACGATCATCCTTTCACTCGCTTCTCGTATTATAGAATGCTGTCTTGATGACCAGCCAGCAGACCAGTCACATGGCGTGAAAGTTGCCGGAAGTAAACAGGCAAAGTCCACATGGAATAATACTGTTGGTCTAATGTCGGTTGTTAGTATAACGTAACTAAAAATAATTATATTTTATAACCACAGTTAGTATGATGTAACTAAAAATAATTATATTTCATAACCACAGATAAGTAAAAAGAACCCGCATTCAACATATGTAAATTATGTGGTAATTTAAGTTGTCAGCTCATAAATACGACAAATTAATATAAATTAAATATGTATCTCAGTATAAAATAAAAGTCTATAATCTTCTTTTTTGGTTACACACTTTGAAAAAACCATCATCTTGTCATCTTTTTCGGTACACACGATACTTGCGCAAATTGTTCAGCGCCGCTCGGGGAATGTCCCGTGAAGACATCGCCACTGTGGGTAAGCACCGCGCTCCAGGCAGGTATTGGGTGTGTAATACTTTTAGCACTCAATTAGAAAAAGGTGTGTTGTACGTTTAATTTCAACGGAAATTTATTCCTTTATACTCAACGAATAGCGTCTTTATTTGTCCGATATCTATTCCCGGGCACCGTGTATAGGCTTGAAACGTCAGTCCCTTGACGCGAATCTTTTGCAAAAATATTCAATAAAACATTTGTTTTAAAAAATTTTTCTTCTTTTTGTTAATAGATTTATTTCACTGAAATTTGTAATACTTTAATCACAATATGAAATTAATTTTATTGTAAAAATTGTCTAATAGCTTTGTGAAATTGGCACTTAAACATTGAGTTCACTTTGACTTGTCAGTCCTTTGTGAGTTTGAATAGGAAAAGCCTCAAAACATTTGAGATTCAAGTTGAGGATTTTTATATTTGGAATGTTAGTAGTGAATTAAACGAAAGAGAATGCGAACGCATTTCGTAACTAGTGTTAGTGATGTACTTGTGGCCTATTTATGCAGTGAGGCCAGTCCAAATTTCAGTTCACTGTTGGAGTCTGGTATTCCGTGAATGAGATATCAGACGTGCCAGTGGAGAAAGTCATAAAAACATTGCAGTGTCGGATCTTCATGCGTAAGGAAATCGGATTTTTACATGTTTTAGAGTCTGCTATGTTTCTTCATATTTGAGAATTATTATTGTTTACATCAAAAAGAGCTGATTTTAGATTTGGTTATGTTGAGCCAGAATGAACCAGAATGTTTTAGAAGTAATAATTTGTTGGGACAAAAAAATACAAGATGTTAACATTACAAGAAAAACCATAATTTTCTTTACGTCAAAGAAAGCCTCGGTCTCTCAAAATTTTAATTGTTGTATTTTTTTTAACATTAGATACTTCAAAACCAAACATTTCTCCAACCATTAATATTATAATGATTTAAAGCTTGAGGTAGGCTTACTTAAACCTCATAGTACAAGATTAAAACTACATTATGGAAAAATTTTATGAAAATCACATTTTGCTATAAGAATGTGTATATCTCATCAGTCACCTGCCATTAATCAGTCCCTGTTAATTTTAATCAGTCCTCTGGAGGTAATTTAAGTGCCTTATTTCATAAAGCGACGCTCTATGCAACAATGTATTGGTTATATTCTCTACCTGCTATTATAAAAAACAGACATAATTCGAACTAAAAACCTCGTAGTACAAGATTAAAATTACATTATGTAAGCAATTAAACTAACGATACGACATATGCTGTCATTCGTTATTAAGGTTTAAGTTGGGATAATTTTTTATAAAGATCACATTTAGCTATGAAAATGTGTATATTTAATCAGCCCCCTGTCATTAATCAGTCTCTGTTAATTTTAATCGGTCCTCTGGAGACAATTTAAGTCCCCTATTTCATAAAGTGACTATCTCTGTATGTAACAATACATTGGTTATATTCTCTATCTATACTATAATTAATCAATTCATTAATTAGTCCCTGTTAATTTTAATCGGTCCTCTGGAGACAATTTAAGTCCCCTATTTCATAAAGTGACTATATCTGTATGTAACAACACATTGGTTATATTCTCTACCTGCTATTATAAAAACAAATGTAATTTGTACTAACAACTTGTAGTACAAAATTAAAAGTAATAATGTTTTTATAAAAAATCACATTTTACAATAAAGAGGTATATATTTAATCAGTCCCCTGTCATTAATCAGTCCCTGTAAATTTTAATCAGTCCCCTGGATAAAAATTACATTATGTAAGTAATTAAACTAACGATACGACATATGTATTCCTTGGTTATTAAGGTTTAACTTGTGATATTCATTTCTACACCTCCCCTGGTTCTTTCTTCTATACACTGTCTCTCTTCTTTTTCTGTCAATTTATAATATATGTGTGTATGTATGTCTACTTTGCTCTTAGCTTGCTAGTTTTTGATTTTTAATTGTTTTTTTTAAATATCATTTTACAACTGTTTCCATAATCTCTTGCAGTCTTCGGCAACACATTGTATTTTATGAATTGGTACTTTGGTCGACTGGAAGTGACCAAAATGGACTGGAATTCGCCTTACTTATATGTGCGTTAAAACCAATCAAGAAAATAATTAAGTAAATTAAAAAGAAAAAAAACGATTGAAGTGCGTGTTGGAATAAGCAAAAAGACGAATTTTTCTCGTTAAGCCAATAATAAGAAAAAACAATAATATCATAAAAAAAAACAAATAAAATGCAAAGAAGTGTAATAAATAAAAAACTCTGCATGAAGGCGTCAGAATTTCAGCATTCGACATATTTTCGAAACATGTTTGTGAAACATTGAAACATTTTTAAAATTTACATACCAACAGACAGTTGAACGGTTTTTTTTAATTAAATCAAAACGTGTGCGACTTTCGTAAATATTTAAAATGTCACCTATTATATGTTTTCTCCGAATTAATAAAAAAAACAATGAAAAATAACCCTTTGCAAAGAACACTTGTGTAATCGTAAATTGAGAAAAAAACGATGCAACAATGCAAATGGCACACATTTGTATTTGCAATGTGTATTGGTAGTAACAATACTGGCTTTCTGGTTAGTAACACTGAAATGGATATACGTTGAATTAAATATTGTCCCGCGGCAGACTCAATGGTAAGCACCATCCGAGCAGACATTATTTACGGACCAGAGATGTGTAACTCATGAGTGAGAGATATAAAAGATATAGCTCACATGTTACGATCATATCTATCACTCGCTCACTTGAAATAAAAATATATCGTTACATCACTAGCATCGAGAGTGATCGGCGTCTTTTTCGTTTCACCAAATCAATCATTTCACTCACTCGTCGCGTCGTGAAGATATAAAAGTATATGTTTCGACGTTACAAGAAAGAGAAAGAAAACGATCGAACTGTTTAGTCAAATATGCAACTGTATCCATGTAGACGAACGTAGCTACTCGCGAAAGTATACTTTAGTTCGCTCAAAATGTTTGCATAAACACTTTTTTATTTAATTCCAAAATTCTAATTTATAATTGTATAAATACGCCAATCTATTCCAATTTATTTAATTATCATTAAAGTTATTTTATGTATAATTTGAATGTAGGTTTACAGTCCTAAATCCTAAACCTGCAGTGTTAAGCAAAGTGGATAATCTTGTAGAATTTATTTTTATTTTGAAACAATAGCGCGTAATATTCAGTCATTACTATTTATCACCATGTTGTATGGCCATTGTTCAACGGTTCAACGTATGCGTAATAAATAATTTCGTTAATAACTTGGAGTACTGAGCTAGAGATATAAATGAGTGATATATATCTTTCCAATCAAATGATATATATCACTCTTTTCTTTTCACTTATATATTTTGCGCACCTTTATCACGGATGTACCTATTTAGATTATATTTTTCCTGGGCTACACAGGACTCCACAGGACTGCACAGGACTGATTCTGCACAGGTCTGATTCTTCCCAACATTCTGAACGTAAAATGTTTTTTGGTGAATGTGAAAAAAACCCAACCATTTGCTAGATAATCCCCTTCAAAATTTAGAATTCAAATTTCTATCATAAATCACTCCAATATCATAAACTGTCATTAATCAATCCCCTGTCATTAATCAGTCTTCTGGAGATAAAGTTTAAAAATTGATTTTAAAACTATTTCACAAAGTGACTATCTTTGTTTGGAATAGTATATTGGTTACAAACATTTGCTGGATAATCGCCTTCAAAGTTTGGAATTCCAATTTTTATCATAAAATCATTCCAATATCATAAACTTCCATTAATCAGTCCCCTGTCATTAATTAGTCTTATGGATATAAAATTTAAAAATTGATTTTAAAACTATTTCACAAAGTGACTATCTTTGTTTGGAACAGTATATTGGTTACAAACATTTGCTGGATAATCCCCTTCAAAGTTTCGAATTCCAATTTTTATCATAAATCACTCCAATATCATAAACTGTCATTAATCAATCCCCTGTCATTAATCAGTCTTTTGGAAATAAAAATTCAAATTTATTTTAGAACTATTTGACAAAGTGACTATCTTTGTTCGGAACAGTATATTGATTATATTACATAAAATCATTCTGCTCGTAGTATGTGTTACATTTAGAAAACAACCAGAAAAGTCTTTGCCAAAATTATATATCACTAATAAGATGATACCCTGGCGATGCTCAAACCATTGACATGACGTTTTTAGGATACTGTCCCTCAAAATTATAAAAACGGAATCCTTATAGGATTACTTTGTTGTCCGTCCGTCTCTCTGACAAACCCCTTATTCTCCTAAACGGCTTGAGATATCAAGCTAAAATTAATATCTTGATGAAATTAATATCCTGAGCTAAAATTAATATATATGAAAATAATATCCTGAGCTAAAATTAATATCCTGATAATATTAATATCCTGAGCTAAAATTAATATCCTGATGAAATTAATATCGTGAGCTAAAATTAATATCCTGATGAAATTAATATCGTGAGCTAAAATTAATATCCTGATGAAATTAATATCTTGATGAAATTAATATCCTGAGCTAAAATTAATATCCTGATGAAATTAATATCCTGATGAAAATAATATCCTGAGCTAAAATTAATATCGTGATGAAATTAATATCCTGTTGAAAATAATATCTTGAGCTAAAATTAATATCGCGATGAAATTAATATCGTGAGCTAAAATTAATATCCTGATGAAAATAATATCCTGAGCTAAAATTAATATCGTTATGAAATTAATATCCTGAGCTAAAATTAATATCGTGATGAAATTAATATCCTGATGAATATAATATCCTGAGCTAAAATTAATATCATGATGAAATTAATATCGTGAGCTAAATAAATATCATGATGAAATTAATATCCTGTGCTAAAATTAATATCGTGATGAAAATAATATCCTGAGCTAAAATTAATATCCTGATAATATTAATATCGTGAGCTAAAATTAATATCCTGATAAAATTAATATCCTGAGCTAAAATTAATATCGTGATGAAATTAATATCCTGAGCTAAAATTAATATCCTGATGAAATTAATATCGTGAGCTAAAATTAATATCCTGATGAAATTAATATCTTGATGAAATTAATATCCTGAGCTAAAATTAATATCCTGATGAAATTAATATCGTGAGCTAAAATTAATATCCTGATGAAATTAATATCTTGATGAAATTAATATCCTGAGCTAAAATTAATATCGTGATGAAATTAATATCGTGAGCTAAAATTAATATCCTGATGAAATTAATATCCTGATGAAATTAATATTCTGATGAAAATAATATCCTGAGCTAAAATTAATATCGTGATGAAAATAATATCCTGAGCTAAAATTAATATCGTGATGAAATTAATATCGTGAGCTAAAATTAATATCCTGATGAAATTAATATCCTGATGAAAATAATATCCAGAGCTAAAATTAATATCGTGATGAAAATAATATCCTGAGCTAAAATTAATATCGTGATGAAATTAATATACTGAGCTAAAATTAATATCCTGATGAAATTAATATCCTGAGTATACTGAGACCTATATCCTTATATTACTGTAAAAATGTCAAGTTGTTTGGTTCACACAATAAAAAAATATGACCCTTTAAACCGTTTTTTTTTGTAAAATAGTGAAAGTTAGCATAATGGGAAGTCTTATAGCACAAGTTTTTACATTTTTATTATAGATATGACTCGTCACATTATTCTGAACAAGAAAAGCTAAAAAAAATAAGTATAGTAAAAAAGTTCAAAATGAAAATTATTTCTTTTAAATTAATTTTTTATTTCTTTCTGAATTTTAGTTTTTTTTCTTTCCTTTATTTTATGTCTCCTCCATAGGTAATAATGTGTCTATTTTTTATATACTTAGATCATACCTGAGTTTAAATACATAATCGATGTGCAAAAGTCTGTATGCATTCGTATATGGCACATTTAACATATAATTGCGTAAGGGTATGTAGTGGACTGCATATGAATTGTACGTATATCAGTATATATTTAATATATTAAATATTATTAATATTCGTGTACATTTTTAAGTATGTGAGCGTATATGTATTTGTATGTGTGTTTGTATCAACAGATAATAGCTGCAAATAACCTGGTTGTGTTAGTGATGATTGTAGTATAAATATACTAACCGAGCTAGTCAACTTTTTGTGGATAAAGTTCCCCATTTAAGTAAAATTTAAAAATATATAATTAAATGTTTCATTGTTTCAATCTTTGTTTCCAGAAAATGTTTGCTTTTTTTGTACGTTTTATCGGCAAACAAATGAATATTCAAAGAAAGAGTCGATCTATCCAACACCATCTAGATTACCTTGGCAAATAGTGTTGGCCTCGAAAACGATGAATCTAGATTAGAAGCGAATATCCATACTTATTAGCGAGTATTTGCGAGTTCTGAGTATTCGAAGACACATTCGGTTCGTAACTGTTTCGTACTCTTGAAAACGAGTTTTGAATTGATGACGAAATTTGTATAAACGAAATGCAATATAAAATTTGTTAAACAGAATTGGTCGGGACCTCGGCACGGCTATAAACAACCACCTTTGATTGCACAGTTCCATCTCTATATATAAAAAAAAGTGTAAACTATACATGTCTTGGAGTGATGAAAGATAAGAGATAGAATGCATTGAGATCATCTTCGGAATTTTGTTTGTTTGTGTGTTTGTTTGTTATCACGAAAAAGCTACTGATCCAATTCAAATATATTTTTTAGAAATATCTCCTATGTTGTATCAATACGAAGTAACATATCGTTTAAATTTCATCATCATCCATTCATTCCATCAAAATATAAATTTTTAATCATGATACATGAGCAACAAACAACTATTTGGCTACTGAACGCATATTAGAGTAAAATGCCACTCGAATTTCGTGTAACGTTTTTACGCGTTTTCATGCAATGTTTAGTGTAACGTCTGAATATAATAAATCCATTGTGTGTACTTAACTAACAACCGAAAGAGATGGACGAACACAATAGTGTAAGACAAGAAGTGTATGCATTCGCGAAAACAAACAAAAATGGCGCTCACTACTGCTGTCAGCTGTTTTCTACTTTAAGTGTGTCAAAAGTAAACTGTCAAAATTTTGTCAATTTGTTTATCTATTTATGATTGATTTATTATTAATTTTGCGTGTACTTCATCTATTATAAGACTAACAAATACGTACATAATTTATTTATAAATCCGCAATGAACCCGCCCATATACTTGTCGTAAATATAATTTAAAACAGGAGCAATAGACATTTTTTTAAATTGATAATTGTCTATGTAAGTGTACATGAAGATCTTATTAGATGTTTACGTTGCTTTTTAAAGACATTTCATTAATTTTTCTGAACGTATAGTATTAATATCTTAGACGAATTTAGTACAATCTATGGACTTACTCTTAGTATATTTCCTCTCTCTCTCTCGCTCCCTCTCTCTCTGCCGTTTAATTTATCCCTTAATATAGCTTAAAAACTAATGAGGTTTAAATCGCCAAAGAAGTTTCACTTCTGTCACGTGTACTGAGTTGCAGGCGCTCAATTTTTTTTAATTCTTTTAACAGGATCATCTATTTTTAGTAAAACTAATTTTGAAACCTCATTTTCCGTCTGAAAGATTGAATTTTGGAAAACCGCTCGTTAGTTGGTGCCTGCCTTACATGAGTGACCTTCGTACAAAACTACAAGTTTCTAGGGCCAGCAGTTTGGGCTATGCTTCTATATATCAGTTGACATTTCCAAAAAACATTGGAGATTAATCTGTTTTATGGAGACGACCCCTTTATGGGTCGATTTCTAAAAAAAACTGTAAAACATGTATTTAATTATAATATTTTTAGAGCGCTCCCACGAAGTTTCAATTTAAAAGGATTATCTAATATTGAGTTGGCGAAGAAGCAATAAGCGTTTTTTCGAAAATTATCTAGAAAATATGGAAATTTTCCAGAAGCTTCCATAATCGCAAATATATAAAGGGCGCGGCAGACTCTCGCCGATTCAGTAGTAACTAAGACGCTGCACTGTTAACACGCATAAAAAATGGACGACATTAAGACGCATGTGAGACACTGTCTACTCTACGAGTACCAATCTGGTCACTCTGCTGCTGAAGCTACGCGTAACATGCCAACGCGTAGGTTCTATAGCAATATCTGAAGCTACTGCAAAACGATGGTTCCAGCGGTTTCGCTGCGGTGATTATTCCCTGAGTGACCAACCACGCTCTGGTTGACCGATGGAATTGGATAGCGACAGGTTAGAATTATTAATTGAAGAAGATTAATGACAGAAGATTAAGAAGCCGATCAATAATACGCTGGCTAGCAAATGAGCTCGTGTCCTCACACAGAACTATAGAGCATCATTTACATCGCTTGAGAAAAACCTTGAAATATGGTGCGTGGGTACCACGTGAACTTAGCCTGGACCAGTTTTACCACGGCGCTGAAATCTGTTCTCAACTCTTGGTTTTTCAGCAAACCTTTCGCTGATTAGACCATCATATTTCCCTTACCCGCCATATTGTTTGTTTAGATCGCTCAGCAACGTCTTACGCGAAAAAAATATTCATGATAGAAACCACCTACGACAGTTCAAGGCTATTTTTTTCATTCTAAGCCACCTGAATTTTACGCAAATGCTATCCACTTCCTGCCAGTGCGTTGAAGACATGATGTCCACGATTAATTAATTTTAAACCGGAAATATAATAAAAATTTATAATATTAATGATCGCTCATTACGTATTCGCCAACCCAATATTCCTTGATACCATCTTTGAAATCCCATTTCACCCGCTAAACAGTTAAATTTAGAAAAACCCCTTCCTTAATGGTTGTTTCCATTATACAAGGAACTTCCGTATATAGTTCCATTTCCAATTTCCAGAGCAAGTAGTTTGAATTTCTAGTTTCCAGAGAAAGTAGTTTGAATTTCTAGTTTCCAGAGCAAGTAGTTTGAATTTCCAGTTTCCAGAGCAAGTAGTTTGAATTTCCGGTTTCCAGAGAATATAGTCTGAACTAGATTTTAAATGATCACATTGATAGCCCATCGGTGCGCGAGAGAGAAGCTACTGCCTATTTCATATACCGCACGCGCGTACTATCATCGTACGGTTTCTCTGCACAAGTCCCCATGCTTAATTTGTTCAACGGAGTATTGGATACATTGCCTTAATCCAGATTTAATAAGCAATTGCGCAGTTCATTTAAGATCTCCACAACCTGCTAACTTTTCCAACAAAGATGTTTTATATTTATCGTATTTGCTTTCGATTATTGTTTATGTTTATCGTTTGTTTTCGATCGTTGTTTATGTTCATTGTTTGTTTATAAATGTTTTTAAATAGAAACTTCTTCAGCAACCTCTGAGTTATTTTGTCACGTCAAAATTGTGTAATGCTTCAGAAAACAGGTGCCGAAGGCATCCGAAGGGCAGCGGAACCGGCCGAGCGTTAACAAGATGGCGGTCGAGAATGTCAAGAAGTTTATTATAAATGATTAACTAACTGTTAAATGCATAGACAATACCTTGCAAATTTTACAAGGTTTTCATAGAGTGCGAAGATTAAATAAATAAATAAATAAGTCGAATTTTGGTTTTTTAAATTATAATTTTGTTTTTTAATTTCAAACTTTGGTCACAGAAAATATGATCGCATTTCTGAAAAAACATAAATGGATGGAGATTCAATATCGACACCGTATCTTTTACTCTCAAGGCATTGTCGAAGTTACTGCTAAAAATAGGAAAAAAATTGACTGAAGAGTTTAAGAAACACAATCATGAAAGACATGAATAAAGTTTAAACAAATTAATTGTTTTTTTTTTAATTATCGTTATCTCTACTAGGTAATATCTATAAAAAAACTGTTATAGTTTCTTGTTGTCTAAATAATAATAAACTATAAACTACGTTTATTCTCAAATTACAACAGTATGAGCTGTCGATTGTGACAACAGTTTGGAAATATTCTGGGGCCACCGTCCATTTGCAATTCAAAAGGAGTTTTTTTGGAGTATTAGATTGATACAAGACCTGCTGTAAAGTATTCATATCAGTAAAAGTATTGACTAAAAAGTAACGAGTACAAAAGTGTCCGTATCAAAAAATTGTACTCGATACTGAAAGTTTAGCGTTACTTTTTCCTATACTTGATACTCTGTCCATGTACTTGATACTCTGTCCTCTACTTGATACTGTGTCCATGTATTTGATACTCTGAACATATACTTGATACTCTGTCCTCTACTTGATACTCTGTCCATGTACTTGATACTCTGTCCATGTACTTGACACTCTGTCCTCTACTTGATACTCTGTCCATGTACTTGACACTCTGTCCTCTACTTGATACTCTCTCCATGTATTTGATACTCTATGTACTTGATACTCTGTCCATGTACTTGGTACTCTGTCCATGTACTTGATACTCTGTCCATATACTTTATACTCTGTCCATGTACTAGACACTCTGTCATCTACTTGATACTCTGTCCATGTACTTGATACTCTATCCGTGTACTTGATACTCTGTCCATGTATTTGATACTCTGTCCATATACTTGATACTCTATCCATGTACTTGACACTCTGTCCTCTACTTGATACTCTATCAATGTACTTGATACTCTATCCATGTACTCGATACTCTGTCCTCTACTTGATACCCTATCAATGTACTTGATACTCTGTCCATATACTTGATACTCTGTCCATGTACTTGACACTCTTTCCTCTACTTGATACTCTGTCCATCTACTTGATACTCTATCCATGTACTTGATACTCTGGCGTGATACTTGATATCTTCCCATGAACAATTATCCTTTGATTGAGCGCCATTTCAAGACATGTCCAAACACGAACCGTATTGCTAGAACGCGCCACTTTTTTCTACGCTGACGCAGTTAAATCATTAAACAGCAGTCATAAAAGATAATTCCAGTTTTTTATCTACATGTTTACAAAAACTCGCAGTAGGGGCAAGCAATGATAACACAACGCCGTGTGGCCCAGACCGCACGCATGTAGTTCTCTCGCTTAATGCAAGAGACAAACATGCGCGCTTTTTTTGTTATTTTATTAATTGTTAGCTTCCATTCCCGGCTTTGCCCGGGTCGAAAACGGACCAGGACTGCATTTTTTTTCAATCGATTTCATATAATAATTATTTAAAGTTATTTATTTAAGAGTTTTTTTTAACTGTTTAATTGCGCACTGAATTCTACAGTGCATTTTTTTTAATATAAAGGGACTTATAACAAATGTTCTAAAATATTAGCTATATACATTCTGAACCTTCGTTGAGATTTCGTTATCATATTATATATATATATATATATATATGTATGCTGGATGCAATGAAAGTAGGCCAAGCATTATCGACGGTATTCAAGTTCAAAAAAGGAGTACGCCCAGGATGTATCCTATCTCCAATCCTCTCTAATATCTACGATGCTTATACAACAAGGAAAACCCTAGAAAATCAGAAAGGCGGGATTGCCGTAAGCAGAAACTGTATCCTCGTATATTCACGCTGATAGCAATTCACTTCTAGCAAGAATACCAAGAGAAAGGGCGAAGTTATTGAGGCTGATTGCAATCGAGGAATTTGGACTCTCCATAAATCGTCTCAAGACGAAAGTCACGTTTGTGGATATTGCAGGAATACTTGGACGAGAAGGTGTCCTGAAAGATCTCGAAATGTTGGAGAAGTTTATTTATCTGGCATTCCTGATAACTACAAACGGTAAATGTGACGAATACATTCATAGCTGCATCGCGACTGCAAATAAGGTTATATTGCAATTAATAAAGATATGGGTACATAGAAATATACGGCGGAAAATCAAAATTCATCTTGTAGAGGCATTGGATACTCCATATTTGTCTACGGTTCTCAGACCTGCACCATAAAAAACAAACCAACGAAACTATCATTTCCATAGAGTTAGAATGAATTTAACATTTATACTTTCATCAAAATGATAAAAGTATTCCGTTAGCTATGAGTCTATACGATAGGAAGTGAATGTGCAAGTAAGGGACGAAATGCATTTCCAAAAGAAATGTTAGTATATAAGCAAGAATCACATTGGATTCTTTATGTATGTACGAGTATGTATTGTATCTATGTATGAACGTACGGACATGTGTGCGCTTTCAAAGGCTGATAAAAAGTAAAAGGGCCATTCGACAGACTATGGACTTTGTTATTTAGTCAGCGGAACAGACAAAATGATAAGTTTGCCAGCTCGAAAATCCATTTCACTTCCGAGTTATGCTATCAAAGAATTTAAATGTTGTCCTAAAAAAAACTTAGAAATCCTAATTGTATTAGAATGGGAAAAATTTAAGCTATTCATATTGTTCCATAGATGGTACCTAAAAAGTTATGTTCCAAAAAGTATTTCAGGAGTCAAAGGCAAAAAACTAATTGTACACTGGAAAGTTACTGGCAGGCTGCAAATGAGCAGTAGAGAAAGATGGACGCCGCGTTAATGGCGTTGCTATGGTTACGTTATTTGACAGCTCTGATTTTAAAGGTTATTATTTTGTTATAGCTCGAATAAGTCTATTTCTCTTGATGTGAAATCGTCAAACTAAGTTTGTAATGAGGTTGTTCAATTTATTAAATTATGTAAAATCATCATATATCAATTTAATAAATTACGTTATTAATAATTCAATTTATTACATTAAGGAGTGTGCATATTATATTAAATTCTGCATAATCCCCTATTCCACTAACCTCCACTTCGATGACAGTTTTCTTTGGCGTAATTTTCGCCAGACCGGCCGTTATTGTGCTTTAAAAAAAATCGGTAAAAACGGTAAACAAGGAGAATCACTACTGCCTCATGGATACAATGGAGTAGGTCCATATTAAGTCACAGGCTTCTAAAATCTTAATGGTTTAACACGTTCTTACAAAGTGACTACTAGAACTTTATATTCCTATGCTAGAATGTCATAGAACGTTATAGCATATGGAACGAAGTAGTACTACAAAAAGTACCTATTCTGGTAGTCCATGAATGCTAGGAGAATCACTACTGCCTCATGGATACAATGGAGTTGGTCCATATTAAGTCACAGGCTTCTAAAATCTTAATCGTTTAACACGTTCTTACAAAGTGACTACTAGAACTTTATATTCCTGTGCTAGAACGTCATAGAACGTTATAGCATATGGAACGAAGTAGTACTACATAAAGTACCTATTCTGGTAGTCCATGAATGCTAGGAGAATCACTACTGCCTCATGGATACAATGGAGTTGGTCCACATTAAGTCACAGGCTTCTAAAATCTTAATCGTTTAACACGTTCTTACAAAGTGACTACTAGAACTTTATATTCCTGTGCTAGAACGTCATAGAACGTTATAGCATATGGAACGAAGTAGTACTACAAAAAGTACCTGTTCTGATAGTCCATGAATGCTATAGCAATCATAGCATTTTGGTTCTAAAATGTTTTGAAATCATTTTAAAAGATACTTAATATCATGGTTCGTCTATAAAAATAGAAAATTTAGTGACTCAGTTCGATGAGGTTTAATGGAGAAACTTGGAGTTTTATGATCAAATAATTTAATAAACCAAAATAACTCGCTGTGTTATATGAAACTTACTTTGGGGAAACTGGGTGACGAAACAAAATAATAAAATTGGCATTGCTTAACAAAATGAAGCAAACACTTCGTACAAAGATAATGACAAAAATTATCATTCACATCCGTATACGAAAATGCGAAAGAAAACAATGATAAAAAATTTGGAAATAAAAAAATTGTAGCTGGTTCTAAAATTACACTTCAATTAGAAAAAATAATTCAATTAGAAAAAACAAAAATCTTTTTTCATTTTATTCCAAACCGGAAACATAAAAATTTTCCACGCTTACGTAATGCCAAAAAAAATTTAATACCATTATCTTATGTAACAAACCAAAAGAACTCGCTGTGTGGTATAAAACTTACTTAGAGGAAAACAAATCAATACATAATAATAAAAAAAATTGGGTTTGTTTAACAAAATTGAGAAAAAACTTCGTATTTAGTATATTCAATAAAGAAAAGAGTAGGCGAGGGATTCAGAACATAACCCAATACTGATAATACTGAATACTTCAAACGTTAAATTCAAATGAAACCGAGCAATTTCCTCGAAATTAAAAAAAAAAGTTAATTTTCGGCCTAAACCAAGAGATGACCAAAAACGCGGCCGAAATCGTCCAAAGCGGTAACCATACGTCCTTGACACTACTTCTGAGTACCAAAGTCGACTTTAATAAATCACAAATTAATTCCATAACGAGAGTGCGGCAAACAAAAAATAAACTATACATCGTTTAGATCCAGCATTCGAACCCGTGACCTTCGACGGGTCGCGGCGCGTCTCTGGGGCGACTACACGTGCCACACATTAGCGGGCCACATCAAAATAGCCTAAACGAATATGTAATTAATTTTTGACAAGCACGCGAAGAAGTTAAAAGAAAAACTTAATGTCGATAAAAAAGTATTAATATACAAACCGTTTGTTTATACTAAATTTAGACAGCTACATGAAATCGCGTACTGACGGCACTACAAGATCTAGAACGAGACAAGATTACAAATCTCAATCAAATATTTATTGTGCCGAGTGTTTACACAAATGTCTGCTCTGTCAAAATACCACAATCTCAAAATAATTAAAAATATAAACACAAATATAATAACAATATCGTATAATCTCGAAATATTTCATCCATATGTCGATAAAATAAAATATTCCTAAAGCACGGTATAACTTCGTGACATAAATTTTCCATAACAATTTTATCAATGTTGATATAAATACCGGTTTTATCAACGTCATTGCGTAATACGTAAATATAATTTCATAAAAAATAAATAAACATAAAAATTAAAAAAAACTTACAAATTCAGATGGATCTAATCCGAAAATTGCACAAAAATGTTAATACAAATGTAGCATTAACAAAAATAACACTAAATCAATATTGGCACTCTAAACAAAAAAAAACACAATCGCCGCAATAGAAATGAATAATAAGAAAATAAAACATCAACTGTCACTGCCACACCGTAGCGAAACGTCAAACTCAATTCGAAATTCGAATCACGTCAAAACACGGAACGCGCGCCAAAACTCCGTTCAGATCGAACCCGGAAGTGTCTTGAAGATTTCACGAACCAGTGCTGTACAATATCGAAACTAAGTAAAACAATATCAAGATTACAAAACCAACAACCTGTTTACTTGGGATTTTAATGAAATTTTTGACAATAAATATTACATAAAGAGCAAATCGAGACTCGTACGTATTACACACGTCCAAATCGGTGATAGACTTGCCTGAACTGTGCGCGATATAAAACGTAAGCGGCGCGACCGATATTATCGAGTGTGAAAATGTGTGCGCGACGCCCTCGCTTGTGTGAGTGTAAATTGATGATAACAGACCTCGGAGTCCGGTTACGTCACTAGCGAGCGTATTCCACATTTTGCATTGTCAATGAATTCTTTGTTGCATACTCGTAACGAGTTGTGCCGAAGTATAATTTCTTTTTCACTTCGTAAACATGGATACACTTTAATGAGGCCGCAAAACGATTTGTGCTTAGATAAAAATAGCCCCATTTGCGTTTATTTTAGTTTTGTGGACTATTTTTTAGTGTTTTGTGCGGTTTGAATCAGTGTGCGTGTTTGCTTCGTTTATTTGACAGCTTAATACACCTAGTGACAGTTGTATTTTATTAGCTGTGCGGGTTTTACGCTTGTTACAACTTATGTACTTAAAACGCTCTTTCAAAGTTAATTATTTCATTTGGGTAAATGTACATAGATATGTTTTGGATCCGGTATAACCTTGTCACAACCGTTTTCTTTTTAATGTTTCAGAATACACGTTTTCGCACTGTTTTGCAGATTGAATATTGTTATGTTGTTTGACAGATGAAGTTTCGACTCACGTGTGATTTTATATTGATTATAATTATAGAGGAAAATCTTTTTGAGACTTAGTCTACTTAGATTGTCTATTAAATTCAATAAAATATTTATTTTAATTTAGAAAGAAGTCTATGTAAATACCTGACTATATAAAAAACTGAAAAGTAGAAAAACAAGTTACGTAATCATAATTTCACTGAATGATAATTGTCAGTAATTAGAAAGTCGAAAATGGTATTTAGTTTTAATATATGTTCTATTGTAAAAAAAATATTGACATCACAAAACTTCAAAACTCACAAAATTCGGTGAAGATTCTATCAGCGAAATTATGATTAAATAACTTGTTTTTCTGCTTTTCGTTTTTTTAACAGTCAAATTTTAGTTTTTTATTGTTTCGTTTTTATTTTACCTTTTTGGTAGTTTATTTTCATAGACATAGTTCGAAGCTAGGTGCACATAGAACCTTGTATTTTTATTATTCTTGTCAAAATTTACTATTTTTTCAAGTTTATGAAAAAATAGTTGAAGAGACCTCATAATTATTTTTAAAGACCTGTCAAATAACGCTACTTTCGATAAGATCTACGCACCTTTTTTTAATTCTGTTTTTTTATTGTAAGTCCGCCCAAATGTTTTTTTGTCTCTAAAAACCTAGCATTCTAACATAGTCTAACATTAAACACAAACCGATTAATATCTCATTTGCTAAAATCAGAACATATTTTTGAAAAAATAATTGAGATTGGCGATTTAGAGGTCTACAAATCTGAAAAGTTTTGTCTGTTTGTTCCAATATAAATAAAACCTTAACTTTGATCCGATTTATTTATAAAAAAAAATATTTTACAAAGAAAAATACAACACGGATATTGTTAATAGTCCCCCTGAAGATGTTGCATTAGCAAAGCTAATAGCCCACCTGACGATGTTGTAATACAACGAAACCTAAATCGTGGTAAAGAACTTAAAGAAAGTAGAAATAATACTGCGTCACGTAGTTTCATTTAATTGTGTATAAATAAATTTCTAACGCCAAATATATTCAACGTATGCAAAATATAAATTTTAGTTGCGTAGTTTCATTTGTCATCATCAGACGACGCTATATTTGTTCTGTATTGTTTTGTTGTATGCCAGTGTTGTATATAAGACCACAATCACTGCATTGCTGACGTATTGAAGTGAATGCGAATGAAGTTGCGGTCGAAAACAAGTTTGTAAGTATTTTAATATGTATAAAGTTACTGGACAGGTAAGACAAACTTACAAATATTGCGTACATTGAGAGTTCGAACACATTTTAATTCAAAACTATGTGTAAATATATATTAGAAAGCTTGATTAATCAAACAGAACGGGTAGATCCGGTTATTTTTTTTAACAATGATGTTATTCTAAACATTTATCAGTTTATAAAAACGTACTTCATCATTGCGTTCAGAATGACGTTTTATGACTAACCGCACCATAAGCAGTGCAAAAAAATATAATGTCATAATGTTTTGTTATTATTGCAAGATAATTTGAAACAAAATAAAAAAAACATGTTATTTAGCACGATTAATTAGAGATTTTACTGGCCTCACAATGGCGTGAGACAAGGATCTGTCTCATATTTACACATAAGTACAAAAACATAAGTTACAACGATGAATGGAAATATTCTGATTCGGCAAACCAAATATAGGTATATGACACATGGAAACTGGATTTTTTAAAATCATCTCTTCATCTGAACCTTCGCAAACAGCGAAATATATTCGAAATTCTATGAAAAAATCACTCGCTTAACTCCATGAGGCTGTTCACAAGTCTACGCTGATCTTTGGAGATAAAAGAATGTTGAATGAACGGAATTAATTAGGAATTCAAGAAAAGTCTTAATAAATATTGTTGCTCCTATAAATGGTGATGGAATTTGAAGATTTAGAAACAACATAGAGTTATGGTCAGATACAAAAATCCGGGTGTTATTATTCATGAATTTTTTTAGAATATCTTACTTCGGTGCTGAATATGCTAAGGGTAAGAGCGCCATAATATTGCGAGACGGAGGGAGATGTTAAAAGACTAAATATGGCTTTTCGATTTTCCATACCTCAGAACAAAAAACGGAAGACTTATAAGATAACTCAAGTTTTCGTTTTTCCGTCTACCATAGCCACTTTCTTCACAGACCTCTTGATGTAGAAATTTGAAAGTTGGTATAGTAATCAAGCTATAGAATCGCATATACAGCCTGTCCCATTTATAGTGGTTCAAAAAAATTTTTTTTCTTGAGAACTTAGTTACCAGTCATTTAAAAAAACATTAGTTCAGCGAAAATCAGCAGTTCAGAATTATGTTTTTTATGCATTTTTTAAAAAAATCTTTACTCTAGTACTGAAGACTTATAAGATAACTCAAGTTTCCGTCTTTCCGTTCACCATAGCCACTTTCCTCACAAACCTCTTGCCTCATTTCTGTGTGTTTTTGTTTTATTTGAAAACAACACACAGAAGCTCTTTGGATAAATCTGAAAATTGGGCGTGGGGTTTCCAAGAAATAAATAAATTGAAATAATTTGATGCGAATAATCTTCCTAATTAGTAAAATAAAATCTGTATTTTTAAATGCATCCTACATAACAGTGGCCTGTCGAGAGGGAATTAATGAAAAATACATTGTTGTTCGATGTTCACCTCGCAACTTAACAGCGTTACATAATATTTTTTTGTTTTTGATTTGTAATTTTATTTAAAATCCAACCCATTTAACATACTTATATTATTCGATGTTCGCCTCGCAACTGTTCGATTGTTCGATGTTCGCCTCGCAACTTAACAGCGTTACATAATATTTTTTTGTTTTTGATTTGTAATTTTGATTTAAAATCCAACCCATTTAACATACTTATATTATTCGATGTTCGCCTCGCAACTGTTCGATGTTCGCCTCGCAACTTAACAGCGTTACATAATATTTTTTTGTTTTTGATTTGTAATTTTGATTTAAAATCCAACCCATTTAACATACTTATATTATTCGATGTTCGCCTCGCAACTGTTCGATTGTTCGATGTTCGCCTCGCAACTTAACAGCGTTACATAATATTTTTTTGTTTTTGATTTGTAATTTTGATTTAAAATCCAACCCATTTAACATACTTATATTATTCGATGTTCGCCTCGCAACTGTTCGATTGTTCGATGTTCGCCTCGCAACTTAACAGCGTTACATAATATTTTTTTGTTTTTGATTTGTAATTTTGATTTAAAATCCAACCCATTTAACATACTTATATTATTCGATGTTCGCCTCGCAACTGTTCGATTGTTCGATGTTCGCCTCGCAACTTAACACCGTTCCATAACATTTTTTTGTTTTTGATTTGTAATTTTATTTAAAATCCAACCCATTTAACATACTTATATTATTCGATGTTCGCCTCGCAACTGTTCGATTGTTCGATGTTCGCCTCGCAACTTAACAGCGTTACATAATATTTTTGTGTTTTTGATTTGTAATTTTGATTTAAAATCCAACCCATTTAACATACTTATATTATTCGATGTTCGCCTCGCAACTGTTCGATTGTTCGATGTTCGCCTCGCAACTTAACAGCGTTACATAATATTTTTTTGTTTTTGATTTGTAATTTTTATTTGAAGTCCAACCCATTTAACATACCATAACAACACATAATTTTGGTTTAAGATCAAAATAGTATTAATTTTAGTAGTCTCTAAAAATAAGAATGCTGTTTAGAGTCAGTCATTCAGAATATACTATTCAGGGTCAGTCATTCAGAGATTAAAAACAAAACATTTCTAAAATTGATTTAGTGCGTCTATAGCTATCCATATCCTCTATACCATAAAAAATGTACGTTGTTAAAGGGTTAGTTTTTGGGGGGAGGGACTATGTGACCAATATTTTCATTTTCCCAGCGAGACAAAGAAAGAAGAAAATTGGAAATGAGATTTTCTTTGGTATCGATTCTAAAATAATAATAGAATTTTAAAAAAAATGCAGATTAAAAAATATCTTTGCATATATCAGCATGTTCGTCACAAGGTTCAGCATCAAGAATGTTGGATGGATTTGGAGGTAATTATTTTATTTGGTGCTTCCATATCTTCAAAGGTTTCTTTAAAATATTTCTTGAAATTTTACAATTTGGGATATGGAAGAGTAATTGTAAAATTCGTTTTTTTTTTCTAAATATTACCAGAAATTGATTTGTTACGAGAATATTTCCTACCGGCCATTTGAGGAACTAACGTATGACAGATCTGACAGATACTTTTAAACAGCTGACTTCCTGTATTAAGAATTTTGCTACAGTTTTCAATGTTTTGAACAAATTACGCCATAATTTAGCTATTAGACGTCTACGATACAGACAAAGACACCATTAGATATATTTGTGAAAGTGAACAATATTTTAAGTGAATAGACATGCAGACATACAGACGCCACTAACCTTAAATATTTCATAAAACAATAGTTCTGTAAACTTGAATTGAGTTAGCTATTATTACCACATTTTAATTATTATTAAAGGTAACCGATGAAAATGGACATAGCATTACAAAAAAAAGAAAATAATTTTTAAAAAGGCTGGTGTTTTTTGAAACATAAAAAAACAAATAATCCATTGATAATCGGTAAAGAGCAAAAAGAAAATACAAATTATAATCATAATACAAAACTAACGAATGCTATTTTCGCAAATGCGCATATATTAAATATTTAATATAGCAAGAATTGTTACTGGGAAGTTAAAAAAACAATAAAAATCTGTAAAAAAATAAATACGCAAAAACTTTTAGAAAGTATTACAAGAAATAACCAATGCCGATTGCTTTTTTCCCATTGTTGTAGTTGTTGACGTGTCTATGGCTTGTGCACAAAGTGAAGAAAAAAAGATTTTTTTTCAGTCCAGTTGATGTCGATTTTGAAGAGAGCTGACGCAGTTGCTAAACCCCTATGAGAACGCATCCCCAGGTGGCGGATAGAGGAACGCCTCCATTGGTCTCCAATGCGTGGTAGAAGGGAAATAAAACACCTTCCGCGGACCAAACAGGCAGAAGTCCAACCTTTCGAGGCAATGGTACTCCCCTTCTATGACTAGTGCATTTTCTATTATTGGCTCAATTAATTAAAATAAACCGTTAACTGACAAAATGGACATTTCAGATCCATAGATAAAGAATAGATTCGTTCTGTTTTGTCAAAAGGAATTTGTTTTACACTTTTATTTGTTTTTTTTGACGAGTCTGTCGAGGTTGTGATTTTTATGGATCAGTATATGACAACTGTTTATGGAGGATGGAATGAGACACAAGCTTTGCTTGTTTCAACTTTCTGGTTCAAAAAGATCTGCAGAAACAGCACATACAAACTATTATGAAAATTAACTTTTCAAAAAGAATACAAGATTCCTCATTTGTCTGATTGACGATTTAAATAAAACTGTCATGAAGCTATTTTTTTTCATTTTCTTTATTTAATTGTGTTATTTTTTATTGTAACAGCCGGCTTTTTTATTATTGTAAAGACTGACGTTTTTGTTATTGTAAAAGCTGACTTTTTTATTATTGTAACAGCTGGCATTTTCATTATTATAAAGACTGGTATTTTGTTATTGTAACAGTTGGTATTTTTATTTTTGTAAAGGCTGGCATTTTTGTTATTGTAACAGCTGGCATTTTTTATTATTGTAAAAGCTGGCATTTTTATTATTGTAAAAGCTGGCATTTTTGTTATTGTAACAGCTGGTTTTTTTACTATTGTAACAGCTGGCGTTTTTGTTATTGTGACAGCTGGCTTTTTTACTATTGTACCAGTTGGCTTTTTTATTATTGTAACAGCTGGCGCTTTTGTTATTGTAAAAGCGGATATTTTTGTTATTATAACTGCTGGCTTTTTTATTATCGTAACAGCTGGCATTTTTGTTATTGTAAAGGCTGGCATTTTTGTTATTGTGACAGCTGGCTTTTTTACTATTGTACCAGTTGGCTTTTTTATTATTGTAACAGCTGGCGTTTTTGTTATTGTAAAAGCGGATATTTTTGTTATTGTAACTGCTGACTTTTTTATTATTGTAAAAGCTGGTATTTTTGTTATTGTAACAGCTTAAATTTTTATTCTTGTAACTCAACTCTTTTGCCAGCCTCCTTTATTTACACTTGGGCTGCGACTTATATCTGGATTACCACTGACATGGACTGAGAACAGAACTGAATTGCATTTGTCTGTGATCCACGCAGCATCCGTCTAGGGTTTACAAAAAATGCTGAGCTATCTGAGAGCGAAGTTTGTTGATGTGTTTTTGAAGTATTTGAAGTATACTGATATTCTGAGATTCTGACTGTGCTATCATGTTAATATAAGAATCATAAGAGCTGTGCTGTGTTAGCATTAGAGCTAGCGAGTAAATGGCACAACAATACGTTAGTTTTGCAGCTAACCGCTAGGAACTTATTTTCCTAGAAAATAACCTTACTAGGTCACGTCTCATACAAAATTTGAGTAAATTATTTAAAAAAATATACAGCAAGTTGATTTCCTCAAAAACTTCTCCACTATTTATTTTTCAAAGACACCGCGTAAATAGCGCAGTGGGTCGTGCTGCGAAGAGACCGTCACTGCACTGCGTATACTTTCTTTATTCAACAATACAAATATTTTAAGAGCCGAATAATAAAACTTTATTGCGCGTTTTAAAATACTTAAATGTCGGCTTATCTTTCGCGTAAAATTATGCCCGTAGTATATATCGTTTACTTTTTCCTAAGCGCATTGTGTGATCTTAAAACTCGGTTAAATGAAATTTTCCTGAAAGTCACAAAGAGTGTTGCAGTACCCGTGTTTCTCCTAAACTATTAGCTCCAAAACTAATTAAATCGCCATCTTGGTTTATTAATGATGAAGCACGTATAGTAATCAAAAGCGCAATGTCTAGGATAGATAAAATATGGAAAGATAACATGTTCCTGATAATCACAAAGATAGGTGCAGTGCCCGTGTTTCTCCTAAACGACTAACTTTGCAACAAATAAAATCGTTATCTTAGTTTAGTAAGGATAGCACGTGTGGTACCCAAAAGCGCAATGACTCGGTTAGATAAAATATGGAAGGATAACATTTTCCTGACAATCACAAAGATAGTTGCAATACCCGTGTTTCTCCTAAACCTTGGGTGCTCAACCCCAGGCCCGCGGGCCACAATGTGGCCCGCGAAAGAATTTTAAATGGCCCGCGCAAGTAAGTTTTGAAATACGCACCAAATTGAAAAATTCCGCCAAATGGCCTGCCGCGAAGGAACTTAGTACCTACAGTGTCCTACACTGTCCGCACGCTCATCGACCCCGCCCGCGCAATACAGTCTCATTATGTTTCGAGAAACAATTGAGTGCGCACGTGATATATTATTTATAGTTTAACAGTTAAACTTTAACTGACTGTTAAAAGTGCAATTTTTTAATTTGTATTTTTGTTAATGAGTAACAGGCACATATATTTTGTCATTTTCGTAATTACATTGGCTGTCAAAGGTATGTTATTCAATGTATTTATATTTTCATATTATTTAGGTACCTACTTATTTTGAAAGGAAAATATAAACAAAATGTGGTTTGTTTCAGCATGGCTCACAGCAAACCGAGTACTTCGAAATCAACAGAGACCTATCGTATTTTTCATGATGAATGGGAAAATAAATATTGTTTTATTGAAAGCAAGGTGCGTAAACCTACATGTTTACTTTGCTTCGCTACAGTAGCTATTGCAAAAAAATATAATTTAGAAAGGCATTATAAGTAAAATCATAATAATTTTGAAAAAGAGTACCCTGTTGGTAGTATTATCAGAGAAGATTTTTTAAAGAAAAAGAAACGGGAACTATTTAACCAACAGAATATTTTCGTGAAAAGGCACGACGAGCTTAATTCCATGGTCAAAACATCTTACGAGGAAGCATTATGTGCAAAGGATATGGAGTTGGATGATATTATGAATCCAGTAGTACGTTGCATAAATTACATACGTGCAAAAGCTCTTAACAGACGTCAATTCAGAGTATTATTTGAAGAAGAAATCAGCGAATATGGAGAGTTACAACTGTACTGTGCTGTGCGATGGCTTTCAAGGGGCAGCATGTTGAAACATTTCTTCAACTTGAGAGAACCGGTGTTGCAATTTTTAAAGCAGAAAGGAGCTTTATCATTGGAAATTGATTTACTGAAGAATACATCCTGGTTGAGTGACCTTGCATTTCTTGTTGACGTTACGAATTACCTCAATATTTTGAATCTCAAATTACTAGGTAAAGATTGTTTAGTTCCGACTATATTTAATTTGATAAACGGATTCAAAGCAAAATTAAATCTCTTTCCGATTCATTTGGCTCCAGAAAATATTGACCTTTTCCCCACACTAAAACATTTGAAAGAAGAACTGAATATTACTTCTGTTAATTATTCTAAATACCAATCTAAAATTCGATGCTTATTACATTCGTTTGAGAAGAGATTTCAAGACTTTGAAAGCAAAAAACAAAATATACAAATTTTTAAAGATCCCTTCATAATAAGTTTGGCGGAAATAGTTGGTTATCCTGCCAATATTCAGTTGGAACTCGTTGAACTGCAAAATCATGATAAGTTAAAAAACCTTTTTGCCAACAAATTGTCTTCGAAAGCGCAAAATTCTTCAGAAGATTTAGCAGATTTCTGGAAATTGGTACCAAAAGCAGAATTTCCAGCAATAACTGACCTGACGTTATAGTTTTTAAACAGTTTTGGATCAACATATGTGTGTGAAAAGGTTTTTTCAGACCTTAATTATATAAAAAATAAATACCGCACAACCTTAACAGAACAACATATTTAGGACTTGTTACTATCAACATCGGATTTGTCGCCAACATAAGTAAATTATTAAAATACAAACAATGGCAGAAATCACATTAATTGTAACAACGACTTACCCTAGATTTAGATTTGAGAAGATACATACTTAAGTTCAATTTTCTTTATTTATTTAGCTGCTAAATTTTAGCATAAGATACTTTCTGTTTGTTCATAATATTATCTAATAAACAATAATTTTATTTTATTTCTTAATATTGGGTTTTTATTGCGCATATCCTGAGAGTAACTGAAATAGGAATTGTCAGTGGCCCGTCGTGAAGTCTGAATCCACCGTTTGGCCCGATTGTTAAAAAGGTTGAGCAGCCTTGTCCTAAACTATTAGCTCAGCAACTAATAAAGTCGCCATCTTAGTTTATCAATGATGGCACGTGTGGTACACAAAAGCGCAATGACTCGGTTAGATAAAATATGGAAGGATAAAATTTTCCTGACAATCACAAAGATAGTTGCAATACCCGTGTTTCTCCTAAACTATTAGCTCAGCAACTAATAAAGTCGCCATCTTAGGTTATCAATGATAGCACGTGTGGTACCCAAAAGCGCAATGACTCGGTTAGATAAAATATGGAAGGATAAAATTTTCCTGACAATCACAAAGATAGTTGCAGTACCCGTGTTTCTCATAAACTATTAGTTCAGCAACTAATAAAGTCGCCATCTTAGGTTATCAATGATAGCACGTGTGGTACCCAAAAGCGCAATGACTCGGTTAGATAAAATATGGAAGGATAAAATTTTCCTGACAATCACAAAGATAGTTGCAATACCCGTGTTTCTCCTAAACTATTAGCTCAGCAACTAATAAAGTCGCCATCTTAGGTTATCAATGATAGCACGTGTGGTACCCAAAAGCGCAATGACTCGGTTAGATAAAATATGGAAGGATAAAATTTTCCTGACAATCACAAAGATAGTTGCAGTACCCGTGTTTCTCATAAACTATTAGCTCAGCAACTAATAAAGTCGCCATCTTAGTTTATCAACGATGGCACGTGTGGTACACAAAAGCGCAATGACTCGGTTAGATAAAATATGGAAGGATAAAATTTTCCTGACAATAACAAAGATAGTTGCAGTACCCGTGTTTCTCCTAAACTAATAGCCCAGCAACTAATGAAATCGCCATTTTAGTTTACCAATAATGAAGTACGTATGGTAGCCAAAAGCGCGATGATTCTGTTAGATAAAATATAGAAGGTCAGCAACGTATTCAAAAATATAAAGTTACATTTAGAAAGTACTCTGATTTTATCCATCTTTATATTCAACCCTGAGTCATGGATGCTGAAAATGGTCCATCGCAAGAGAATCGACGGCTCCGAAATGTCATGCTGGAGGAAGATGCTCAGCATCTCAGGGACCGAATATGGAACCAACGTCTTGATTAAGAAAGATCTTGGAATCAAAACAAAATCGTTCTGTCTCTGAAGAGTTCCTAACGTCTTCGAACACTTTGCGTCGAAACTTGCCAACAGTACTGAAAAGGTCATTATTGCCAGCTTTGTTGAAAGACGGAAACTGCTCTGGATGCTGGAGATCAGATTCGAGAACCGTTTGGCACTTAATTACATGATGCCTACACAGCGCCATGAATAGGAACCTATAGCGGAATGTCACTAAAGAGAAGGTTTTATCAAGAGGGAGTCACGATTTTCAGCAGTGAAGAACCGATTGAAGAAGAAGAGCCAAAGAGTACATTCCTAATTATTCTACACAGTTTGAAGTTAGTTTTCTATTGCAGTACGAGTGCGTGATAGAAGATCTACTAAGTAACGCTTAACTTAACCTTGATTCTCTTTTAATAAGATTATTTAATTTCTATAAATTTATTGTAGGAGATTGACCTCGATGAGGATTATTGGAGAGAGATTTTTTTTTGAAATCTTTGAAACTAATGATTGGTTGTGTCACAGCAAAGCACACCTTCACTCAACGTTGTGCATGTGACGCTAGAGCACACTAAGTTCTCTTTATAAGTTTTACATATTTTCTTTGTATATTACTCGCCGAAACTCAGTCGTAATTAGAGTTATTTGAGAAATTTACACTCTACAATGCTGGAAAAAATAATGGCTTTATTAGTTGCCAATATAATGTTCGCACCTAAAATAATATTTAAAAAACCTGAACTAATATTTAAAAAACTTAAACTAATATTTAAGAAACGAACACTAATTAACAAATTTATTTTGTGTGTTTAGGTTTCTGTAGTAAAAAAGTTTTCCTCGTGATTACGTCACATCCATCTGTCAGTCGGTCACAGCCTCACAGTTGCTACAACTTAAGGCCTATGTGAACGAAATTTAGCAAGCAGGTGCCCCATATGGAGAACTTAAGTAATATATAGAACATTTTTAATTTTCTTTCTTAATGTACTTGTGATAGTGAAAGTGGTAGTGAATATTTTTAATATGAAGATTAATTTTCCGCTTTTAGGATATCTTAATCAAATACAGAATCCTCATAATTTCGTAATGTTGACGTGTGTATGTGTCCGTCCGTCTGTTCACCCACCCAATTTCTACAGTTTTAAACCTGTGCATATGAAATTTTGCAGTATATGCTTCAGAAAAAGATCTCAATTAATGTATGGCAAAATAAAATTATCCTTTATTTTTAAGGAATTTCTCCTAAGAAAAGGCGATGAAATTATTTTAGCAAACCCCGTGGTGTGGGGTTTTGCTATAAAGGTATTTTAAAGTTAATTAAATTACATTTAACACTTTTAAGTTTTAGCCATATGTGTCCTCCTCCTCCTCCTCCTTTTGGCAACATATGTGTCCGTCTCATTCGCCTCAAAAATAATGCAGATGAAAGTTACTGCACGACTGAACTTGTTAATGTATTTAAGATAAATTAATATGTTATACGACATTTAATTTAAAAAAATAGACCAATCACAACGGCAAGACCAACTGTCGAAGTATTAGAATCCTTGTTCAGCTATCATAAACCTTTTTGGGATACGTGCCCATTGATATGAGAATTTATAAAATATATACAGTTTGATTTTTTATGAAATGACACGGTTTTAGTTTTAAATTATTATATAAACAAAAATCGATTAAAACGAAATGTAGTCACGATAACTAGTTTACCCGGGCAAAGTCGGAATAAGCAGCTATTCTATATAACTAATAAAATACAGATTCCGATTTACCTAATATTTTAATAATTATCTTCCTTCTCCGCTTCACAGAAATAATGTGTTCATTAAGCAAATTAAATTAGGAAGAAGTAAAATTTCTTAGAAGTTAACGAAAAAAGAAATTTTAATTTATATCAAAATTAATCTGAAACGTTTAAATTTCCATAATTATTTTAATAAATACAAGAGTTTATTTGATACAACAAAAAATAACCCAACAAAAATGTGTGAAAAAATAAATAGAAGGTAAGATTTAATCTTTACTATCAATTTTCGCCATTTTCCTAAAAAAATATTATATTTTTGCAAGCTATCGAAAATGTGCTATATTTTCTCCAAAAGAAAGGTGGTAACCATAGTCCTGGTACCCGCACTTCGTTGGTTTTTTTAAGGATCGTACCTCAAAAGGAAAAAGGAATCCTTACAGGAGTAAAATCACTTCATTATCCGTCTGTCTGTATGTCATTCTGTCAAGAACCGTTTTGTCAGGAACGCGTGGAGGTATCAAATTGAAATTAATATCAAATACTTAGATCTATGGTCCTTTAGATCTATGGACCTTTGGGTCCTAAAAATAAAGGTTCTCAGTTAAAGGCATCAAAAAACCCTAAAAACACGGTCGTTTGTGCCGCACATTTGGACATTGGCTAATAAATTTATAGGTTACTTCCTATTGATCTAGAACCATAAAAATTGGCAAGAAACAAGGTCTCACAGCACAAGTAAAGGAAAAATCGTTAATTTGTAGTTATATTATATAATTTTTTTTTAAAATACGCGCCTGTAAAAGATTTAGTAAGTAATATATTTTAGTTCTTAAAATTTAAAATTTCCAAATAGTTTAATAGGA
This sequence comes from Druceiella hillmani, assembly GCA_039881145.1. Taxonomy (NCBI): domain Eukaryota; kingdom Metazoa; phylum Arthropoda; class Insecta; order Lepidoptera; family Hepialidae; genus Druceiella; species Druceiella hillmani. The sequence continues at coordinate 14,539,317 of JAYKKI010000019.1, read as the reverse complement.
ATATTATGTACCATTTTTATAAAAGCCTCAATGTGTTCGGAACCCTCGTAGTGCGAGTTCTACTCGTGCTAAACAGTTTTTTTATAAATAATTCTGTCTTTTCTAATTTTAACAATAAAAGAAATACATAACTTCCTTATATATTTACTTAAACCGAATGAAACCCTTAAGACTTCATGGAAGAAAACAATTTATATATTTTAATAACTTAGTTTGTGATCAGTTCACGTAGAAACAAGTATTACTAATCCGTTTTCCTCGTGTCTCACATAGCCAGAGCTTGTTTTGACGCCGCTTAGAGGAAACCAGCCGTTTTTATGGTACTTAGATTTACCTCCTATGACGAATACTGAGTGCAAAAACTACAAATCGCGAAAACTATATATATATATATATATATATATTTATATATATTTATATATATATATATATATAAACTATATATAGATGTAGTAGTGTATAGTGTAGATTTTACTGTCCCCGTATTCTTATCACACTAATTTTATATAGATAAAAGTTTACTTTGTATGTTTGCAGGGTCACCAGAACAGTTTAACCAATTGAAATTAATCTTTTACTATAGTGTAGCTTAAGGTGTCCAGATGGGGTTGAGGTATAAAATATACTTGCTTTTAACCGCTTCTAAGTTTAGTAAAATTTTAAGATATACAATTGGTAACCTTGTTACCATACCGAAAAATTTAGTAAAATTTTAACATATTCCATAGGCAGCCTTTTACCATACCAAAAAAATTAGTAAAATTTTAACATATTCAATTGGCAGCCTTGTTACCATACCGAAATTTTAATATATTCAATTGGCAGCCTTGTTACTATGACTTGAAATAAGTAAAACCCCCGCCGAGCTTAGTGTGTCCTTATCTCGTGTACGGCAGATATGAGAGGTCAGTAAAGAAAATATAGTACTGATTCAAATATTTAAAGTCTGCGCATCACTGGCTCTTAAAATATTAATTTTTGCAAATTGATAACTACTTTATAGTAAATAGTCTTCGAATTCATGGCCCACTTTCGCCTTATTCCAAACTATTGAGTCATAAGAAACACGATAACATTAGCCTAGTTTTTGGTGAAAAATACCACCAATTTTGGGTTAATTAATTGTGTTTTAATATCTTTTTTACCATGGCTGTATTGTGTTTTTCATTGTTTTTTTAGCCCTCTCTCTGTTTCTGTGTAGATTGTGCTCAGATATTTAAAGCTTTATAAAATTTATATACGTATCAAAATGAACAGATCTTCACTCTCACTAAACAATAGTTTGTTTACAAATAACGTGGTGGAACCATACGTAAAATTACGTTTAATTTCATATCGAGTTGTGTGTTTTGCCACGCTATATGCTGTTCGCTTGCTTGCATCATGTTACTTGTTACACGTATGGCTTATTTGACCTCGGTTTAATCTTATAATGATAAGAAACGTGGCTTGCTTTTAGTATCTCATGGCACTATTGCCAAAATGGAACAATTATAGAGTCACTTAGGTGTACTTAACTTAGCTCTAATTCATTACAAAGATCGAGTATAAAGGCCCGATTATATACATGAAGTATAAAAAGACCAATTTTTATCCTGAGGGTTGGTTTTGTGAGGTAGATAGAGAAATAAAAATAAATTTCAATGTTTATTCACAATTAAATGAAACTACTTGTTGTAATATTATTACTTATTAATTTACTTTATTTAAATTCTTGACCACGACCTAGGTTTTGTTGTATGACAACATCTTTAGGAGGACAATTTGTAAAGTCTCTAAAAAAATTTTTACAAATCCTTATCTGACTAAAATTCAAATCACAACGATTATAAACAAGCTTCACTTGTTTCTTTGTCGTGACGCATTTGCGTTTCATCGAGTTTCAAATCGCAACGATTCTAAGGAAGTTTCACTTAAAAAGACAATTTATGACAATTAATTGCGCTACAATTGTCCAATCTTGACAATTTTGATTCAGTTTGTATCCAATTTTCATTGTTCATGGTTTTGTCAAAATTTTCTGAGCGTCCCCTTGTCGAGAGCAGCCCTGCACGTAGTAGAAGTGCATTAATATTTAGTAAACGGCTGATGGCACACAACACTACTTATATATACTAGTATAACTTGCACTGGAGCAATTTTTTTTTTTAATTCGTATACTAAAAATTGATTTTGTTTCCAAACAACAGAGGCGTTCAGAATGTAATAGTGTGTATGTGTTTATATTAAATTTTGAAACAAACTTTACGCCTTTTGAATGTTATTTTCGCTAACACAAAAGTTGCATATGCTTAAACAGCATCTCAATCTTTATAGCATACGAGCATCTGTATCACGACGTACAGACGTTCATAGAAGATTCATTGTAGGTACAAATAAAATACACGGGTATTGCACAATATTATGCAAAGTTAGGTAAAGCGCTCACTAGCCCGTTTTATTTTATTACAATAAACAGGCTAACCTATTTATCTACGAATTTTAATTGCTTTAGTTTATTCACATGAAATTATTGACGTGAAACGTTTGTCATTTCGGTCAGACGGGTGTCAGCAATTATATGTAACGAAATGTGTTATGGCAAGACTGCTTATAACTCTGGAAGTATAGCACCTACCGGCATTATTTTAGTACCATAATTTAGAGGATAGAAGCCATTACTCGGTAGTGCATATGCGTAAATAGGGCTACAGTCGCGTGCAGTACGACTCATTCTAAACTATATTTACCATCGCGCCATGTGTTTAATTAATGATTACTCAGAAGTACATTGATCGATTCGAGCGAGAGTGGTCGCGTTTGACAGAGCTCACGACGTTATAACACGATGTCTCTTCTCAGGGACGTGTTAGACTTACTATATTACACACTGTCCAGTACGCTCGAGACATTTCACGTAGTCCACTGCGGGTGCGTCCATGATAGAGCCTACCCGTTTCTGTTTTCATATCGGATATTATAAGTAGATTTTGTTTCCAAAGAATAGAGGTGTTCATAATGTAATCTTGTGTACGTGTTTCTATAAAACTTTGAATCGGACTTCACTCCTTCTGAATATTGTTTTCGCTGACAAAAAAGTTGCATAATACTAAAACAGTTCTATAAAGCATATGACTATCTGTATCACGGCATGTAGACGTCCATAGAAGATACACTGTAGGTACAAATAGAACACGCAAGTATTGCACAATATGACACAAAGTTAGGTAAAATTCTCATTAGCCCATTTTATTACAATAATCAGGGCAACCTATTTACCTACTACTTTGTTTACTTTAGTTTATTTATGTGGATCCTATTTTAATGTATTTTCGATAGGTAAAATAAAGGACAAAAGCTATGTAGCTGACGCAACGCCAGATGGTAGGAGTACTACCCCTTCTAGGGGATGAAATAAAAAAATTAAAGTATCAGAATCAATAAAGGTAGTCAATACAATCATAAAAGTTAGGAGAAAACAACTCGTATTTTTCGGTTTTGAATGTCACTAGATTTTGGCGAAATAACCATGTTCTCGACTAGTTTTGGGTTATTATCTCAGAAATTGCAAACTTTAGTGAAAAAATGACAAAAACAAAATTAAATATAATGAAAAAGCAAACAATTTAGTTTCCTGTGCATTTTAGTAGGATGCATATTCACTGAAATATGAGCATTTAATGGACGTATAGACTTTGCCAGAAAACAAACATCTTACTTTTCTGACGAAAAAATGAACAGATTTTCAGCAAAATAGCATAAGAAAATTTTCAAAGTACGTAAAATGGTTTAATTTTCTTTGAAACGTGAATCAACGACAGGGAATACCAATTGGGGAGTCCCTTTCTTGGACTTAAGTCGGTAATAACATTACTCTTACTCATATTTTAGATTAAAATATATGAAAATATTTTAGCCGGGACTACTTTAACGCGAAACTAACATTCTTAAGGACTGGCGGACTTTTAAAATGCGTACTTTACGAGAAAATCAATTTTAAAATTTCTGTCAATTTGAAATAAGAAAAAGCAAAAATGTGTTTTAAATTAATTCAGAATTGAAAGCGTTTCATGAAAAAATTGTGTAAATAAAAAATTAAGCTTTCTAAATGAAAATTGAAAAAATTTTTCGGAGTAAATTATACTATAGCGTTTCATTGACATGTCACGCTATTCTTGTACAATCGATTGATCAAATAAACAAGTATTCCTTGTAATGCTATATATTTATTTAACTTTATGTTTAAATTTGCAGTTTAAAAAACAGAGGGCGCTATTCGTTATTTTGTAACTTAAAAACAATATTCCTTAAACTAATAACCCGATGTGATAATTTTTTATAAATATTTATTATGTATAATGTTCATATTTAATTTCTAGGCATGTTCACCTCACGATCTCAAACATTTTGATAAGAAAAACCTTGAAAAATAAAAAAAAATATCAAAGATTACCTATCGACCAAAAATAATTAGTGTTGCTTTGAATAAAATAATTTTTATGTCCAAAATTATCTAATTATTGCATTCCAAATTATGACCAAAGTGTGTTATAACGAAACGATATATAAAATATGTAAATAAAACCAGCCAGACACAAATTGTACTTGTGCAATTCGTATTCCTTAGGAATATTTGTTTTAGATTTTAAATTTTATGGTGTATTATAAAGAAGCGTGTGTTACTCGAAAAGTCTGTTTATTTAGGATATGACAAATTATAATTCGCTTCAACACTATAATATCGTAATCTTTTATGGAGCTACAGGTGTCAGAAAAAGACAAAGACTGTAATATTTTTTTAACGAAAAGCCTCATTTTTAAAACGCTGTGTCTGACATTGATTCCTAATATTTTAAATAAATTATTCTAGTCATTCAACAAAAAGAAACCTTTTTTGATTTGGACGAAGTCAAATATTTTTAATGTGTGATATTTGTAATGTTTCTTTTGATAATTGAATGGTGGTTGATCTAAATTTTTTTTCCATAATTTGATGACATTTATATGAAAATTTTATCAAAGCACAAAACAAAGTTTGCACTCGAACTTTAAAAAAAAAAGATGTCAGCGATAAGGATAGATAATTCCGGAGATAATACAGCTATTTTTAAGTTTTCTTTTTCTAGAAGTGTTAAAAAATTACAAAATATATATATATATATGTATATATATATATATATATATATATATGTATATATATATATATATATATATATATATATATATATATATATTGTCCAGTAGATTTTACTTGGTTGAAGAACAAATTAACAAAGAGACAGACAGATAGACCAGAATTCTAAAAAAACGGTTTCCTGGTTTCTACTATCATTCCATACATTAAATCAATCACTCTTTTTAAAAATTTACCACGTACAGAATCCACTCTGTTTTATTGGATGTAACGTATAGACGCTGAAGTGAACTATATACAACTACAGAGCAATCTCTATTTGTGTATAGTCTGCTCGCATGTATGCAAAACAAACTAGGGCAATATTGTATCGGTAATAAAAATTTATTTCAAAAATTAAAATAAGCTAATCAAAACATCATTATATTTATTTACTTACCAAACTTTATTACAGCTTAGAAGTCTAAGTTTACAGTGGTGGACTTATTGCTACGGATTGCTAATTCACCAATATTGTTTGGTTAGTCGTAAAAGAGATTCGTGAAGTGCGAAAAAGTGCGAAACAAACAATATTTCCAATACATTGCTGACATGCAACGTTAACTTCACAGACATATACTTGTGTGAGAACAAGAAGCCATGAATCGATTTTCTCAAGAGCGAGTGGGATACTAAATGTACTAAATTGATTGACCTTATAGGTTTCTTTCATTTCGATCTCATTCAATCCGAAAGAATCGATCTTCCTCGTACAATTTCTTACTTCGAATTCTTAAAAGATTTAAACCAATAGGTGGCAAATCTCAATCAAGTCAGTTGTCTTTCTTTTATTGTCAAAATGTATCGCTCTTAAAAGATTTAAACCAATAGGTGGCAAACCTCGATCAACTCAGTTGTCTTTGTTTTATTCGTAGATCGTTTGTACCATAGACGAACAATATACATTTTTCGACGACATGGGCTGTACTGTAGCGACTGTATTCGTATGCTTTTTTATCTAATGTTCTAAAGTAAAATGAATTTCAACAAAGATATCCTTTATGTATTCATATAAAGAATATGCTCATTATTTACAAAAATATTAATCACAAAAAATTCTCCTGGCGAATATATTCTTTTTTTTTACTTACAAAAGCGCAAGTGCGCGCTGCGTCTACACATGTACACAATGTTATCGTAGAGTTAAAAATAACTTGGCATGTCTCATTTTGCAGTGTGGTGCTGTGTGGCGCGGCTAGCGTCGCCATCATAGGCATTGATATGTATCTTAGACTAATTGTATAAAATATAGTTAACCCGTTAACGCCCGGGTTTCAGATTTTGTAGGCTTTTTCCATTCGCTTGATAAATCTATTTATAATAATTCTAAAAACCTTAGATATACTTGACCATATTATTACTTCGTTTATTTAAATATTTTATTTTTTTCATTTTTCTTTCAAGTAGGACTATTAACGTCTCTTTTGACATGTCACGATTTAACTTCTAATTATAATGACCAAATATCCTTATTTTCTATACGTATATATACAAAGAATCAATCAGTCCCTCTTAATGAGGGTCAGAATGTTCATCTTACCCTATAATGGCCTCCACACATCTTTATCTTCAGCACAATCCCTGATGCTATAATAAGCCTTCGAAATAAACATGTGTTTAATATGCGTTTTAAATTTCGCTACGGGAAGGGTTATTATATCCTCAGGTATCCTGTTAAAAAAACGAACACCATAGCCCAAAAAAAACTTATTAGAATTTGTAATCTAAATTTAATACTATGAATTTTATTTTTATTTCTTGTATTAAGAGTATGGAAATCAGATCCTTTAACGAAGAAATTTAAGTTCTTTTTAACATACAATAGGTTTTCATAGATATATACCGACGCCAAGATCAGAATATTTGCCTCTTTAGATAGATCGTTTACTGATTCTCGGGGTGTCACATTATATATGGCTCGGACTGCGGAAAAAAATATGATTCATCGGATTAGTTAACAAATCGTTTGTGACTAATTAAGAAAGTTAAGAAATTGTTTATCGTTATGAGGCGTAACCTAATTTTCCAAAAAAAATTCCATTTGCACCTATTTTGGTCTTATTCGTCGTATGAGTTGATAAATTCTACTTTTTCCTACTTATAGTGTTATTTATTTGAAGTGAAAACTTCTATAGAAGCTTTGAGCGATTGATTTTGATAGGGGAAAACCTTATGGGTTCGCGTCACCGACATGCTAATGTTAACAATATATCTGTAACTATGGGTATGATGTGTTGCAGTATATATATATATATATATATATATATATATATATATACATATATATATATATATATATATAATTTTAATTTTAGGATCACTGTGCAGTACAAGAGTGAGTATTAAATGTGTTGAGATTTATACATAAAATTTAATTTAGAAAAGATGAAATTCTAATTGTTGATATTACAATTAATTTAAAAATAAAAAAAACACTGTTATTTCATAGTTTTAAGTTTTCATTTCTGTCGGCATTTCCTGAGACTGCCTATGTTTTTTTTTAATTGAGATGTTACATATTTACGTATAAGTTGATAAATTCTACTTTGTCACACTTATAATGTTTTTTATTTGAAGTGAAAACTTCTATAGACGCGTTGAGCGATTTTTGATAGGGAAAAACCTTAGGGGTCACTGACATGCTAGTTTAACAGTACATCTGTAACTATGGGTATGGCGTGTTGCATTGTGTGTATATATATATATATATATATATATATATATATATATATATATATGTGTATATATATATATATATATATATATATGTATATATATATATATATATATATATATATATATATATATATATAATTACTATTTTAATTGTAGGAGTACTATGCAGTACAACAGTCAGTATTAAATATGTTGATAAGTTTATATATATAAATTTAGTTTCCAAATCATGAAATTTAAATTTTTGGTACTGCAATTAATTTGAAAATTAAAAAAAGCACTATTATTTCACTGTTTTAATTTTTCGCTTCTTCTCACAGTCCCTAAGACAAGAACATGATTTAAAAGTACAGACAAATAGTCATAGAAATAATTTATACTTTTATTTTAATATAAATTTTATAATTTCGTCGACTTCCATAATCACTTTGTCTCCTTTAATTGCTGAATTCAGAATAGATTATTGCTCTTGGTACAGTGATTTTCAAAAATTTACATAGTATGCATAAAAGAACTTTTTAAATCTATATAATACAGTCTACTCCAAATACGGTGTTTTACTTCTTAAAAATATAATAAAAATCTTATATTTTAATTAAAAATATTATATAATAATAATTCTTAAAAATATAAAAAAAATAAACAAAATAATGAAGTCTAGACAGGAACCAGCTGCGACTAATGATATATAAAATTGTTTTCGGATATTGCGAAGATAAAATTGTTTCATTTCAAGTTCATTACTTTGCACAATTGGCAGCAATGCCTACACTGCAAACGATTCGCCAATATCGAGACTTTCCATTTGTTCATTAAGCGACGCGTTCGACGCATTGTTCATTAAACCGTTTGTTCATTAAGCAACGCCAACTACTCTCCGAGCTAGGAAGTTCGACAAAACTTTTCCATGAAGTCGACTGTCAAGTTTCGAATTTCGGTCGAAACTTACGCATCGGGTCGCTCGGTCTTTATCCGTTTTTTATCGGCATCGCTACTTATTGCGTTTAAACACTGCCCGTTCGGCCTCGAACTTCATCATTAATCATGTTTGTTTTTTTTTTAATTGAGATATTACATATTTCCGAAGAAAAAAAGTAATGCGAGAAAAAATATCACAGTTTAAAAATATTTTTAAGCTCCTTATTGAAAAATAAAGTCACGGATTATTCCATTTCTTGAATTTCTTTAAATTTTTTTTCAAAAGGGTTACGATTTTCGAGTGCACAACGAGGAATACAAAAGTTATTTGCAACTTATTGTTATGGAAATATATTTTAGAGATTAAAAATTGTGATTATTTTTTTTATAAGTGCGGTTAATTTTTTTTAATTAACGTCATTAAATTGATATATATATATATATATATATATATATATATATATATATATATATATATATATATATATATATATATATATGTACACCAACTTACAGGTCCTCTCCCTCCAAAGGAGGACTGAAAGTAAAGGTGCTAATTTCGATGCTAATTTCAGAGTATAAACACATTTAAGGGATTTTATGAGTTCAAGATTATTGTAGTTTTATTATTGGAGTTTACTCCTTAAGAATCGATTTTCATACATAGCACCCGGTATGGAGTTTTATGAGAAGTAAAATCAGAAGTTCAGAGCGTTAAAAAAAGTGTAACCGTTTGTAAGTTTGGATGTAGGAGGTAATCTCCAAAACTACTCATCCGATTTCAAAAATTCTTTCACCAATATTTAGAAAAGACCTTCAGAATGGGCATAGGTTATATAGTATTCCATTAAAAAAATTTCATATATTATAAAATAAGTTAAATTTCGTAAGTTTGAGTGTAGGAGGTAGTCTCCAAAACTACTCATCCAATTTCAAAAATTCTTTCACCAATATTTAGAAAGAACATTCAAGATGGACGTAGGTTGTATATTAACCCGTTAAAAAAAATCATATATTATAAAAATTCATATAAAATTCATATATAAAAAAAATTCATATATATATTCCATATATTATAAAATAAGTTAAATTTCGTAAGTTTGAATGTAGGAATGATCTTCGAAACTACTCATCCGATTTCAAAAATTCTTTCACCAATATTTAGAAAGGACCTGGGTTGATTATAGGATGATTGAGAGGATGGACATAGGTTGATTATAGGTATATTATACCCCTAAACAAATTTGATGATGACAATGTAAGTCAACGAAAAAACAGTTGAGCGAATGCGTTTCTTATGAACGCTGCCTTAACGGTAAGAGATATATTGATAAATCATATTTATATTTGTATACAGTGTTGCCTATCTTATACATTACAAGACAATCGTTAAGAAATATTTAAGGAGTAAACTCCAGTGGTGCATCGGAGCTGATACGCACAATTTCGATTTATTACCTTAATTAATACGTGTACAGTAATATTTTTTAACAAAAATTTTAATAAAAACAAAGTGTTTAAAAAAACTTTTTGAAATAGTTTGTTTTTTTTAATGTTGTTAAATAGAAAAATTGTTTAGAAAATTCACTTCTAGTAAACGAATCTTATATAATCACACGTAATGTATCTACACCGATTTATGTTATAAAATACGTGTTAAGGTAATATAGTGATTTTATTACGTTATAAAATACGTGTTAAGGTAATATAGTGATATTATTACGTTATAAAATACGTGATAAGGTAATATAGTGATTTTATTACGTTATAAAATACGTGTTAAGGTAATATAGTGATTTTATTACGTTATAAAATACGTGTTAAGGTAATATAGTGATTTTATTACGTTATAAAATACGTGATAAGGTAATATAGTGATTTTATTACGTTATAAAATACGTGTTAAGGTAATATAGTGATTTTATTACGTTATAAAATACGTGTTAAGGTAATATAGTGATTTTATTACGTTATAAAATACGTGTTAAGGTAATATAGTGATTTTATTATGTTATAAAATACTTGTTAAGGTAATATAGTGATTTTATTACGTTATAAAATACGTGTTAAGGTAATATAGTGATATTATTACGTTATAAAATACGTGATAAGGTAATATAGTGATTTTATTACGTTATAAAATACGTGTTAAGGTAATATAGTGATTTTATTACGTTATAAAATACGTGTTAAGGTAATATAGTGATTTTATTACGTTATAAAATACGTGATAAGGTAATATAGTGATTTTATTACGTTATAAAATACGTGTTAAAGTAATATAGTGATTTTATTACGTTATAAAATACGTGTTAAGGTAATATAGTGATTTTATTATCTTACAATACACGTATTTTATTTTAGTTTTATGGTAATATACTAGTTTTAAGGTAATATATAATTTAAGGGGTTATTAAGTTAATTTTAGGGTAAAAAGATTTTTAAATATTTCATTAAACTCACAACTTTCACAGTAATTTTTCCGTATTTCAAAAAGATGAACACAACCCTTATAAGATCACTCACTTGTCTGTCTGCCTGTCTATCGCTGTTAGGGTTGATAACTTTTGTTGAGAAAAATGACATATCTAATCCTTTGAATAATACAAAATAAAGTATATACGAGAAAAAAAGTGTTTTTCGAATTAAAATTTTTATTGTCTTAGATAAACATTTTGTATGCTTTTGGACTAACTGTATTTTTATTCGAATATTTTATATTTTATTGAGAAAATTTTATTGAAATTGTAACAATTAGGAAAGAAAAATACAAATTCAATTTATAATTCCAACATTTTAATTTCCAATGCTCATACTTAAAACTGAAAACTAAAAAATTAATTATTCATCCAAACACACGAGGTTAATAAATAAATATTAATTCCCTGATAAATTGTTGTCTTTGCAAGTTTCATAGCTAGCTATCTTCTAAGTTTAAATTGAAATAAATAAATAATCCATTTTTTATTAAATTTATGGACGATCCGTTTCTCTCTTCCAGCCACTTCACATTCATCACTAAAAAAACTCTCCCACTGAAAGCTGAAGCTGCGGGAACAGATAAATCTCTCACTGAAAGCTGAAGCTGCGGGAACAGATAAATCTCAAACTGAAAACTGAAGTTGTGGGAACACATAAATCTCTCACTGAAAGCTGAAGCTGCGGGAACAGATAAATCTCAAACTGAAAACTGAAGTTGCGGGAACACATAAATCTCTCACTGAAAGCTGAAGTTGCGGGAACACATAAATCTCTCATTGAAAGCTGAAGTTGCGGGAACAGATAAATCTCTCACTGAAAGCTGAAGCTGCGGGAACACATAAATCTCTCACTGAAAGCTGAAGTTGCGGGAACACATAAATCTCTCATTGAAAGCTGAAGTTGCGGGAACAGATAAATCTCTCACTGAAAGCTAAAGTTGCGGGAACACATAAATCTCTCAATGAAAGCTGAAGTTGCGGGAACAGATAAATCTCTCACTGAAAGCTGAAGTTGCGGGAACAGATAAATCTCTCACTGAAAGCTGAAGTTGCGGGAACAGATAAATCTCTCAATGAAAGCTGAAGTTGCGGGAACACATAAATCTCTCACTGAAAGCTGAAGTTGCGGGAACACATAAATCTCTCATTGAAAGCTGAAGTTGCGGGAACAGATAAATCTCTCACTGAAAGCTGAAGTTGCGGGAACAGATAAATCTCTCACTGAAAGCTGAAGTTGCGGGAACAGATAAATCTCTCACTGAAAGCTGAAGTTGCGGGAACAGATAAATCTCTCACTGAAAGCTGAAGTTGCGGGAACACATAAATCTCTCAATGAAACCTGAAGTTGCGGGAACAGATAAACCTCTCACTGAAAGCTGAAGTTGCGGGAACAGATAAACCTCTCACTGAAAGCTGAAGTGGCGGGAACAGATAAATCAGAAATATTTTTTTTATGTGTGGAAAGTTATCACACGCGTTTTCAATTATATATTGCCAATTTTCGGCAGTATTTTTCTCTGAAAATTCTTTGTCATTAATTAATTTTCTTTGGATCTCTTTAAGTCTTATTGACTGGAATATAAATCCAGTCTAGTTCCAGTCAATAGGAATATAAATCATCCATCTTAATAAATGATTCATCTTGTAAGTTGGTCTTTGTAATTAACGTTTCAAATTATTTAAACTTAACCTCATTTTTCAAGAATACGTTAGGGAGTATTGAAAGCCAGTTATCTTCACTAAAATCAGACAATCGCTATTTTCAGCAATTCTTCTATCGAAATAATTACGAATATAAATTAAATGTGAAATTAATTAAGCGCCCCCCGCTGTTATATTTAAATATTATTTACTCAACAATAAACTGGGCATATACTAAAGTCCTTACGGAGTAGACAGAGAAGACAGGTTCAAAATTATTTTTTGCTTTTTAGTGCAGCATTTTGTAGAACCGTGTTTTTTTTAAGTTTTTTAAACTATTGCTTTATTTACTTAATATTGCTACAAAAGCTAGTTTTCAAACTAAAATTTTTTTAGGGTTTTTTGTTTTATGACTAAATTTTGTGTTTGTTTTAAAATTAAAAATGTTTTCTGTATTTTATGAAATAATTGTATTGTTATCGATTCTTAAAAGATGTGCAAATTTTTTAATAACTCGGACGTCTGGAATTTGGTGAAAATTTAATTGAAAGATTCCGTTATTTTTTGTCTTTTTTGTTTTAAGACTAAAAATGAAAATTATTTATTTTATAAAATCATTGCATTGTCGCTGTTTCTTGATACGTGTACAAAATTTTAAATAACTCTGACGTCTGGAAGCGAGTGAAAATATAGTTGGAAAATTCTGTTGTTTTTTAATCGTTTTTGTTTTATTACCAAAAAACTTTTTTTTTATTTTACGAAATTATTCTAGTCATTTCAACTACATATAACTGTTAAGTTTCATGATGATACAACAATCAGAAGTGCATGGACTTTAATTTCGTATATTTCATTGAATAATTTGTTAAAGGTCGACCTGACAAAAGCGCGCTAAAAAGTAAAGACTTTCTTAATAATATTAAGTCCGTTAAAAGTGTGTCCACTACTTTTTCAAAGATGGAAGTTGCGTTACTTATCTAATTGCGAAAATATATTAACTTTTGAACCATAACAACAAACCACAACCACAATTAACAAACCACATGCACAGGAAAGTAAGTTATTGTTGCCCCCAAAATAAATATATATACATATATATATATATATATATATATATATATATATATATATATATATACATACTTACATTCAAACTAAAATGCACCTGATGTTGACAGCTGACGGTTAAAACTTAAACGAACATCGGAGCTTTTCCGAACCAAAAGTTATACTAATTGCAAATCTCGATACGCAGCAAAATAACCTCAAAATGGCGGCGCTTCGCCCTCCACCGCGCGCGATGCGTCACTGTTCTCGCTTATTGTAATGAATTCTTTGATCCTTTAGCTATCCAGTGGTATAATTTTTATGTAGAGGATAGATTCGAAACTGCAACGCCAAACTGTATCCCCCGATTTTGTTATCATTAGGTTTTTTGGATTGCCCCCGTATGGTAGCAAATTTAAAGACGTATTCACGTCAAAAAATAATATGCAATAAACATATTAACCCAAGAAATACTGTATGTTTATAACATTGCAATATTCTTGGAATCTTAGGTCTTAACTCCCAAAAATGAGAAAGCAAGTTAAATATTTGTAAACTTATAAGAATATAAGAAATCAATATTAGAATAACTAGCGTGACCCGTGCGAAGTCTTCGCATTATTTATTCCATTATGAAGCTCAGATGACAGATCAAACAAATATTTTACTAAAATTGACATATAGAGACGCAAGTATCAAAAGCATTGAGCTAAAGCGCCACTTTATTTATACGTGAGTGGATTTGAAATTAAACAAAAATTTTACCGACCGTCAATCATATTGACGTTGAGCCGTTAGATGGCAACATTGCTGTTTTGTGTATATAATTTTAATAATTAATTAATTTGCAAAAACAATAGCAATAATAAATTATTTAGTTGTGGATGCCGGTAGAGCAAGCAATTATCTATAAAATGATATATAATTTATGTGGATTAGTTGTGACGTTTTTTCTAAAAAGGGAGTGTAACATCTTAACTTTAGCGTATTAATATATATGATGATGATGATTGGAAAAATTAATATCAGTATTAGAATAATAATAGATTGAAATAAACATGTTAAATAAAAAAACAACGCACGTTTAGATAAATAAAAATATTCCCAGTATCTCTGATCTTAATTCCATAAAATGTTAGAGCTTTGTAAATTTCGGGCTTTCTATAATATGAGCGTAGAAGTATGAGAGTAAATGGTTAATTTGTTTGGAGCTGGTATAAAAAATCGGTTTGTCTCTGGGAACGCAAGGAAAACCCTCATATCCTTATTTGAGCATAGTAATAGTAAAAAAGGAATATTCAGCAAAAAAGACCCTTAAAATTTAAAATTTCCAAGTTTATGAAAGACGATTTTCAGCCTGCCATGCGTCGTCTCATTTATAACGGACAAGCGACAACAGTAGTTAGACAGCGTTGCGCGTTATCGTGACGGATTCAACTTTTCAACGTTGTAGCGGTGCAATGTTGAAAGGTTGAATCTGTTTTTAGTCACATTTCATAATTTAAAGAAATTTAAAGTTGCATTCACATTTATTTGTTTTTGAAATAAATATTTAACTTACTTATGTTAAATAATATAATTAAAGCCTTTATTTTCCGTTATATTTATACTAATAATTAAATAATGGATATATAAATAATGGATATATAAATATTAATGGATATATTTATATTAAATATAATTTGAATTAAATTAAACATCAATTTGACAAACATTTTTGACATATTACGATGTGTCCATGTATTATCTTTTCTTGCAATGGTTATTTAAAAATGTTATAAAGGTAATAGAGTTTAAGACTTTCTTATCTATTAAGTACCTCAATCTCGTTCCACAATATTCTGAATAAATTGAATAATTACTTTGAAAATAAAAAATAAAACCGGATAATGTAAAAAATGGAGCAATAAAAATTTAAAAATTGTTACGTCCAAAACCATCGACAACACTGTTCAAGTAAATCTTATACTAAAGGGAAAAATACCCACGAGATATGCAAAATTTAATATCAAAGACTCAAATATTTAAACTCCAAAATACAATACACTCATATATTTAAACTCCAAAATACAATACACTCAAATATTTAAACTCCAAAATACAATACACTCAAATATTTAAACTCCAAAATACAATACACTCAAATATTTAAACTCCAAAATACAATACACTCAAATATTTAAACTCCAAAATACAATACACTCAAATATTTAAACTCCAAAATGCAATACACTCAAATATTTAAACTCCAAAATGCAATACACTCAAATATTTAAACTCCAAAATACAATACACTCATATATTTAAACTCCAAAATACAATACACTCAAATATTTAAACTCCAAAATGCAATACACTCAAATATTTAAACTCCAAAATGCAATACACTCAAATATTTAAACTCCAAAATGCAATACACTCAAATATTTAAACTCCAAAATGCAATACACTCAAATATTTAAACTCCAAAATGCAATACACTCAAATATTTAAACTCCAAAATGCAATACACTCAAATATTTAAACTCCAAAATGCAATACACTCAAATATTTAAACTCCAAAATGCAATACAGTCAAATATTTAAACTCCAAAATACAATACACTCAAATATTTAAATTCCAAACTGCAATATGTTTACACTGCCCAAAAAGTACACTAACCGTCCAAAAAGTTGCAGGTTTCACAATCGGCTGACAAAATAATAATTTTCAATTTTCAAATCAACAATTTTCTGGGACGTTTCAATAACTTCTTATTGAAACACCTTTATCTTAGGAGTACTTTGCTGACCTGGTGGAGCGGTTATGGCTGCTTCTGCACAACAATACCCTTGTACCCAAGAGCTACCTTGCAATGTCTATGCTTCATCATTGTGGCTTCCACATATTGAACCACCGACCCTATACTCTGGGTTTGGGCCGTTGTGATTATTCAAATGGAAAAGGAGCTTTGTGGGAAGAAATTTGTTGAAGATGAAGTGATCAAGTCTGCAATTTCGGTCTACTTTCACGGCAAAGATACACCATTTTTTCCCAGCGTATAAGTTAATTAGTACTAGACTAGAGATTTATTAGACTAGAGATAGAATAGAGATCGCAGATGATTGCTGATCAAATTATATGTAACAAATATATTTAAACTCCAAACACTCAAACATTTAAACCCCAAAAAAACAAATTTAAACTCAAGTATTTAAACTCCAACTCGCACTACGACAGTTTCGTACACTTTTAGGTACACATAAATATTAAAGGTTACAAAAAGCTTATAAATAGTAACTTACTGTGCCTGTCAAAATATACTATTAGTCACAGAACTCTGTATATTATGTACTCTGTGCATATAGCAGACTTATTTTTATTATCACATAAGCAGTATCTTTCAATCAATCACAAAGGTTACCTTTGGAAAATTTAGTAATTTCCATTATAAAATTTATAATCAAAATAAAAAACTAAAAAAGTTGACACGACATGCTTGAAGAAAAAAAGAGCAAGATGGTATGAAACAGGAATTATAGAGACGACTCTTGAATACATTTATAGAGGGCGATATCATGTCCAGTTGATTCTAAACTTTATCAACTTGAACGGAGACAAAATCGCTCAGTCTCCATTTTCCAAAGACACAATCAGCCTTTTTCACAAAGGCTGGTTATGTCTTTGGAAAATGGAGACAGCAATTTTGGAGCAAGCACTTCAATCCAATGAAACTGATGACACGTATTGGTTCCTTTTATGAAACGGCTGATTATGAACAAAAAACTGGCACTTGTAAGAATTTTACAAACATTCGAGGAGAGAAAAAATGCAAGATTATTGCTAAATACATCCTTTATTCTCCACTTCACAATTTACACCAGATTCTGGACTGGTCAACTCAACTGCATCTATTCAGATGATTTCTGATCGAATTATCCAGCCTCGACAATTTCATCCCGCAATCCGTTCAATACATCAATCAGCTTAATCACAGCATACGACATAATCTCAGCAGAAGTAAGTTATAATGCCACAATATGGATCATCATATTCGCAATTTTCAACTCCATCTCCAGAAAAGCATACACGACCTCACAGCGTCTAACTCCATCTTCTATCACTTTCCCCACAGCGTCTAACTCCATCATGATAATATTCATTCATTCTGGTCATCGAGAGATAGACAATTGATAAGGAGAAAAGAGTTTAAAGTAGAAGACAGAGGAGACACTTAGCCTATCATTAAGGAAAAATACAAGAAGAAAAAGGAGTTGGTTTTAGTGTCAATATATATACCTGGAAACACGTGGTCAAGACTAGCAAGAAAAAGAGAAGACCAAGAAACGTTGGCATAGTTGTAACAATGATTTTTTCCTGAGGGGTGTGCAAATTTTCAACTTTAGATTTATCTTGTTATTCATATATGAACGATCAATATTTAGGGTGGGACAAGAGGATTCTAGGGTGAGTAAGGCTCAACTGAAACCCCCCCACCCTTGTCACGCCTATGAGCTTTGGAGGAGGCTTACACCGGACCGTCTGTATTCTAACACATAAATAAACAACTAACATATTGCTAACACTTTTAATACAGTTTTTTTAAGTAATACTAATCTAATCTATTTATTATATAATATAAGATGGAAATTTACTGTATCATTTGAATAAGGAGACAAAAAGATTAAGTAAGTAAATAAATAAACCATAGACAGTGAGGATATATATATCCTCATTGTATATGGTTTATTTGTTTATTTATTTATTTACTTAATCTTTTTGTCTCCTTATTCAAATTATACAGTAAATTTTTATCTTATATTATATAATAAATAGATTAGATTAGTATTACTTAAAGAAACTGTATTCTGAACGGCTTCTTTGATAGGTTGGATAATTTGGAATGTTCAATATAGAGGCGCTCTAAATTGTAACATATTTTCAGGTTTTCTGCAATCAAAAATGTAATGAATGCACAAATATTGAATATATTTGGAGTTATTTTTTTAGAAATTCATAATCACAATTAACTGAAACTATGTGATATAGTATTATTTCTACTTTCTTTAAGTTCTTTACCACGACCTAGGTTTCGTTGTATTACAACATCTTCAGGTGGACAATAAGATTTTTTCTGACAGCCCACCTGAAGATGTTGTGATACAACGAAACTTAGGTCGTGCTAAAGAACGTAAAGAAAATAAAAATAATACTACGCCACGTAGTTTCATTTAATTGTGAATGCACAAATGTTAAATATATAGTGTTATTTTAATTTTTTTAAAATCCTTTATTGAAAAATTAGAGAATGCTTACAATTTCGCAAACGGAATTTGAAAATGAAAAAAAATAATGGTACCCCTAGTTTCAATTTCGTTTCAAAATACACGATGACACCCTACTGGAAAAAATCGCCCCATTTTCACGTATGAATTTAACCGCATAAGTATAAAGTGGGGTATAAATTTAGATTTTACATTAATTAGGGTTTCGTACCTCAAAATAAAAAAAACGAAACCCTTATAGGATCACTTCGCTGTCTATTCGTCCGTCCGTCTGTAAAGGCTTTTTTCTCGGAAACAGCTCGAGACATCAAGTTGAAATTAATAAATGAGGCCTATAGCATGATTTTCCTGAAAAATGTTTCAAGTTTTTTTATTCACGCAACATAAATATGAATCCATAAGAATCGATTCTCATATATAACGCCTGGTATGAAGTTTTATGAGGAGTAAAATCAGAAGTTCAGAGTGTACGAAGTTCAGAGCAGAAATGTTGCGCGGAGAGACCACCTAACGGTTACAAAAAAAAGTGTAACCGTTAGGTGGTCTCTCCGCGCAACATTTCTGCGCATGTTTAGAGTGAGATATCAATATGTTTATTTGGCATTTTCTTATGGCGTAATCGCAATGATGGAGTGTGACACAAATAGTTTACTATAGTTCGCTTATATCAAGATGTAATCATTAAATGTCATTATGTGTGAATGTTTGGTGTCTTCTATCCTACAAAATTAAAAAGTCTCTTTCAATTTTAACTTTTCTGACGTTACTAAATGTTTTTTAATTTTATTGTATAAATTTGATCTTGTTCATTTGTGTTATATTGAAAACAAATAAATTGTTAGCATTTTTTTATTAAAAAAATTTCCATTTACATTTAATAATATTTATATTTATATACAGCGTTACCTATTTTAAACATTCCAAGACAAACGTACTTAAGGAGTAAACTCCAGTGGCGCGCCGGAGCTGACACGCACACTTTTTTTATTCTTTCCGTAGTCTTACTTACAATCTAAGTACATATTATAATAACCAGAAACAATCAGTCGTGTTATTTATAGGGTTCCATCCCTCAAAATGAATAAAAGAAACCCATACAAGATCAAATGGTTTTCCGTCCGCCCGTCTGTCTATCAAAGCCCTTTTCCTCAGAACCGGCTTGAGATATTAAGTTGAAATTAATATCGTATACTAAGGCTCATAACTTTACAAGCAGTAAAAATTGCTGTAAAAGGTTCTTGGTTTGAGCTACAAAAAGGTATGGATAGCCCTTTAAAGCGTATTTTTTATACATACAATAGTCCTACTCATTGATCATTATCCAAATCCAAAAATCAGTGCTTTTCAATCCGGTAGTTGACTCATTCTAAATTTTGATATTTTTCGTAACATATTGTGAAATATAAGTTAATTAAAAACCAGTCTTGAAAAATATTCAAAAATTGATTGAAAAATAAGCCAGTTGTAGGATTCTAAATTTGAAGATACGGATAGGGTTGGGTATATCCCAGTCTCTTTTCCTCTTGTAGAATATAATGTGCAATATTAAAAATGACCTCACAACACAGTATTGCCGTCCTTATCTAAAGGTTAAATTGAAACTTTTATAACTCGGTCAATTTTTATGATTATATATACATATATATATATATATATATATATATATATATATATATATATATTATATATATATATATATATATATATATATACATATATATATATATTTATATATATATATACATATATATATATATATATATATATATATATATATATATACATATCCGTTTTTACACCTTTGAAAAATATCGTAGACAATATATTTACGTTAAGAAAAATTAATATTTGTGAATAGAAATACTATGTAACATTAAATGTTTATAAGTGCCTTCATGTGTACGGAACCCTCGTAGTGCGAGTTCTATTCGTACTTTACAGGTTTTTAAATATATTTTGCTAAGTATTGATCAAGATTTCGATATTAAATCTACGTATATAATATATAATCTACGTATATTAAGCGTAAGCCTGTGGACTCTTTGGAAATGTAGAAATAGTAAGTTTCACGTGTGTAGGCATGTTTTTTATCACACCACCGAGTAATACGACACTATGATCATGATTAATGATTAAAAAGAATTATAATTTGGTATGATTAAAAAAATTATTAATGATTAAAAATTAAATGATAAAAAAAATTTAATGATTAAAAAAAATTAAAAATTAGTTATTTTAAACTCGCTTTATTCAAACTTTTCTCTAAATGACCTATGAACACTTGGTGCTTTTATGGTCTGAAGATTTTAATGATGTATCAGACAGTGATTGAACCAATTAGTACCTATATTAATAATAACGTAAGTAATCATCTGGAAAATAATTTTTCTTTTTAACGTGAAAACGTCTATAAATTCGGTTCGGTAGCGAGATCAAAATTTTCCATGCTATAAAATTGACGCCATAACTCTGTGAAAAATGGACGGATAGGAAATTACAGATTAAATTCAGAAAACTTACTTTTAAAATTCGAGTTATATTATATTCACAATTGAATTAATCTAAGAGCATAGCGGCCGCGTGTGGAAGAAAAAGAAATATAAGTATACATATTCTGCAGGCGGTCTACCTCGTTAAAGCCTGAAGCCAGGACTCCGGTGGAGATGTCCATGGAAGCCCTTAAGTAGTTCCAATAAGACCTCATGTGAAACTAGTTTTAATAATAATAATTAAAATTCTATTACTTTGAAAAATTATATTTTTTTCAGAAATATCGGTCTATGAGACGAAAACGTGACCAGAAGCAAAGAATACGACAATCAGAGGGAAAGACCGATCAAGGAGACCCAGAAAAGCATCCAAGCGAGATTGGCTATAATAAAAAAAATCAAAATTCCATAACTGCAAATTTAAGAAATAATATCTTTCCAGACAGATCGCCATTTATAAGTTTACATGCATATATATATATATATATATATATATATATATATATATATATATATATATATATATATATATTATTTATTTATTACGATATTGTTGTAAAATGTCACAAACGTTCTTGGTATTGATAAAGCCAATACATTTTGCCGAAATAAAACACTTATTTTTCTTTGATTAAATTCCTGCAATGTTACAAAGAAATCGGAGATCATGGCGTTTTCACGTAAAATCCTACGGCTAGGACACGACTGAGCCCATTTCCTTTTTTGTGGTGATGCAACATTACAGCGGAATCAATGAAAATTTAATGTAAATAAAAACACATACGCAGGGTTTTTCCCAGGTTTTCTTTGCATTGCCGTGTGCTTAGACGACGCTTTTATTTTCTAGGTAAGAAGTAGCGGGTAAGGTTAGCAATTAATAAACCTTTTTACTAGCGATTTCAGCAACACCATACAAACTTCTCGCATATCTCTGGTAGGGTATATAAAGAGTGTAGCGTTCGATCTTGTGTTCAGTCGGCAACTGAGTTTAGACGAGTAAAGAACAAACAAAATATGGAAAATTCACGAAGAGAATTTAGAGTGCTCTCGCTTCTTGAATTCCGTTTTGGTCGAAAAGGGGGCACAGCAACATGCAGTATATGCTCAACGGTTTTTCCAGGTAAGAAGTAGTAGTGTACTTCTGTAAAACCTTTTACTAGCGATTTCAGCAACGTCATACAAACTTCTCGCACATCTATGGTCGGGTATATAAAGAGTGCAGCGTTCGATCTTGTGGTCAGTCGGCAACTGAGTTTAGGCGAGTAAAGAACAAAGAAAATATGGAAACTTCACGAAGAGAATTTAGAGTGCTCTCGCTTCTTGAAATCCGTTTCTGTTGGGAAGAGAGCACAGCAACATGCAGTATATGCACAACGATGGGTGAAGTTGCGATCTCCTACGATACAGCTAAGTAATGCTTCCAAAGATACAAAGAAGAAAATTTTTCAACTTTCAAAGCGACCTTCTATGTTAAATTTAGTAAAATTGAAAGTTGTTATTATACAGATCCAAGGTTGATTTCGCGTTATCTGGCACAACTACTCTCATGCTGTCATGCTGCAATAGCCAAAAGCAACTTCATGCCTTGAGGAAGGAGTGGAATTAATTTTTGGCTACCGCATGAACTAACACTGATGGACTGAGAAGGTGGTTTTATTTATCGTCAACTTAATATATTTCGTCATAATTCTATTACTACATCTGGGATTTAAGACATAAAGAAAATTACCTGTCAGTATCTCGGCGGAAACTGAATTTATTAAAGTAAAAGAACACTTTTTTTGTCTGTCTGCCGACGAATACTGAATTTGTTAAAATAATAGAATACCTGTCTTTTGTCAGTCTGCTGGCGAAAACTTAATTTATTAATAAAACAGAACCCCTGTCTGTTGTCAAAAACTGTATTTATTAAAACAACAGAACTCCTGTAAAAATAAATTTGTAAAATTAATAGAACACCTGTCTTTTGTAAGTGTACTGACTCAAACTTAATTAATTAAAATAACAGAACCCATGTCTTTTGATAGTTCGCTGACGAAAATTGAATTTTTTAAAGCAAAAGAACATTTTGCTTTTGTTTGTCTGCCGAGAGACACTGAATTTATTAAAATAACAGAACACCTGTATTTTATCAGTTCGCTGACGAAAACTGAATTTGTTAAAGTAAAACCTTTTCTTTTGTCTGTCTGCCGAAAGACACTGAATTTGTTAAGATAACAGAACACCTGTCTTTTGTCAATCTGCTGACGAAAACTGAATTTGTTAAAGTAAGAGAACACTTTACTTTTGTCTGTCTGCCGAAAGACATTGAATTTGTTAAAATAACAGAACACCTGTCTTTTGTCAGTCTGCTGACGAAAACTGAATTTGTTAAAGTAACAGAACACTTTTCTTTTGTCTGTCTGCCGAAAAATATTGAATTTGTTAATATAACAGAACACCTGTCTTTTGTCAGTCTGCTGACGAAAACTAAATTTGTTAAAATAACAAAAGGAAGTTGAAGTGGCAATCGTGTACTTAATCCTTTTTTTATTTATTAATTTTACATGGTTATAAATATTCATATTTACAATTCCTACAAAGTTATGAAATAAATTCTTTTAAAAATAGTTTAAGGCTCCTCCCCTACATCTAAAGTGGTGTGAATCTTTTTATTCGCACACCCCATTATGGAGGGTATTTTTGAAAAGATATTTCAAAAATATTTGTGGTATACCATGAAGACTTTTTGACTACAGCGACCCATTCAATACAGTGAGCTCTTTCAATACAAAGATTATTTTATAAAATTAAATAATTGTGTGATATCCCCCCCAATCTTTGGCTCGGTAGCGTTTTATGCCCCTGACTGTTTCATGGGAAGACGAAGTTATAGTTTGTTTTATTTGTGTAGAGTGCGCACGAGTATCCTGCAATACTCAGATGTCTTTCATGCCCTCGCAATGTTAAGCGCTGTATTGGAGTATGTTGCCAGTTTTGATACTTTTTTCTCCATTGACAGATTCAGAAACGCAATTATGAAGTTACTTCGTAGTTCATGATTGATAATTAGTTAGTTTGATATTGATTTTGTTTTATTTAAATACATTACAATAAAATTTAAACTTATTTAGAAAGATAGACAAACTTAAATCAAAAATGATAATGTGCAAGACAAAGAGATTTCGATAAGGTAATTCCCAAAGAAACTATTCATCGAGAACGTAACAAATACTGCTGAATTAAATGAAACTACGTGATGTAGTATTATTTCTACTTTATTTAAGTTAAAAAAAATATAAGATAGATCTTTGCTAATATCCCACCTGAAGATGTTGTAATACAACGAAACCTAGGTCGCGGTAAAGAAATTAAAGAAAGTAGAAATAATACTACATTACGTAGTTTCATTTAATTGTGAATATTGAATTTCTACAAAATTAACGCCAAATATATTCAAAATACTGCTGAATTATATCCGCCATATTGGAGCGGCCATTTTGATAATTTGAAATCAAATTCGTAATGCACAAACTTGAAAAACATTGATATCGTTTCGATTTTTAAAATTCGTTCGATAAATGTTTTTCGGAAGATAATGGGTTAAGAACATCGTGTTTATGTGACGTTTGCGGCGTCATCAGATGACTTTTCAACCTCTAGACTGCATATTGAGATAAGACACCTCAGTTCCTTTCTTAGACTCTAAGCAATAACTTAGCAAATACTTTATCTAAAGTTACTCGGCATTGAGTGTAAATAAATAAACAAATAATGCCAAATAAAAAATAAAATATATTTATAGTACATATATGTGTGTATATATATATATATATATATATATATATATATATATATATATATATATATATATATACCCTGAACTAATTGAAGTGAAAATTCACACGGAGCACTTCAAATCTTATTTAGAAAAAAAACACAATATTTAAAAAAAGTTAGTATTTTTTAGAATATAAAAAAGCAACCAATTCTGCGAATGACAATCTGGAAAGAGCAAAATATAAGTTTTTTTTTAATTTGTAGTCATTGGCAAGAATAAATAAAATAAACTGTCAATTGAGATCAACATTCGTTCCAACGTTGTCAAAATAAGTGTGTTTTCAAATTGTGAAAGGAAAGATGGACCTTATAACTCACTCACTTGTCCGTCTGTCACAACAGTTTCTTTCCAAAATCGCTTGACATAGAAACCTGAAGTTAGGATAGTAATAATACATACTAGCGTGACCCGTGCGAAGTCTTCGCATTATTTATTCCATTATGAAGCTCAGATGACAGATCAAACAAATATTTTACTAAAATTGACATATAGAGGCGCAAGTATCAAAAGCATTGAGCTAAAGCGCCACTTTATTTATACGTGAGTGGATTTGAAATTAAACAAAAATTTTACCGACCGTCAATCGTATTGACGTTGAGCCGTTAGATGGCAGCATCGCTGTTTTGTGTATATAATTTTAATAATTAATTAATTTGCAAAAACAATAGCAATAATAAATTTTTTAGTTGTGGATGCCGGTAGAGCAAGCAATTATCTATAAAATGATATATAATTTATGTGGATTAGTTGTAAGGTTTTTTCTAAAAAGGGAGAGTAACATCTTAACCTTAGCGTATTAATATATATGATGATGATGACTAAATCGAACATACCACAATAGCTAACACTCAGAGTTATATGGAAATTTTAAGATGAAAGGGAGATAGTACAGTATTGGAAAAAAATTAATTCCATATATATTATGGAGTTGAAAGGGCTTGTTTTAAGGAGAAAATATTTTTCATAATTTTAGGAGATACAGTTAAAAACAAACAAAAAATTGTGCGTGTCAGCTCCAACGCGTGACTGCAGTTTATTCCTTAATTACGATTGTCTTAGAATGTATAAAATATGTAACATTGTATATAAATATCAATATCGTTAAATATAAATGGATAATTCTTTAATAAAAAAATACTGACAATATAATTGTTTTCAAGTAAAACACATAAAATTAAAAACATTTAGTAAAGTCAGATTGAAAAGTTATAATTAAAAGATACTTTTGTAGGATAAAAGGCACCAAATATTCACATATAAATACATTTAATGATTAATCTTGATGTAAGCAAACGCCAGTAAACTATTTCTGTCACACTCCGTCATTGCGAATACGCCATAATAAAATGCCAAATAAAAATATTGATATCTCACTCTAAAGATGCGCAGAAATGTTGCGCGGAGAATCCTCCTAACAGTACACTTGTTTTAACGCTCTGAACTTCGATAAGATTAGTTTTGGAACCTAATAATTTGAATGCACAGACTTCGTGACATTTCATTTCAAAGTCATCACCGAGGTATATCACACGCATCCTAATTTCTAAAAGTGTTTTTAAACATTTTAGGAACACTGAAATATACATTTGACATGTGGCAATATATTTACATTGTGAAAATAGTCGGGTCAGTTATAATTTTTGCTTTGTGCTGTTTTAAGAAAGGAAAAACAAAGATTAACACATAACATCCCGTGGTTCAAATTAGTCAATATCACCATTACTATTAAGACGAATCAAACAACACCATAGTAACCATAAGCTATAAGCACCATAAGACATAGAAATCACGGGGTTTAGACATCAAAAGACATAATAATCACAAAACTTTACGACATGTAAGCCATAGAAAACGTAAACCTTAGACACTAAAAACCATGATACTTAGATATCATAAACGATAGATATTATAAACGATAGAAATCTTAAACCATAAAAATAATAAGCAATGGCATCAAAAGGTATACAAATAAACTATAGAAATCATTAACCTTTGTCATAATAAGCCGTAAAAATCTTAAACCTATAACAACATAAACCATAGAAATCATAAACCATAGATATCATAAGCTACAGAAATCATGAATCGTTGAAATAATAAGCCATGGACTAAATAGCCACAGAAATCATAACCCTTAAACGTTATAAATTATAAATAAAACATAAGCTTTAGACATGATAGGCTATAGAAGTCGTAAAATATAGACATCATATGTCATAGAACCCATAAGCAACAGAAATCATAAACCATAGAAATTATTTGTGAAAATCGAATAAACGCACAATTTAGATCACCGACTATAATTGGTCCGACAATAATCGAAGTAAAAGAACATATATTATTAAACACCATAACGCACACGACCCTCAAAAATCGGTGCTACAAAAATTGGCGCGATCTGACCGACCTTCACCGATCCAAACGTCACAAATTAAATACGCTAACGGAGCAAAGGATAGAAAATACGATTGAACACACGCTGACGGAAATGGCAGATATTTAGTCATCGGCTCATATTAACTTACGCTAAAAATCGGTGGAAAGTCGGCCACTGTTTTTAAATATCTATAATAACAATGACATTCAACATTTTTTTTGTTATTATTCATTGTAAGAAAATATTTTCATTACATTAAAACCGTAATCCACGTGATTGTTCTTATTTGTTAATAATTATAAATCCAATAGCAAAAAAAAATATTTATTTAAAAAAAAAGCAATATCAAAATTAAGAGCGCATTACGGAGTATTCAATACGGCACTAAACTGGAGCGGTCTCGGGATCGTTGCGTAGAGCGCAGAGCGAGGGAAACTGGGGCACGTGACATTTGGTGAAGGTGGGGCAGTTGGTGCAAGGCGTTCCTATCGAGTAGATTGGGAAACCTGGACGACAGAAGCAATTGTTTTATTACTCACATGATTAGGTTCAAATAAACTCGCTCTTTTTATATTTTAAAGCGAGTCAGTATAATACGAGGTACGTTCATGTATTTGGGCGCTAAAACTGGGCGTAAATTTGTTTAATACTATTTAAAATGTTTTTATATAAATGTGGGTAATCTTATCATCAATTAAGAATAATCAGACGAATTAAAACCACTTGAAAATTGATGCATCGCATTGGTAAAAAAAATCTTTGATCAGCGTTTCTTTTCCATTGAAGGGGGAGTCCCCATATTGAATACTGTGTTATTAGAAATAGTTGTTTCTCAACGAAAGTTACTTTATTTTTTTGTATTCGATCGATATATTGGAGTAAAAGGGACATCCCTAGTTTAAATCTTGATTGTATTCGACAAATGTCTTAACGCTTAATCAGTATTTTTTTTCGATATTGTATCAAATATCACATAGTATAATCGTGAAAGTCTTAATACTTGATCAACATTTTTTGTATGTAGTATAATCATTAACATCTCTAAGTATCGATATTATGGATTACGTCATATTCCATAATATAGATAACAGACTACATAAAATAATCATCATGAGGCTTTCAAAGTATCGAGCAACTCGTACAACCCTAGTACAGTTATTTACTTCTGGACAAACTGTTGTTAAGATAATTATGTCAGATGTAATTATTATGAGAAATAACAAAAAAGACATAAAATATGTACCATAAACATATTTTACTCATAAGTTAAGTAAACAATAATACGTGTTATTAGACACTCTCTATTCAATAACAACATTATATTTTTCAGGGTTGCTTTTTACGACATTTTGACTATACCGTTTTCTTTAAACTGTACTGGTTAGTAAGTCGTAATCGGATTCGGTATAATAACGACTACACTTGTTTAGTAATAGTATTAAAAATAATTTATTAAAGTAAATTAGAACACAATTCTTAAACGACAAAATAATTGCAAAAACATTATTCACAACGTGAGCTCGCTCTCAAAACCTATATTTCCATGACACAGCTGCCATTTTGTGCCGCGCCACTTATTTCCCGCGCATTTGGCATATTTTTTTTATCATATTATATTTGTCCTCGGAGCTTGATCGACGTAATGTTTGGTACGTTATATTAAATAAAAACATGATTTTTAACATTTATTTGATGGCGGTAAAATTAAAAAATAAACGATACCGGAGGTAGACATTCTTTTCTAATAGAATGAATAGCCCAAAGTATTTCCATATAACTTATTATTTCCCTATATTCCCCTATATGTCTTCTTATGGAGCAAAGGATGTCCACAGTACAACAACATGTTAAACTATCCTGAGCCCCAAGTTTGGCTTTACTCAAAGGCTTACTGATGCACTTTAATTGTGATAACACAGTAGATTCACCGCTCTGTTGCTTCCAGCAACGCTGGTTACAATTAAAAGCTTGTTCTAGGAATGTGATTGATTCCTTCTGTAATAATAGAGGATAAGTTGGAGTCGATAGTCACGCTAAAAGGTTAGAGTGATAAGTTAGTGGATGGAAAGTACACCGTTGATATTTCCAGCTGGTCCGTAGTTGCAGACGGTGTAGACGTAGGGTGCGGGGCGGCTACCCCTGCAGATGGCGAGGGAGCAGCCCAGGCGCCAGGTGCTACTCCACACGCCAGCCGTGTATCGTCTCTCGTCACAGCCCTGCGCGCAGCTCGTTGACCTGACGAATTAATAAACTTAACAGAAACGTTTATCAAGATTAGACCAGTCAAATAAGAAAAATACATAAAATTACTTGAATATAATATATTCAGAATTTTAACCTACATCTCATTTCAGAAATTAACTTTTAACTAAGAACTAAATTGGTTAAGAGGAGATTTAATTTTTTGCATGAAAAATGCCATTTTTCAGAATTGATTTAAAAAAGGACGCAGTTATAGTAAAATAACGAAATTTGATATATGTTTTAAACCAACTTTACTCAGTAAAAAAAAATAAAAATTCATGTTGTTGTAGAAATAATGGAGGAAAGAGATGGGTTTACTAAACGATCCATGAATATCCTCACGTCACTAGGCCTGACATCGCATACGACTATTTTTAATTAATATTTAGTCAAGTTATTAAAATAGAGATGTCGATTGAAAATCTATGAGTTAACTATGTTTTGTGTGCTTGTTACTATGTTTTATATACTAACAAGTACACAAAACGTAATAATTTATAAACCAAAATTGTGACAAATAACGTATTTATTATGTTGACATTTGTAATATTGTTAAGGATAGTTTATCACTGTACCAAATGTCAAATTTCTACGTAAGATGGTTTAGGCTTGTAGAAAAAATATCGATGTATCGATATATCGATATTTTTTATTCTCTATATCAATATTTTTAGCGATATTTAATATATCGATATAAAATATAAAGTAGCGGAAACGTTTGTCTGAGTGATTGTTTAATTAATATTAATTATTACCTAAACTAAGTATTTGAATAAAAATATTATTTACCTAGGCTAAGTTGATTAAGTTGTTAAGTTGATTAATAAACAAGAAAAATATTCTTGTCCAAGTTTTTGATTTCAAACTTCACATTACTTGATTTATTAGAAGAAATGTTCATTGATGGTGTTTATTTAGTAATGTGAGATTGTATTGAGCTAAATTAAACCAAAAACACTACATTTTTTAGAACGCCAATATTATCTTTAAAGTCGTACCAATATATCGGTATATTGATATTTTATTTTCGATATATCGCATTTCCGACATCCCTAAGATGGTTTCTGAGAAAAACCGCTACGACAGACGTGTAGATGAGCAGACTTGCAACTGATCTTAAAAGGATTCACTTTTTGACATGCTTTTATTAAGTCACCCTGTAACTAACTGCTAACTAACAATGTAATGGAATGTAGGAAATTAAATTTTATGCGCTTCTAATTGTTGTATCATCATGACGCTTATCACTTGCGTATAGTTTTGATGACAATACAATAAAAAATAAGGCTAAACAAAAAACAACGGAATTTTTCATTTAAATTTTCACCCGTTTCCAAACGTTCAATTTATTTAAAATTTTGTAGATATGACAATGTTTTTTTGGATTAATATCCTTACATCACATTTTGTGTATACGTATAAGTACATTTGTATGTAAAGGCAATCAAAAATCATTATTCGTCTATTGTAGCTGGCAAATTGTAATTATGAACGGACCTGTAACTCGCATTAGAGCGATGAACATTTATGGGTCTACACTTTATATGCGTCGAAATTTCAAATGTTTAATACCTGTGGTTTTGCATGATCGTCAGTAAGGGTTGTCCATATTTCCCTTTGAAATTTGACAATAGCTCATTGTTATTATGAGCGGACCTGTAACTCGCATTAGAGCGATGAACATTTATGGGTCTACACTTTATATGCGTCGAAATTTCAAATGTTTAATACCTGTGGTTTTGCATGATCCTCAGTAAGGGTTGTCCATATTTCCCTTTGAAATTTGACAATTCATATTAGTAAAATAATGCTGTAATATTTGATATTTATAATATTATTTAGCTGGATTATTTATTAAATTTATACAGTGACTAAAGCATATCGCTTAATAATATCAGGGGTGAACGAACAGTCATCAACTTATTAAATATATATTTGTGGCAACCCTATTTTAACTGTCAAATTGGTTTGTCTACAAACATTCTCATTTGAAATGGAATGGAATTATATAATATATATATTTGTGCCAACCCTATTTTAACTGTCAAATTGGTTTATATACAAACATTCTCTTTTGAAATGGAATGGAATTATATAAAATATATATTTGTGGCAACCCTGTTTTAACTGTCAAATTGGTTTATCTACAAACATTCTCTTTTGGAATGGAATCGAACAGAAGTATGTTAAGAATCCTCCTTGGAGGAGTTCAGCTAATACTCAACAGGTTTATACAGTTTCAGATCATTATTCCCTATAGTCCTGGATCTTCCAGTCCTGGATTTTGCCAAGCTTCACTGTTCGTTTAGTTTTTAACTTCACTAACTTTTCTGTAGCTCTGACGACGTTATACATTTTTTTGACTTTATATAGGTTTATTTATAGATGTTATTACAACATTTATGATTAGTTAAAACAATATTAGTTTTTTATTTGCAAAAAATAGTTGAGCGCGTCCAACTCAGTACACGTGACAGAAGTGAAACTTCTTTGGAAATCTAAACCTCGATTTGTAAGTACGTAGTAAGGGGTAAGACGGCAGAGAAAGGGGGAGA
Source organism: Druceiella hillmani (assembly GCA_039881145.1). Taxonomy (NCBI): domain Eukaryota; kingdom Metazoa; phylum Arthropoda; class Insecta; order Lepidoptera; family Hepialidae; genus Druceiella; species Druceiella hillmani. The sequence goes on along the minus strand of JAYKKI010000019.1, from coordinate 14,506,653 downwards.
GGGTGCACTAAGTGTAAATACATAGACTGTACTAAGTTCGTATAAGAAGATTTTAATACGATATATTCAGAAAAATTAATAAAATATCATTACAAATCGACGTAAACATCCAATAAAATCTTCATGTAAATTTACATGACAATTATTAATTTTAAAAAAATAACCGTGATGCTAGTACCAGAACACGGCTAAATGCAGCTTAAGAAATCGGAATGTATTGTTTCTGTTGTATATTATATTTCTGTTGTATATTATGTTCATTGCAGATTTATAAATAAATTAATTACATATGTTGTTGGTCTTGTAATGGTTGAAGTATATGCAAAATAGTAACAAATTAATCATAAAATATATAAATCGACATAAATAAATCACGTAATCAACAATTGATAAATAAATCGACAAAATTTTGACAGTTTACTTTTGTCACATATAACGTACAAAACAGTTGATAGCAGCAAGGAGCGCCATTTTTGTTTATTTTCGCGCATGCCCACACGTCTTGTCTTTTTCTATCGTGTTCATCTATCTCTCTCAGTTATTAGTTAAGTACCTATTTTCAGTCCCACTTGCCATAGATTCGTTACATTCCAAAGTTACAACTAAACGTTGCATATGAAACGTTGCACGAAATTCGACCTTGACATTTTACGCTCATCCCGTCCACAAATTAAAAACCCCTTTAACAATTGCTTAATATTTTATGGTGAGTAAATCGTAAAGGAGATAAAATAAAGACATGAGTGCAACCGTTTTTATCGGAGTTATTAGGAACATTGTAACGTTAACGTAATGCTGTGATTATTAATATGAAATATATTAATTTAATAGAATCCGTACAAAATTCTCTCAATGTCACCTAGTAATATATTAATAAATTTCTGGTAACACCTGCTGTCATTTTTATCGTATGAATTCCTTCCAGCGTACATATTGTAATAAATCAAATTTATTTATAATGTCCAAATATGGTACAATGTGTTATATTGGCCGGATGCGAACCACAGAGTGGGGGTAACGGAATCGACCGCAGCGCTTGCTGTGGCAGAAATGGAAATTTCTAAAGGCGCTTGTTAAATATTGTCATAGATAATATAATTTATTTATGTATATTGTCATGTTTATTTCTGGAACCAGTGAAGTTTAGCAAAAATACGAATTTCACTGATGTTTTAATGTAAGAATATACATAAAAACCATGTATTTGTAAAAAATAGATCTCGGTATTCATTATTTTATTATGAAAATTTATTGGATAAAAAATTAAAATAATACCTCAATTTCTTATATCGCAATTTTTTTTTCATAATTTTCGCTTTAAATTTATAATTAGATATTATATATTTAATAAACATATAAATATGAATTGTTATAATAAGGGGAAAAGTTAAATCAGAGATTAATAACAGTTTACAAAATTTTAAAAAGCTGACGTTTATCTCACTTAATATTAACAAAAACATTAAATTCTACCAATCTTAAAAATTTATTATTAAATCTTTAATTTATGATTTTTTTAATCTTACATTAATAATGGGGAACAAATGCATTTTAGCAACAATTAGAATTTCACTGTTTATCAGCTCAAAAAAACTATAAATTTTAAGTAAGTAAAGAAGATCCATGAAAATATAATTTAAAAAATTTGCGTATCATAATCTAAATATTTAAGTCATAATTAATTAACTTTTTAATACTTTGTAAATTATTATTATTAACATTTCTGTTTAGATATTTGTTGAGTGTGTAATATATATATATATATATATATATATATATATATATATATATATATATATATATATACATATATATATATATATATATATATATATTTAAAGTGAAAATAATGAATAATACTTCAGCAATAACAAAATAAAGATATTTATTGTAAGTCAATTTTTTTAAATCAATTTTTGCAATACCGTGTCGTATTTTTTAAATACGTAATTTTTTTATATATATCCTTTAATTTAAAAAAATGACTAAATTTAGTATTTTTGCTGTACTGAACTGATACCTAATTTTTTTCCTAATCATTTACCAGAGCCGTTAATTTGAACCGTACTAATTATATTGAAGCGCCTATAAAGCTGCCGACGCTGATGTCACGCAAACAGCCAATATAAACATTTTAATAATTCATAGAAGCAATAGTGTTTAGTTTTTCAAAAACATAACTTTTTACATTCAATATCATCGATATTTTATGTCGATAAAATACGGCACTAATATTGCTAAACGTGTATTGAAAAGTTTCTTATTTCTGTTATTTCAAGCGACCACCATGTTTCTTGTCGCTATTGTCAAGTTGTCATTGACAAGATCGCCATTTTGATTTTGTTGAGCGCTGTCATCGCAGCGTTGTGTTCCAGAACTGTCATCTGACGCAAAGCTGCCAGTGTAAACATGGCGCTTATTACTTCAGCTGATTTAACAAAGCGCAATGTATTATTTAATAATTCATTAAATTATATTTACATTCATTATTAATAATTAAATACTGAACGTTATTTGTATATGGCAACTGAAAATATGTGCGTTTATTACTTTTTATATGTTTAAATTTGTTAACCAAAATTGTGACAAAGAACATTTATTTAGCATACAGATGATTTTGTGTATCAAACTGAGCGTGTTTGAAGAGAGTTTCTGAAAAAAAATGCAATTTTTGTAATTTCGACTGTAATCTACACATAATAAAATTATGACAGAATTAATTCTGTACATGGAAAATATTTTAAAAAGAGTGATTAGTTTAGCATATAGAATGATAATAAAAACCATAAATCATGTTTTTGGAATTTTTGTTTGTTTTTATGTTAATTTAAACGCATATCAAGCAAAATCCACTGGACAGATTTTGATGAAATTTGGTTGTAAAAATGATAATAATTTATACACATATTATACAAAAAAAACAAAAAACATCATCAAAAAAACAAATCAAACATTATACAAAAAAAACAAAAAATATTTTTTCCGAATTGCAGCGAACGACGTTGCAGACACAGTTTTTTTTTAATTTTCATATGGGATTTCTACCCGATTTGATCCACAAAATTATCTGTATGGATAATAGACAATAGTATAACAACAAAATATAACTTAAGTTAACTGGGCTACGATTTTGTGCATTAAAATGCAAGAAAAAGGACCCTTAGTTAAACCATATGTCTGTGCATCCATCTGTCTGTTGTAGAGTAATTAACGAGCCAATAAAATGTAATAAACGTACGGTTTCAGTAAATTTATACACAAAACTAAATAAATTTCGTGGTCATTTAAACTAAAAACATACAAAAAACGTTATTGTGGTCAAAGTAAACGTTGTAAGAGGTTTTTAACTTCATCTGGTCCATTCATCTGTCCGCCTGTCAAAGCTTTTTAGTTTTTGCGGCTTCTGAGCTGCCAAATATTTTCAAAGTTAAACTTCATGTGAAGCTGCCAATAAATTATTTAAAAAAACTATTAAAAAAGTTTATGTACCTACAAAAAAAGTTTATGTACCTGGAAAAAAAGTTTATGTACCTATAAAAAAAGTTTATGTACCTGTAAAAAAAGTTTATGTACCTATAAATTGAAAATGATATTTTTTCGCACATAATCTTTCATCATTTCATTTAAAGTCTTTCGTTTTTAAGCCCCGTTTACGAAATATTAAGTATCAGAGTGACCCGTATTGTTTTTTCACCCCTCAACTTTCAACATAAAATAATGGTGCGTGTCAGCTTCGACCCTCAACTGGAGTTTACTCCTTCATTACAATTGTCTTGGAATAAATAAAATAACTTAACGATGTATATAAATATAAATATCAATATCATTAAATATAAATGGAAAACTTTTTAATAAAAAAATGCTGACAATATAGTTATTTTCAAATAAACGAAATTAAATTTATACAACAAAATTAAAACATTTAGTAACGTCAGATAAGAAGTTAAAATTAAAAGATACTTTTTAACTTTGTGTGACAGGACCAAATACTCACATAATGATTACATCTTGATATAAGCAAACGATAATAAACTATGTCTGTCTCACTCCATCATTGCGATTATGCCATAAGAAAACCAAACAAACATATTGATATCTCACTCTAAAAATGAGCAGAAATATTGCCCGGTAAGCCCGCTTAATTGTTACACTTTTTTTAACGCTAACTTCGTAAGAATAGAACCTAACGGCTACACTTTTTTCAACGCTTCGAGCTTCTGATTTTATTCCTCATAAAACTTTATACCGGATGCTATATATGGAAATCGATTCTTAAGGAGTAAACTCCAATTATTTTCATTAACTTGCATCAACAATTTCAGGATAATAAGGTAACTCTTCATGTCTTCCGATGCGCACTTGACACATAATGGATGGACCAAACCTAATGCATGTGCAGCACGTCTGCGTTGCAGCAGAGTTTCTAATGTTAGAAACATCATGTGTCATGACTCACCAAACACACTGCATGTGCAGCAAGTGGCAACGGATGAGCAGCACACGCGTATTACTCACCCACCTTCGTCATCCTTACTGCTCATCCATCATCACCACATAATCCAGAACCCATTAGAAGACGATAACAGACTGAAGAACAAAGGCACATTAGACACCGATACCACTTCGCTTTAATATAAAAACGGGGTTGTCAGCAAGCAGCTATACTCTTGGATTAACTCTTGGATTGACTCTTTGATTGATTCTTTAGTTAACATAGTTAATTCAATTAGTCATGATCTAAAGATCAGTATTGGACAATTGGAATTCAATTCATAAATAAATTTATAATAATTTCTATTGTAAAATCCGTATGTTCAAATTATTAAAATTGTTTAAAGTCGTGTAGCATAGTGATATTAAATAAATCTGCGATCGTTGCTAATAGCCCACCTGAAGATGTTGTAATACAACGAAACCTAGGTCGCGGTAAAGAATTAAAATAATGTAGAAATAATACTAAATCACGTAGTTATGTTTAGTTGTGGATATGAAATAAATTTATTATAATAAATTGTGTTTTTACAAACATAACCGCTCATACGACCATCGTAATTCGCGTGGCGGATATCGGTTGACAAACAGGAAGCACGGACGCTACATCAGAATTGCAACACCACAAACGCACCGCGTTGTGATAAGATTATATCGTGCGACGTTGACATATAATGTTAAAACTTAACGGAAATCGTTCGTAAATGCAATGGTATTTACGATCCCAGCAATATAAATTACAAAAATCTAATATTTGTAGCATAACTAATTCGTGGAAAAAGCACCGAGACATAGGAAAGTACTAATAAAACTGGTCTCCAAATTACTCCACCTTGTGGGACAGGATGCTTGAGTTCCTTCTTTTATTTATGTTGTGGTGACAATTGTTCCTTACTGATGATTCTCCTGTTATTAAATGCAGCAGTTCTTTGTCAGATGATTTGCTTTCCAATCATCTTTCATCAGAAATGGTAGACAATCCTTAGATATCTTTGAAAATTACCCCCATGCGTGGCATTGGGTACGCAGTGTAGCGTGTTGCAGCGCAGCATGATTCGTTACCTGACCGCTGTGATATTTGACGTAAAGTACACGTAACGCATATAGTGTGATTCAGTGTTAAACGCAAAAAAATGTTTCCTTGTTACTAGTGTTTTGGTACTGTCAATCAGTATAGATGTCCACGTAGCCATATGCCCATTTGATGTACCGTTATGTCTTTTTAAACTTAGACGATATATCTCGGAGAGAAGTTTTTATATTTACTTCACTGTTTTAGGGGTTATAATCAAACAAAACACATTGTATTGCACTCTTGACATACTGGTTCTAATGCCCGAGTATCTCACATTAACTTGATAACACAGTACTGCTCCCAGATTCTCACATTCCATGATAAAGCCCTGTTCTCAGACTCCTCAGCATACTGCGTTCCCAAATTTATCAGAAATTCTAATCTTTATATGAGTAAAATGTACTTACACTTGTAAAAATAGTAAAAAAACATTGTTTTTAAAAATTGGCATATTAAAAATTCCGTGTTTCCACGTCAAGATGAATTTAATACATGCTACTTTTCGTTCGATGATTTTTTAAGACTTTCGTTGTGTTTACATTGAACAGAAAAATATAGATGGACATTTAGGCGTCATAAAGTTTGATCTAGGTGGATACTATGATTTGGTCAAACCTAAAGAACATTGACACCTTAATTGATATCCCAAAATGTTTGAAAATTAAACGAAGGACACTCAAATCCTGCACTCAACATCATCATAAATAGGGAAAGCTGGATATACTGTTACGAGAACGAAACTAAGGGGCAGCCGGCAGATTGGGTGCTTCCCACTGAAGAGTTACCTACAAAGGTGAATAAGGTCAAAGATTTTTCAGGGAAATATAAGAACATCTGCCACAACTAGTATTTCAGCAAATGTTTGCCTGTTATTTTGGAAGAAGTTAGAGAGCAAACATCCTCGCAATATAATCCTTCTTATCAAGACAAAGTTTTTGCACACTTAACCAAACAAAAACGTGAATATTGGACTAAGTCAGGTGTTGAAATGATGAGCCATCCGCCACATAGCGCCAACTACCTGACTTTTATATTTTCTCAAGAATAAAAGAAAAAGCTGTGGGGTCACGATTCCTGGACACCAAAAAAGCTGTGACCGCATTCGCAAAGGCCATGGAAGATATCTCAAATGGAGAGAGGCACCACAGCTTCTCTCAGTGGTCCATCAAATGAAATTATGTATAAAGTACCACTAAAAATATTTTGAAAATAAATAAAATATAAACTAGCTAGTTGCTTCCATTTTTGATACGCTAAATCTTTGAATGTACCTATATGAAACGATAGACATAAACCTCGTTCAGTTCAGGAGTCAAGAGCCTCAGATCGCGTCAAACATCGTGCAGTTCCAATGCTAAAATTGATTTCAGTACAGAATTTATAATCCAAGTGTATTTTGTTTATTATTTAAAAAAGTATATTTAACATGATGCATAAAATATATCTAGAGATGCTAAGTTGGCGTGGTAAGAGCGCCAAGGATATGATCAGCGTATCATATGTTGTTCTCTGCACGATGACGTTTTCTTTAGTTGCAGATTGAATGGGATAAGTAATAAAACTCCGTCATTCATTATTCATTGTTATATATCAAAAATAAAAACCAGCAAAAGAACGTAGCCAATAGCGGAATTATCTATATTCGATTAGATGAACTAAATACAATTTGTTTTGTCTTTAGTTCAACTAATTTGTTTGTGCAGACCACTTGATGTCATTATCACAGAAGTATCGATAAGGTGAATATGTTTGGAGACTGTCATCCTAATGATGTAACAATTTCACATTTTAAAGCAATTGAATTTACATAATAATTCTACAGTATAATAATGATATCAAAGTAAACAAACGAAATTTTTTTCGTTTATTTCTTAAAATAGATTTAAAAGGATTAATAAATTTATTACTGAATATATTTGGCGTTAATTTTGTAGAAATTCATTTTAATTTAATTTTTCACAACTAAATGGAAATATGTGATGTAGTATTATTTCTACTTTATTTAAATTCTTAACCACGACCTAGGTTTTGTTGTATGGCAACATCTTCAGGTGGGCAATTTGAATATATCTCTTCAAATTGCCTTCAATCTTCAGGTGGGCAATTTGTAAAGATCTTACAAATACTAAATCTTTACAAATTGCCTACCTGAAGATGTTGTCATACAATGAAATCTAGATCGTGGCAAAGAATTTAAATAAAGTAGAAATAATACTACATCACGTAGTTTCATTTAGTTGTGAAAAAATTAATTGATTACTAATAAAAATCTAAGGTATACGCTGTTTGAATAATATAAACGACAAATAAAAAAAAGTTCTATTTAAAATAATAAATTATTGTACAGCTGCGTCCATCTAGATGAACAACCTTTGTGTTACGACTCGGGCAATTCGAGAAATGATAAAGATTCAAATTGTCAACATTTAACATTTCAGTCTTTACATAATCTTCAAGTCTAACTTGAGCCAATTGTCTCATTCACATCCATGCTCTTAGATAAAGACCCCTCTTTAAAGAAGAAATAGATTGAAGCCACTGGGTAGAAGAACTGGTTTATAGGCACAGTTTGCTCAGCACACTTTTTAATACATGATTTTGGTATAAATTAGTCTAGTAGAAAGTATTTGTACACAAAAGCAGTTCCAATTTGTACCCAAAAGTATTATAAAATGTTTATCTGCCATATCATTGATGAAGTGCAAAATATATTTGCGTTGATAGAAACGGAAAACATTTTCATAGCTACATGGACATGGGTATTGGTTTAAGTGGTGACTATGTGACAAAAGTTAAATATAGAATATATTTAACGTATTTTTTTAATGTATTTTTAGTCACGGCCATTAACTTAATCTTAAACTTAACCGTTTGAGTGCCGAGGAGCGCCATCGCGCTCGTGCGCGTACTAACTAAATTTGCGTGAAATCAGTTGCTGTTTAGCGCGCGGTAGGGGAGGTCGCTCGCACGCATCGCTAATTTTTTATCTTTCTACGTGTTACATAAAGTTCAAATTATAATATTATTAGTAATTTCCACATTTTACACAACAAAGTGTTAATATGTACATATCGTTGTATGTTCTATTATATATTTAAATTGTAATATTTACGGATACATAAATATTTATTATTCGCATTTCACAACAAAGTGTTAATATTTACATATTATGATAAGTTCTATTATATATTTAAATTGTAATATTTACGGATACATAAATATTTATTATTCGCATTTCACAACAAAGTGTTTATATTTACATATTATGATAAGTTCTATCATAAATTTAAATTGTAATATTTACGGATACATAAATATTTATTATTCGCATTTCACAACAAAGTGTTAACATTTACATATTATGATAAGTTCTATTATAGATTTAAATTGTAATATTTACGGATACATAAATATTTATTATTCGCATTTCACAACAAAGTGTTAATATTTACATATTATGATAAGTTCTATTATAGATTTAAATTGTAATATTTACGGATACATAAATATTTATTATTCGCATTTCACAACAAAGTGTTAATATTTACATATTATGATAAGTTCTATTATAGATTTAAATTGTAATATTTACGGATACATAAATATTTATTATTCGCATTTCACAACAAAGTGTTAATATTTACATATTATGATAAGTTCTATTATATATTTAAATTGTAATATTTACGGATACATAAATATTTATTATTCGCATTTCACAACAAAGTGTTAATATTTACATATTATGATAAGTTCTATTATAGATTTAAATTGTAATATTTACGGATACATAAATATTTATTATTCGCATTTCACAACAAAGTGTTTATATTTACATATTATGATAAGTTCTATCATAGATTTAAATTGTAATATTTACGGATACATAAATATTTATTATTCGCATTTCACAACAAAGTGTTAATATTTACATATTATGATAAGTTCTATTATATATTTAAATTGTAATATTTACGGATACATAAATATTTATTATTCGCATTTAACAACAAAGTGTTAATATTTACATATTATGATAAGTTCTATCATAGATTTAAATTGTAATATTTACGGATACATAAATATTTATTATTCGCATTTCACAACAAAGTGTTTATATTTACATATTATGATAAGTTCTATCATAGATTTAAATTGTAATATTTACGGATACATAAATATTTATTATTCGCATTTCACAACAAAGTGTTAATATTTACATATTATGATAAGTTCTATTATAGATTTAAATTGTAATATTTACGGATACATAAATATTTATTATTCGCATTTCACAACAAAGTGTTAATATTTACATATTATGATAAGTTCTATTATAGATTTAAATTGTAATATTTACGGATACATAAATATTTATTATTCGCATTTCACAACAAAGTGTTAATATTTACATATTATGATAAGTTCTATTATAGATTTAAATTGTAATATTTACGGATACATAAATATTTATTATTCGCATTTCACAACAAAGTGTTAATATTTACATATTATGATAAGTTCTATTATAGATTTAAATTGTAATATTTACGGATACATAAATATTTATTATTCGCATTTCACAACAAAGTGTTAATATTTACATATTATGATAAGTTCTATTATAGATTTAAATTGTAATATTTACGGATACATAAATATTTATTATTCGCATTTCACAACAAAGTGTTAATATTTACATATTATGATAAGTTCTATTATAGATTTAAATTGTAATATTTACGGATACATAAATATTTATTATTCGCATTTCACAACAAAGTGTTAATATTTACATATTATGATAAGTTCTATTATAGATTTAAATTGTAATATTTACGGATACATAAATATTTATTATTCGCATTTCACAACAAAGTGTTAATATTTACATATTATGATAAGTTCTATTATATATTTAAATTGTAATATTTACGGATACATAAATATTTATTATTCGCATTTCACAACAAAGTGTTAATATTTACATATTATGATAAGTTCTATTATAGATTTAAATTGTAATATTTACGGATACATAAATATTTATTATTCGCATTTCACAACAAAGTGTTTATATTTACATATTATGATAAGTTCTATTATAGATTTAAATTGTAATATTTACGGATACATAAATATTTATTATTCGCATTTCACAACAAAGTGTTAATATTTACATATTATGATAAGTTCTATTATAGATTTAAATTGTAATATTTACGGATACATAAATATTTATTATTCGCATTTCACAACAAAGTGTTAATATTTACATATTATGATAAGTTCTATTATATATTTAAATTGTAATATTTACGGATACATAAATATTTATTATTCGCATTTCACAACAAAGTGTTAATATTTACATATTATGATAAGTTCTATTATAGATTTAAATTGTAATATTTACGGATACATAAATATTTATTATTCGCATTTCACAACAAAGTGTTAATATTTACATATTATGATAAGTTCTATTATAGATTTAAATTGTAATATTTACGGATACATAAATATTTATTATTCGCATTTCACAACAAAGTGTTAATATTTACATATTATGATAAGTTCTATTATAGATTTAAATTGTAATATTTACGGATACATAAATATTTATTATTCGCATTTCACAACAAAGTGTTTATATTTACATATTATGATAAGTTCTATTATAGATTTAAATTGTAATATTTACGGATAAATAAATATTTAATATCCGCATTTTATACACCAAAGTGTTAATATGTACATATTGTTATAAGTTCTATTATATATTTAAATTGCAATATAAAAATGATCCAGGAAAAGAAAATGTTTACCCCATAATGTCGGAATACAAAAATAATTCGAGTGAAAATTATCGTTTTTCAAATTGTGAAAAAAGTGATAGTGGCAGTGACATTGTGGTGCGCTCACAATTTGGCGTAATGCAATTTTGAGTGATAGTGATAATAGTGACGATAACAATTATTTTGCTGATACGGAGGATGTACCGGATGCGAAAATATGATGTGACCTTGATTTTAGTTTTTGTTCACAATATATATTTCCATAATTTTCTTTGTATTTTATTATCCTTGTACAAGTTGTTATTAAGAAAACACCGAAAAAATTATTAAAATTGGATAATTTTTGAAAGAGATACAGTTTTTTTCGAGACAAGGGTAAATGACATCAAAAACAAAAGATTTCTTTGGCATTTTTAAGTATATATGAGTAAAAACCATCGCACTAAAACGATTAAGCTCCACGTTCGATAAAAACAAGTTATAATCAAAAACTTTAAATCGTGTTATATTCACGAAGATTATTGATTGCATTTCTTTATATCAGTATGAAGATTTTCCATTAAGCAATCTTGTAAACGTTTAGAAGTACATTGATGTTCGTTTATTTATCAAAACACCGTAATACTAAAGTGACAAAACTACTTAATAAATTGGTATGTATTTCTGGACAATACCTTGAATATTTTCTGAAACGTTCTCTAAATATATCTCATTATGAGATATATTGAGAAACTATTTTGGTCATTACGAACCTTGACTTGTTTGAAAACCCGGCACGCATTGGAAACAAAATTTTTTTGTGTCGTATTTAATGAAATGCTGTTTTTTTATATAAACTTTATTTTTTTCATCTTCTATTATATTATGGTGCGTATAAGTAGAGTAACAATATTTAATTATTATTAGACTGTTACAACTCTAGTGACTTATTTTATTAAGACGCTCACAAAAAATGTCAATTATTTGACGCAAATTTTGAATATGTGATGTTTATTAAAACGGTGTCAACTATTGAATATAATTGGCTTTAATTTTGTAGAAATTCATTATTCACAATTAAATGAAACTACTAATGAACTACTAGGTTTCAAATATTGCAAAGGTTTGCTAATAACCCATCTGAAGATGTTGTAATACAACGAAACCTGGGTCGTAGTAAAGAACTTAAAGAAAGTAGAAATAATACTACATCACGTAGTTTCTTTTAACGGTGTCGAATGTTTGACTGCCAAGATCAAAGTGTCGTTTACAAATTTTGTTAGGTTTATATAAAACATCGGTGTTTGAAATAAAATTATCTTATTAGCTAAAAATCTCTTAAACTATCATGGCGGGGCGGCTAGGTGGTTCGCCTTCGGGATCGCGTCGTTTGTAATCCTCTTTATTGCGCCTAATAAACAGCAAAATTAACGAAGATAATACATAACGTAAGGCATACAACATACGATTATTCGCAAATTTTTAATATGTGATGTTTATTATAATGATGTCAACTGTTTGACTGCCAAGATCTGAGTGTCATTTACAAATTTTGTAAGCTTTACAAAAAATCTCGTTCTTAAAATAAAATTATCTTATTGATTAAAAATATTCTAAATTATCGTGCTGGGGTGGATATTTGGCCCATCTTCGGGATGCTCAGTCCATTCTAACCTCCTTTATTGCACCTAATGAACAGCAAAAAATGATGGCCTTTCGATCGATTCGATTTATGGTGGCCTTTCGATCTATAGAGATATTAGGCGCAGTAGGCTTTTCCCACTTCTTTAAAAATATAGTTTACGAAGAGATTTTTACAATACAGGCAGGTACGTGTTGTAAATTTAAAATATTTTAGGTATTCTCTAATTATTAACATATTATTTATTTCATTTATAGAACAAATTATCATTTTGTTGTGTAAAATGCGGATAATAAATATTTATATACACGTAAATATTACAATTTAAATATATAATAGAACTTATAACAATATGTACATATTAACACTTTGCTGTGTAAAATGCGGATAATAAATATTTACATACAGGTAAATATTACAATATAAATATATAATAGAACTTATAACAATATGTACATATTAACACTTTGCTGTGTAAAATGCGGATAATAAATATTTATATACAGGTAAATATTACAATTTAAATATATAATAGAACTTATAACAATATGCACATATTAACACTTTGCTGGGTAAAATGCGGATAATAAATATTTATATACAGGTAAATATTACAATTTAAATATATAATAGAACTTATAACAATATGCACATATTAACACTTTGCTGGGTAAAATGCGGATAATAAATATTTATATATGCATAAATATTACAATATAAATATATAATAGAACTTATAATAATATGTACATATTAACACTTTGCTGTGTAAAATGCGGATAATAAATATTTATATATGCATAAATATTACAATTTAAATATATAATAGAACTTATAACAATATGTACATATTAACACTTTGCTGTGTAAAATGCGGATAATAAATATTTATATATGCATAAATATTACAATTTAAATATATAATAGAACTTATAACAATATATTAACTTATAACAATTTATTAACACTTTGCTGGGTAAAATGCGGATAATAAATATTTATATATGCATAAATATTACAATATAAATATATAATAGAACTTATAATAATATGTACATATTAACACTTTGCTGTGTAAAATGCGGATAATAAATATTTATATATGCATAAATATTACAATTTAAATATATAATAGAACTTATAACAATATGTACATATTAACACTTTGCTGTGTAAAATGCGGATAATAAATATTTATATATGCATAAATATTACAATTTAAATATATAATAGAACTTATAACAATATGTACATATTAACACTTTGCTGTGTAAAATGCGGATAATAAATATTTATATATGCATAAATATTACAATTTAAATATATAATAGAACTTATAACAATATGTACATATTAACACTTTGCTGTGTAAAATGCGGATAATAAATATTTATATATGCATAAATATTACAATTTAAATATATAATAGAACTTATAACAATATGCACATATTAACACTTTGCTGGGTAAAATGCGGATAATAAATATTTATATATGCATAAATATTACAATATAAATATATAATAGAACTTATAATAATATGTACATATTAACACTTTGCTGTGTAAAATGCGGATAATAAATATTTATATATGCATAAATATTACAATTTAAATATATAATAGAACTTATAACAATATGTACATATTAACACTTTGCTGTGTAAAATGCGGATAATAAATATTTATATATGCATAAATATTACAATTTAAATATATAATAGAACTTATAACAATATGTACATATTAACACTTTGCTGTGTAAAATGCGGATAATAAATATTTATATACAGGTAAATATTACAATTTAAATATATAATAGAACTTATAACAATATGCACATATTAACACTTTGCTGGGTAAAATGCGGATAATAAATATTTATATATGCATAAATATTACAATATAAATATATAATAGAACTTATAATAATATGTACATATTAACACTTTGCTGTGTAAAATGCGGATAATAAATATTTATATATGCATAAATATTACAATTTAAATATATAATAGAACTTATAACAATATGTACATATTAACACTTTGCTGTGTAAAATGCGGATAATAAATATTTATATATGCATAAATATTACAATTTAAATATATAATAGAACTTATAACAATATGTACATATTAACACTTTGCTGTGTAAAATGCGGATAATAAATATTTATATATGCATAAATATTACAATTTAAATATATAATAGAACTTATAACAATATGTACATATTAACACTTTGCTGTGTAAAATGCGGATAATAAATATTTATATATGCATAAATATTACAATTTAAATATATAATAGAACTTATAACAATATGTACATATTAACACTTTGCTGTGTAAAATGCGGATAATAAATATTTATATATGCATAAATATTACAATTTAAATATATAATAGAACTTATAACAATATGTACATATTAACACTTTGCTGTGTAAAATGCGGATAATAAATATTTATATATGCATAAATATTACAATTTAAATATATAATAGAACTTATAACAATATGTACATATTAACACTTTGCTGTGTAAAATGCGGATAATAAATATTTATATATGCATAAATATTACAATTTAAATATATAATAGAACTTATAACAATATGTACATATTAACACTTTGCTGTGTAAAATGCGGATAATAAATATTTATATACACGTAAATATTACAATTTAAATATATAATAGAACTTATAACAATATGTACATATTAACACTTTGCTGTGTAAAATGCGGATAATAAATATTTATATATGCATAAATATTACAATTTAAATATATAACAGAACTTATAACAATATGTACATATTAACACTGCTGTGTAAAATGCGGATAATAAATATTTATATACAGGTAAATATTACAATTTAAATATATAATAGAACTTATAACAATATGTACATATTAACACTTTGCTGTGTAAAATGTGGATAATAAATATTTATATACAGGTAAATATTACAATTTAAATATATAATAGAACTTATAACAATATGTACATATTAACACTTCGCTGTGTAAAATGCGAATAATAAATATTTATATACAAGTAAATATTACAATTTAAATATATAATAAAACTTATAACAATATGTACATATTAACACTTTGCTGGGTAAAATGCGGATAATAAATATTTATATACAGGTAAATATTACAATTTAAATATATAATAGAACTTATAACAATATGTACATATTAACACTTTGCTGTGTAAAATGTGGATAATAAATATTTATATACAGGTAAATATTACAATTTAAATATATAATAGAACTTATAACAATATGTACATATTAACACTTCGCTGTGTAAAATGCGAATAATAAATATTTATATACAAGTAAATATTACAATTTAAATATATAATAAAACTTATAACAATATGTACATATTAACACTTTGCTGTGTAAAATGCGGATAATAAATATTTATATACAGGTAAATATTACAATTTAAATATAAAATAGAACTTATAACAATATGTACATATTAACACTTTGCTGTGTAAAATGCGAATAATAAATATTTATATACAAGTAAATATTACAATTTAAATATATAATAAAACTTATAACAATATGTACATATTAACACTTTGCTGTGTAAAATGCGGATAATAAATATTTATATACAGGTAAATATTACAATTTAAATATATAATAGAACTTATAACAATATGTACATATTAACACTTTGCTGTGTAAAATGTGGATAATAAATATTTATATACAGGTAAATATTACAATTTAAATATATAATAGAACTTATAACAATATGTACATATTAACACTTCGCTGTGTAAAATGCGAATAATAAATATTTATATACAAGTAAATATTACAATTTAAATATATAATAAAACTTATAACAATATGTACATATTAACACTTTGCTGTGTAAAATGCGGATAATAAATATTTATATACAGGTAAATATTACAATTTAAATATAAAATAGAACTTATAACAATATGTACATATTAACACTTTGCTGTGTAAAATGCGGATAATAAATATTTATATACAGGTAAATATTACAATTTAAATATATAATAGAACTTATAACAATATGTACATATTAACACTTTGCTGTGTAAAATGTGCATAATAAATATTTATATACAGGTAAATATTACAATTTAAATATATAATAGAACTTATAACAATATGTACATATTAACACTTCGCTGTGTAAAATGCGAATAATAAATATTTATATACAAGTAAATATTACAATTTAAATATATAATAAAACTTATAACAATATGTACATATTAACACTTTGCTGTGTAAAATGCGGATAATAAATATTTATATACAGGTAAATATTACAATTTAAATATATAATAGAACTTATAACAATATGTACATATTAACACTTTGCTGTGTAAAATGTGGATAATAAATATTTATATACAGGTAAATATTACAATTTAAATATATAATAGAACTTATAACAATATGTACATATTAACACTTTGCTGTGTAAAATGCGAATAATAAATATTTATATACAAGTAAATATTACAATTTAAATATATAATAAAACTTATAACAATATGTACATATTAACACTTTGCTGTGTAAAATGCGGATAATAAATATTTATATACAGGTAAATATTACAATTTAAATATATAATAGAACTTATAATAATATGTACATATTAATACTTTGCTGTGTAAAATGCGGATAATAAATATTTATATACAGGTAGATATTACAATTTAAATATATAATAGAACTTATAATAATATGTACATATTAATACTTTGCTGTGTAAAATGCGGATAATAAATATTTATATACAAGTAAATATTACAATTTAAATATATAATAAAACTTATAACAATATGTACATATTAACACTTTGCTGTGTAAAATGCGGATAATAAATATTTATATACAGGTAAATATTACAATTTAAATATATAATAGAACTTATAATAATATGTATATATTAATACTTTGCTGTGTAAAATGTGGATAATAAATATTTATATACAGGTAAATATTACAATTTAAATATATAATAGAACTTATAACAATATGTACATATTAACACTTCGCTGTGTAAAATGCGAATAATAAATATTTATATACAAGTAAATATTACAATTTAAATATATAATAAAACTTATAACAATATGTACATATTAACACTTTGCTGTGTAAAATGCGGATAATAAATATTTATATACAGGTAAATATTACAATTTAAATATATAATAGAACTTATAATAATATGTACATATTAATACTTTGCTGTGTAAAATGCGGATAATAAATATTTATATACAGGTAGATATTACAATTTAAATATATAATAGAACTTATAATAATATGTACATATTAATACTTTGCTGTGTAAAATGCGGATAATAAATATTTATATACAGGTAGATATTACAATTTAAATATATAATAGAACTTATAATAATATGTACATATTAATACTTTGCTCTGTAAAATGCGGATAATAAATATTTATATACAGGTAGATATTACAATTTAAATATATAATAGAACTTATAATAATATGTACATATTAATACTTTGCTGTGTAAAATGCGGATAATAAATATTTATATACAGGTAGATATTACAATTTAAATATATAATAGAACTTATAATAATATGTACATATTAATACTTTGCTGTGTAAAATGCGGATAATAAATATTTATATACAAGTAAATATTACAATTTAAATATATAATAAAACTTATAACAATATGTACATATTAACACTTTGCTGTGTAAAATGCGGATAATAAATATTTATATACAGGTAAATATTACAATTTAAATATATAATAGAACTTATAATAATATGTACATATTAATACTTTGCTGTGTAAAATGTGGATAATAAATATTTATATACAGGTAAATATTACAATTTAAATATATAATAGAACTTATAACAATATGTACATATTAACACTTCGCTGTGTAAAATGCGAATAATAAATATTTATATACAAGTAAATATTACAATTTAAATATATAATAAAACTTATAACAATATGTACATATTAACACTTTGCTGTGTAAAATGCGGATAATAAATATTTATATACAGGTAAATATTACAATTTAAATATATAATAGAACTTATAACAATATGTACATATTAACACTTTGCTGTGTAAAATGTGGATAATAAATATTTATATACAGGTAAATATTACAATTTAAATATATAATAGAACTTATAACAATATGTACATATTAACACTTCGCTGTGTAAAATGCGAATAATACATATTTATATACAAGTAAATATTACAATTTAAATATATAATAAAACTTATAACAATATGTACATATTAACACTTTGCTGTGTAAAATGCGGATAATAAATATTTATATACAGGTAAATATTACAATTTAAATATATAATAGAACTTATAATAATATGTACATATTAATACTTTGCTGTGTAAAATGCGGATAATAAATATTTATATACAGGTAGATATTACAATTTAAATATATAATAGAACTTATAATAATGTGTACATATTAATACTTTGCTGTGTAAAATGCGGATAATAAATATTTATATACAGGTAGATATTACAATTTAAATATATAATAGAACTTATAATAATATGTACATATTAATACTTTGCTGTGTAAAATGCGGATAATAAATATTTATATACAGGTAAATATTACAATTTAATTATATAATAGAACTTATAATAATATGTACATATTAATACTTTGCTGTGTAAAATGCGGATAATAAATATTTATATACAGGTAGATATTACAATTTAAATATATAATAGAACTTATAATAATATGTACATATTAATACTTTGCTGTGTAAAATGCGGATAATAAATATTTATATACAGGTAGATATTACAATTTAAATATATAATAGAACTTATAATAATATGTACATATTAATACTTTGCTGTGTAAAATGCGGATAATAAATATTTATATACAGGTAGATATTACAATTTAAATATATAATAGAACTTATAATAATATGTACATATTAATACTTTGCTGTGTAAAATGCGGATAATAAATATTTATATACAGGTAGATATTACAATTTAATTATATAATAGAACTTATAACAACATGTATATATTAACAATTTGTTGTGTAAAATTGTGAATCAAATCAAAAATGTATCAGAAGTTCAGAGCGTACGAAGCTCAGAGCATTAAAAAAGTGTAAGTACGAAGTTCAGAGCATTAAAACTAGTGCACCGTTAGGTAGCCACTCCGCGCAACATTTCTGCGCATCTTCAGAGTGTGATATCAATATGTTTATTTGGCAATTTTCTTATGGCCTAATAGCAATGACGGAGTGCGACACACATAATTTACTACCGTTCGTTTATATCAAGATGTAATCATTAAATGTCATTATGTGTGAATATTTGGTGTCTCCTATCCTACAAAATTAAAAAGTCTCTTTTAATTTTAACTTCTTAGTCTGACGTAACTAGATGTTTTTAATTTTGTTGTTTAAATTTGATCTTGTTCATTTGTGTTTTACTTGAATATAATTAAATTGTCAGCATCATTTTATTAAAGAATTTTCCATTTACATTTAATAATATTCATATTTATATTTATATACAGTGTTATCTATTTTATATATTCCATGGACAATCGTACTTAAGGAGTAAATTTTAGTCGCGCGTCGGAGCTGA
Source organism: Druceiella hillmani (assembly GCA_039881145.1). NCBI lineage: Eukaryota > Metazoa > Arthropoda > Insecta > Lepidoptera > Hepialidae > Druceiella > Druceiella hillmani. The sequence continues at coordinate 14,485,964 of JAYKKI010000019.1, read as the reverse complement.
CAAACAAATTTTTTTTTTCATATATTACCTGTTTTAATTAGATATTATTCCGTATTTTTTTGTTGTAGTTTGCTAGTTCGTATTTACAATCTGCTGTAGTCTTCCATTTTACAAATTTGATTACTTAGTGCTTTGGTTGATTGAATGAGATTCTTCCTATAAAAATAAGTTCGCCTTATATATTTGTACGTTAAACTCAATAAATAAATAAAATTTATATTTTAAGGACCTTAAAGTCAATAAATAAATATAATTTATATATTAAGCTACGTTTTTCACATAAGATCCGACAATCAAATGTCTATTGATGTCGATTTGTTATTCATAATCGGCTCCTGTCTGCAAATCATTGCTTATTACTCTCAATGCTAGAATCAAGCGACGTAGAAACAGTACATGAGCAAAAGTGAACTCTTCACGTATTGTCTTTACTTAACTAAAAGAAAATTTGTAAAAAACATTGTTTTGTATAATTATAAAGGCCGCTCGTGGTTTATTTAGTAAACTGATATCGATTTATTGTTCGTTATTGGCTTCAGCTGCAAATGATTGCTTACTTCTGTCAATGCTGGACTCAAGCCACGTAGAAATAGTACATTAGCAAAAGTGAACTTTTCACGTATTTTCTTCATTTAACTCAAAGAAAATTTGCAAAAAAACATTGTTTTGTATAATTATAAAGGCCGCTCGTGGTTTCTTTAGTAAACTGATATCGATTTATTGTTCGTTATTGGCTTCAACTGCAAAGGATTGCTTACTTCTGTCAATGCTGGACTCAAGCCACGTAGAAATAGTACATTAGCAAAAGTGAACTTTTCACGTATTTTCTTCATTTAACTCAAAGAAAATTTGCAAAAAAACATTGTTTTGTATAATTATAAAGGCCGCTCGTGGTTTATTTATTAAATTGATGTCGATTTATTGTTCATAATCGGCTCCCGTATTGCAAATCATTACTTATTAATATCAACGCTGGGATCGAGCCACGTAAGAACAGTACATTTGACAAAAATGAACTTTTCACATATTTCGTTCATTTAACTCAAAGAACATTTGTAAAAAACATTGTTTTGTATAATTATAAAGGCCGCTCGCGGTTTATTTATTAAATTGATGTCGATTTATTATTCTTAATCGGCTCCCGTCTGCAAATAATTATTTATCAATATCAACAATCAAAATCAATATCAACAATCAAGATCAATATCAACAATCGAGCTACGTAGAAACAGTACACTAGCAAAAGGTAACTTTTTACAAATTACCTTCAGTTCCAGATGAAGGTAATTTGTAAAAAGTTACCTTAGCTCAAGTCCAGATTAACTCCAGGATTTTGCTGCGTATCTTTAAATAGACATGTGATGGAGCGTTGTCATGGAAAATATTTCTGGCCAGGAAGTTTTGTGACAATGCCTGCGCACAATAATTGATCCTATTCATTACAGATCCGGATGATAGAATATCACAATGGATATCGCCTTCATAGTTCCACCAAAATGCCCTTCGAAGTAGTTAGGTTTATATGTTGAAACTCCGGTTTCGCTGGTCCCAGTCTACTGATCTTCATGAGAATGTTTGATAAAGAGTACCCGTTAGTGGTTGCCAGTCATTAGGTGTTCAAGTCATTTCTTCATTCAAATTTGTCACACAGATGTCAACATGCAGTTGTTTCTGTGTTTCATTCAACTGAGGCAGGATCCACGACCCAAGTTTCCAAGTCTTAACCATCTCGTGAAGGTACAATAAGACCATGATTTTTGAGCACTGAAGTTGCTTTGCTAAACACTTTGCCACCTACCGCGGATCTTCTTTGATAAGAGCCTGAACAACGTCGATATCCAATGATTGCGGTCGTGCAGAAGGTGGAGCGTCTTCGAGTTCCAGGTTTCCCTTACAAAACCGATCGAACCATTGAGAAGCCATCGCATGAGAGACAGTATCTTCTCCCATCGTTTGATTAATTTTAGTTACAGCCGTTCGTGCAGAAGTCCCCAAACGGTACTCATGAAGAAGAAGCACTCGCAATGATTCACGGGAAATGTATATTTTTTCGGACATGTTTTCCGTGTCAGCGACTGTGTTACACTGATTAAACTCGCGAACTCATGCTGTTTATATAGCTGAGCGATGGACCATTTCCGAACATTCGAGCAGGTTTTAGAATAATCATAAAACAGAGTCTCAGAACTTTCTATCCAACCTAATATTAAGGCCGCTCACGATTTATTTCGTAAACAAATGAAGGTAATACATTTTTATACATAAATGACTTTTTCGCAACGAATCATTTGTTGTAGTTTTTTTTTAATTTTATTTCGCGTTTAACTGTTACTAAACGCTTATTATGCTAGTAAGAACGTAAGTTGTCTAATACTGGACATAAAAAGTTAAACAAGGAAAAATTGGTTGTCTGTAAAGTCGGTTTACGGACGATAGTTTTACGTGATAACGTCATATAGAAACATTGATGAAAAATTGCATATTTTTATGATTTAAATTGAATTATTATTATTTTGTATAATACAAAGAAGGAGTTAATTGAAAATTACAATTTTTTCGATAAATTAACATTTATTTACACTCGTTAATTCAAATATGTTTTTACTAAATTATACAGATTAATTGCAAGTAACAATGTGCTATTAACAATTTATTTACAACTTATATACATGTGTTATATTTAAGATCTTCTAACCAGCGTTATTCTGTTAAGGATAGAGCGATGATAGGAAAAGTACGAAATCAAGGGGAGCGTTTCAAGTGTAATGTGTCTTGAAAAAGTCAAATCGATGGTTGTCGAACTGCTAGCTCTGACGTCACGCGAGAAGAGAGATATATTCCGACGCTTGGGCCGATCGTGCCTCTCTATCGCTTGTTCCGCGCTCTCGCTTGCACGCTTAGGTTCAGGCGGAACGTGACACTTTTTCATGCGTGCAGCCAGTGTTAATCGATTTATAAGACGTTATCACGTCAAAAATTGCATGAAAAGACATTTAAAATTTTATATTTGAAACTATTAATCACTATCAACAGCACGTTTTAAGTAGATTTTTTACTTAATAAATAATTTGTGTCCTTTATAACCAACCAATACGTTGTTTTTTAAGAGTATTCGTTAATTTTCAAAGAGAAAAGCAGTGAACAATTAATTTGCATCAAAATGAACAAGCAAACAAACAGACACCACCATGTAAAGATAAGAAAATATAAAATAGATAAATAAACCTGAATCCAAGAAAAAATAGATTAAGAAACCTGTTAAACAAACTTTGTTCACGTTAGTGAAGGAAGTATGCTCAAAGTGCGTTCACTGGGGGAAAAAGAAACAATTTTTGCACAATTTGTTTAAACTAATAAAAATTCCTAGTATTTCGCTCTACTTTTCATTATTAATGGAAGGTCCGTTTAAATTATACATTAACATAAAACATTTTATAATTAAAAAAGAAAACAAAATTAAATTTTAGGGCAACATTGAAAACAGGTGATCTCTGGCACACCTGCTGCACCGGCTGTCAATTGACTTTCGTTCACGCCATTTTGTTTCTGTCAAAATCACCGCAAACGCAGTGCTAGTGGAATTAAAGTAATTTAATAGTATTTAGTTATACAATTCCGATTTGTATATTGTTATAATAAATCAAAATGACTCAGAAGTACATCAACCGTTTATTGTTGTAATTGAAAGGCAGAAAAGAACTACTGGTTATTTATACAAATACACTTATATTTCATGTTCCCGTCATAATGGCTACCTACGTAGTACTAGTGGAAATAACATAATTTAATCGGATTCAGTGATACGATTCCGATTTGTATATATTTATAATAAATCAGAATTACCGTAAAGTGTTTCAACTGTTTATTGTTGTAACAGAAAAGTGGAAAAGGACTATAGCTTGTTTATACAATTTCACTTGTATTTGAGGTTCCTCTCATGATCATCACATACGTAGTACTAGTGAAAATAAGATAATTTAATTCGATTCAGTGATACGGTTCAGATTTGTATATTCTTATAATAAATCAAAATTACTGGGAAGTACTTCAACCGTTTATTGTTGTAACAGAAAGACAGAAAAGGACTATAGCTTGTTTATACAATTTCACTTGTATTTGAGGTTCCTCTCATGACCATCACATACGTAGTACTAGTGGAAATAAAGTAATTTAATTGGATTCAGTGAGACGATTCCGATTTGTATATTTTTATAATAAATCAGAATTACTGTAAAGTGTTTCAACTGTTTATTGTTGTAACAGAAAAGCGGAAAAGGACTATAGCTTGTTTATACAATTACACTTGTATTTGAGGTTCTTCTCATGATCATCACATACGTAGTACTAGTGGAAATAAAGTAATTTAATTGGATTCAGTGAGATGATTCCGATTTGCATATTTTTATAATAAATCAGAATTACTGTAAAGTGTTTCAACTGTTTTTTGTTGTAACAGAAAGGTGGAAAAGGACTATCGGTTGTTTATACAATTACTCTTATATATGATGTTCTGTCATAATCGCCGCCTACGCAGTAGTAGTGAACATAAGATAATTTAATTGGATTCCGTGAGACGATTCCGATTTGTTTGTTCTTATAATAAATCAAAATTACTGTAAAATGCTTCAACTGTTTATTATTGTAACAGAAAGGCGGAAAAAGACTATCACTTGTTTATACAATTACACTTGTATTTGAGGTTCCTCTCATAATCGTTACATATCTAGTAACAGTGGGAATAAAGTAATTTAATTGGATTCAGTGATATGAATCCGATTTGTATACTGTTATAATATAATATACCAAAATGTCTCTGAAGTACATCAACCGTTTATTGTTGTGACAGAAAGGCGGAAAAGGACTATCGGTTGTTTATACAATTACACTTGTGAAAGGAACCTCAAATACACGAGTAATTGTATAAACAAGCGATAGTTCTGTTCCACCTTTCTGTTACAACAATAAACAGTTAAAGCACTTTACATTAATTTCGATTTATTATAAGAATATTCAAATCGGAATCGTATCACTGAATTCAATTAAATTATGTTATTTCCACTGGTACAGCGTATGTGACGATTATGATTGGAATATAAAATACGAGTGTTATTATGTAAATAACCGATAGTCCTTTTCCGCCTTTCTGTTATAAAAATAAACAATTGAAGGTCTTTACAGTAATTTTGATTTATTATAAGAATATATAATCCAAATAAATTATTTTATTTGAATAGTTCTCCGTATGTGGGCAATTACGAAAGGAAGATCTAAGTCATTCTTCATTGGTGTTTGATGTCAATTGAGTCACACGGATGTCAACACGCAGTTGTTTTTGTGTTTCATTCAATTGACGCAGGATCCACGACCCAAGTTTCCAAGTCTTAACCATCTCGTGAAGGTACAATAAGACCATGATTTTTGAGCACTGAAGTTGCTTTGCTAAACACTTTGCCACCTACCGCGGATCTTCTTTGATAAGAGCCTGAACAACGTCGATATCCAATGATTGCGGTCGTGCAGAAGGTGGAGCGTCTTCGAGTTCCAGGTTTCCCTTACAAAACCGATCGAACCATTGAGAAGCCGTCGCATGAGAGACAGTATCTTCTCCCATCGTTTGATTAATTTTAGTTACAGCCGTTCGTGCAGAAGTTCCCAAACGGTACTCATGAAGAAGAAGCACTCGCAGCGATTCACGGGAAATGTATATTTTTTCGGACATGTTTGCCGTGTCAGCGATTGTGTTACACTGATTAAACTCGCGAACTCATGCTGTTTATATAGCTGAGCGATGGACCATTTCCGAACATTCGAGCAAGTTTTAGAATAATCATAAAACAGAGTCTCAGAACTTTCTATCCAACCTAATATTAAGGCCGCTCACGATTTTTTTCGTAAACAAATGGAGGTAATAAATTTTTATACATAAATGACTTTTTCGCAACGAATCATTTGTTGTAGTTTTTTTTTATTTTATTTCGCGTTTAACTGTTACTAAACGCTTATTATGCAAGTAGGCACGTAAATTGTCTAATACTGGACATAAAAAGTTAAACAAGGAAAAATTGGTTGTCTGTAAAGTCGGTTTACGGACGATAGTTTTACGTGATAACGTCATAAAGAAACATTGATAAAAAATTGTATACTTTTATGAATTAAATTGAATTATTATCACTGAATTATTATTATTTTGTATAATACAAAGAAGGAGTTAATTGAAAATTACAATTTTTTCGATAAATTAACATTTATTTACACTCCTTAATTCAATTATTTTTTTACTTAAATTATACAGATTAATAACAAGTAACAATGTGCTATTAACAATTTATTTACAACTTATATACATGTGTTATATTTAAGATCTTCGAATCTGCGTTATTCTGTTAAGGATAGAGCGATGATAGGAAAAGTACGAAATCAAGGGGAGCGTTTCAAGTGTAATGTGTCTTGAAAAAGTCAAATCGATGGTTGTCGAACTGCTAGCTCTGACGTCACGCGAGAAGAGAAATATATTCCGACGCTTGGGCCGATCGTGCCTCTCTATCGCTTGTTCCGCGCTCTCGCTTGCACGCTTAGGCTCAGGCGGAACGTGACACTTTTTCATGCAAGCAGCCGGTGTTAATCGATTTATAAGACGTTATCACGTCAAAAATTGCATGAAAAGACATTTAAAATTTTATATTTGAAACTATTAATCACTATCAAAAGCTCGTTTTAAGTAGATTTTTTTACTTAACAAATAATTTGTGTCTTTTATAACCAACCAATACGTTGTTTTTTAAGAGTATTCGTTAATTTTCAAAGAGAAAAGCAGTGAAAAATTAATTTGCATCAAAGTGAACAAGCAAACAAACAGACACCACCATATAAAGATAAGAAAATATAAATAGATAAAGAAACCTGAATCCAAGAAAAAATAGATTAAGAAACCTGTTAAACAAACTTTGTTCACGTTAGTGAAAGAAGTATGCTCAAAGTGCGTTCACTGGGGGAAAAAGAAACAATTTTTGCACAATTTGTTTAAACTAATAAAAATATATAAAAATTCCTAGTATTTCGTTCTACTTTTCATTATTAATGGAAGGTCCGTTTAAATTATAGATTAACTTAAATCATTTTATAATTAAAAAAGAAAACAAAATTAAATTTTAGGGCAACATTGAAAACAGGTGATCTCTGGCACACCTGCTGCACCGGCTGTCAATTGACTTTCGTTCCCGCAATTTTGTTTCTGTCAAAATCACCGCAAACGCAGTGCTAGTGGAATTAAAGTAATTTAATTGTATTTAGTTATGCAATTCTGATTTGTAAATTGTTATAATAAATCAAAATGACTCAGAAGTACATAAACCGTTTGTTGTTGTAACAGAAAGGCGGAAAAGGACTATAGCTTGTTTATACAATTACACTTGTATTTGAGGTTCCTCTCATGATCATCACATACGTAGTACTAGTGGAAATAAAGTAATTTAATTGGATTCAGTGAGACGATTCCGATTTGTATATTTTTATAATAAATCAGAATTACTGTAAAGTGCTTCAACTGTTTATTGTTGTAACAAAAAAGCGGAAAAGGACTATAGCTTGTTTATACAATTACACTTGTATTTGAGGTTCCTCTCATGATCATCACATACGTAGTACTAGTGGAAATAAAGTAATTTAATTGGATTCAGTGAGACGATTCCGATTTGTATATTTTTATAATAAATCAGAATTACTGTAAAGTGCTTCAACTGTTTATTGTTGTAACAAAAAAGCGGAAAAGGACTATAGCTTGTTTATACAATTACACTTGTATTTGAGGTTCCTCTCATGGTCATCACATACGTAGTACTAATGGAAATAAAGTAATTTAATTAGATTCAGTGAGACGATTCCGATTTGCATATTCTTATAATGAATCAAAATTACTATAAATAGCTTCGATTGTTTACTGTCATAACAGAAAGGCCGAGATAGACTAACGGTTGTTTATACAAATACACTCGTATTTGATGTTCCTGTCATAATCGCCCACATACTCTCTACCACAGTTAATAACATAATTTAATTGGATTCAGTGATACGATTCCGATTTGAATATTCTTATAATAAATCAAAATTACTGTAAAGTACTTCAACTGTTTATTGTTGTAACAGAAAGGAGGAAGAGAACTATCGCTTGTTTGTACAATTGCTCTTGTATTTGAGGTTTTTTTCATAAGTGTATAAGTGTAATTGTATAAACAAGCTATAGTCCTTTTCCGCCTTTCAGTTACAACAATAAACAGTTGATGTACTTCAGAGTCATTTTGGTGTATTATATTATAACAGTATTTCCACTAGTACTACGTATGTGATGATCATGAGAGGAACCTCAAATACAAGTGTATTTGTATAAACAAGCTATAGTCCTTTTCCGCTTTTCTGTTACAACAATAAACAGCTGAAACACTTTACAGTAATTTTTATTTATTATAAAAATATAGAAGTTGAAATCGTGTCATTGAATCCAATTAAATTATTTCCACTAGTATTGCATATGTGGCGATTATGACAGGAACATGAAATATAAGTGTAATTGTATAAACAACCACTAGTTCTTTTCCCCACCTTTCCGTTACAACAATAAACGGTTGATGTACTTCAGAGTCATTTTGATTTATTATAACAATATACAAATCGGAATCGTATCACTGAGTTCAATTAAATTATGTTATTTCCACTGGTACAGCGTATGTAGGCGATTATGATTGGAATATAAAATACGAGTGTTATTATATAAATAACCGATAGTCATTTTCCACCTTTCTGTTATAAAAATAAATAATTGAAGCAAATGCCTGTATTCAGAAATATGAACATATTTTCTGAGGCCAAAGATGTACCGGATGCATAAATTTTGAAGACGTTCCAACTTATATATATATATATATATATATATATATATATATATATATATATATATATATATTTCATCAAGATCACGATAGCACACATCTCCATAATCAATTAAAGGTAATACGAGTGAGGACTGATTGTGGTACAGAACGCCAAAAAGAATACACTAAACAGGAATGGTATTCACATCAAAGTCCTTTTTAACCGATTTCGGTAAGGAACAGCCAAAAATCACTAAAAAGAGTTATGCAATAACCTGTAGTTAGTCACATTTTCGACCGTGGTCTGTCTCGAGCCCGCGTACCAGGACTCCACCACGTCAGACAGGATCGCGCTGAGCCTAGCTCCTGGCGGCGCCGGCCGCACGTCCACGCTCTGCCACACCGGAAAACGAACTGGATAATGATATTATCAACAGTTTTACTACGTTCATGCTGTTTACCAACTAAAGCGTACCTACGTCTGGTGAAGGGGAATAAGGTGATTTTCTTGATGATAAAAATATTTCTTCTGGAAGTGAAACCACTAGTCGCGCTGTCACGAAAAGAAGTATCAGATAAGGGTCTTATTCTCCACCCGTACTTTAAACCTTACCACAACTTCTAGCATTATTTTTTTTTATTATAATACTCATCACGCTTAATTTCATACTCATCGGCTGACTGAGACAAAGTGAAACGTCACGAACGCATATCTTGACTCGGTCATATGGTGTTTTGTTATTACCATTCGATTGTTCTTGAGAAGCCCTTTCCAGCCGTATACGATCTCTGTATTTGGTTTTGACTTTTCCACGCGTATAGGCCGACATTATATATTTTTGATAATATTTTTTTATTCTAACCCCTTATTATAACCACTGTCACTACTTTAAACTAATGTTTTATATACAATCGATAGATTTTGATGACAGCTGACGACTAAAACTTAAACGAACATCGTAGCTTTTCCGAATCAAAAGTTATACTAATTGCAAATCTCGATACGCAGCAAAATAACCTCAAAATGGCGCTCTCGACGAGAACAGAAAATAAATAAAGCCATAAATGCCTTTCGAGCATACGATCTTCAGAAATGAAGAAGACAACCAAGAGAGATACGGAAACAAGTAATACAAAATTGTATGAAATTTAACTGAACTTCGTATATATATAGTCGAGAACTAAAAAATGTATTATAAAATCTATATAGAAATATATTTTCAAACCTTGTGAGTCATCGTTTCGGTGATATAGGTGCTCAAAGTGGGTCATATTCTCGTCGCTGGAAGTAAACTACATCTCAAACCAGATAAAGTACCCTGGAAGTAAACTACACCTAAAGCCGCATAAGATACTCTGGAAGTAAACTACATCTAAAGCCGGATAAGATGCCCTGGAAGTAAACTACATCTAAAGTCGGATAAGATACTCTGGAAGTAAACTACATCTAAAGTCGGATAAGATACTCTGGAAGTAAACTACAACTAAAGCCGGATAAGATCCTCTGGAAGTAAACCACATCTGAAGCCGGATAAGATACTCTGGAAGTAAACTACATCTAAAGCCGGATAAGATACCATGGAAGCAAACTACGCCTAAAGTCGGATAAGATACTCTGGACGTAAACTATATCTAAAGCCGGATAAGATACTCTGGAAGCAAACTACGCCTAAAGCCGGATAAGATACTCTGAAAGTAAACTACATCTAAAGTCGGATAAGATACTCTGGAAGTAAACTACAACTAAAGCCGGATAAGACACTCTGGAAGTAAACCACATCTGAAGCCGGATAAGATACTCTGGAAGTAAACTACATCTAAAGCCGGATAAGATACTATGGAAGCAAACTTCACCTAAAGTCGGATAAGATACTCTGGAAGTAAACTATATCTAAAGCCGGATAAGATACTCTGGAAGTAAACTATATCTAAAGTCGGATAAGATACTCTTGAAGTAAACTACATCTAAAGCCGGATAAGATACTATGGAAGCAAACTACACCTAAAGTCGGATAAGATACTCTGGAAGTAAACTATATCTAAAGCCGGATAAGATACTCTGGAAGTAAACTATATCTAAAGTCGGATAAGATGCTCTGGAAGTAAACTACATCTAAAGCCGGATAAGATACTCTGGCAGTAAACAACATCTAAAGCCGGATAAGATACAGTTCTACGACAAAAGTTAAATCGTTCTCACTAGTATTTCTGCACTCGTCGTGTCTCTTCTGGCACTGCCTGGCCCACGAATCGGCAAACATCTCCAATTCCGCATCCCAATACTGAAATCAAACACATTTAGTTATTCGTAACATACACAAAAAGTAAAATAAATTACAAATATGCACTAAATGGGTTAATTTTGATTCCATACCTTTACAGTCATGCATGCAACCATAAGTGCCAAACGCATGCGGGGTACAGAACCTTTGGATCTGCAGTATCCGTATGAAGCAATAACAATAAAATATATTTCTAGCCAGGTAATATACAAATACTATGAAAAATTATACACATACATTCAAATATTAAATAACACAGACAAAAGATTGAGACGGCGAATCAAAAAACGCATAAAAACGAGTCAGTTGTAATTAATTATGAGACGAGTGAGTGCGATATAGGTGTGAATGGGATAGCAAATCGACAAGACCAATCGGATCAAGCAACTCCCTATAGATAACGACAGAAACATCCGTAGAATTCAGTTTGTTGACCCTTGTTGACACAACGTATGTATGAGAAAAGTCACTGTAAGGTATTGTCACTTCATTCTTTGGAGAAATCTAAAAGAAAAATTATTTTAAAACTAATGTAAAAAAATTATTATGTATTATTTAATTATATATTATTTCAATAAGAGTTCTTTCTGACATTTTTTAGCAGTTAACCATATAATTAAAACACTTCATCATAACACAGGAAGGCCTTTTAATAGATATTGGCATAAAATAAGACAGAGACGACAGACAACCATACACTTATGAGACACAATTCATACTAACGGTAGCTAAGTAATTTAGGATTGTTATCGTATTTTTAGGACAACCTACAAGTTAATGACATTTCCATATATAATATGACGTCAGTGGTATGAATTGCGTTAACCATTCTAACATTTTAATTCCCGGATAAATAATGATAATAAAGAAAAATTGAAAATTTATATTAATCATATTTTGAAGTGAAACTTCTTTTGGAGCAATGAGAGTAAAATGTCAAGGTCGAATTTTCTGCAACGTTCTTTATACTACGTCCGAATGTAACGAATCTATCGCAAGAGGGACGAAAAATGGTACTTAGCTAACAACCGAGAGGGACAGATTTATTTATTTCTTGAAACCCCCATGCCCAACTTACAGATTAACCCAAAGCACTGGGTATGTGGAAGAACATATGACAAATGTATATAAAACAACAACAAGTAAGATAACACACTCACAGAGTAATTCAATACAATTCAAATACAAATACACAAGAATTTGGACAAATATCATCAAGCAATCAGTTGTGAACTGCTAAACAACTCCATGACCGTATTCCTGAAGTAGAGGAGAAAAAATATCTAGAAAAAATGTCGGACGCTTCACGATTTTGGGTATCATCCTTGCGTACACAAAATCGTGAAGCGTTCCACATAGATGTACAAGACATAATAAAACAAGAAGTGTGCGTGTGCGAAAGCAAATCAAAATGGCGCTCACTACTGCTGTCAGCTGTTTTGTGCTATATGTGTGTCAAAAGTAAACTGTCAAAATTATGTCAATTTATTTATCTATTTATGATGATTTATTACTAATTTTGCGCGTACTTCCTCTGTTACAATACTAACAAGATATATACTTAGTTTATTTACAAATCCGCAATGAGCCCGTACATATAGTTGTGGCAAATATAATTTACAACAGGAGCAATATACCCCAAGTTCCTTCAAACGCATTTAGCCATGTTCTGGTACTGGCATCGCGGCTATTTTTTTTAAATCGGCAATTGCCTATGTAAATTTTTATAAAGATTTCATTCGATGTTAACGTCGACTTGTAATATCATTTTTCTAATATTTTGAAAACTTTGGCAGAAAAAAAATTACAGTAAAAAACGTGTTTTAATAAACTTTCATTGGTATCACAATGATACTGAAAAAAAATAGTTTTCGCTCCCGCTCTTACGCTTAAAAACTCCATCCCAAAATGGAAATATATAAAAGGAAAGTAACCATACCGTCTCATGTACAAAATTTGGGGAAAGGCTTTGGGCACTTTCAAAAACACTTGTGATCATTCAGCGGATGCAGCGGAAAAGTCATATAGAAAAGGCTTTGATTTATATTGTGTAATGTGTAATGACAGGAACTTCCGATGTGTTTTCACAATTAATTTATGTGAAAAGCAAGTTAGAAGCTAGGTCTGTTACTTGGAGCCAATTAAATCCAGAAAATAATACTTCGAAATTCGAATATGAAAAAACATGTTTCTTTTCTGTTTCCTACCGATTTTCTCTTGTGTACACTGGGTTGCCATACTTTACAGCACAGAAAAGAAGTTTGATTTGTGAAATTTATTTTCCAATTATTAAATGGAAAAATTTTGTGTTGTAATAATTGGAAAAACTCTTGGCTCCTCGTATTAATTCCAAAAGAGAATGTTTGTAAACAAAGCGAATTGTTACATAGGCATCTACGCCCATTCATTCCAAAAGAGAATGTTTGTAAACAAAGTTAATTGTTACATCAGCATCTACAACCATTCATTCCAAAAGAGAATGTTTGTAAACAAAGCCAATTGTTACATCGGCATCTACACCCATTAATTCCAAAAGAGAATGTTTGTAAACAAAGCGAATTGTTACATAGGCATCTACGCCCATTCATTCCAAAAGAGAATGTTTGTAAACAAAGCGAATTGTTACATAGGCATCTACGCCCATTCATTCCAAAAGAGAATGTTTGTAAACAAAGCAAATTGTTACATCAGCATCTACAACCATTCATTCCAAAAGAGAATGTTTGTAAACAAAACCAATGGTTACATCGGCATCTACACCCATTAATTCCAAAAGAGAATGTTTGTAAACAAAGCGAATTGTTACATAGGCATCTACACCCATTCATTCCAAAAGAGAATGTTTGTAAACAAAGTAAATTGTTACATCAGCATCTACAACCATTCATTCCAAAAGAGAATGTTTGTAAACAAAGCGAAGTGACAGTTCAGGTATTGCAAACATTTTTCTAGTATTCACGTTAGTAATAAGATACGGATTAATTTGGTGTTATACTGTATAAACAATGTTTAATATATGTTATTGAAAATGATTGATTTACATATTTACGTTATATAATACAATGCCAAAATGAATATAAATAATGCCGAATTTTGACATTATAATTTTTTATGTATATTTTTTTGACAATAAATATATTAAATATTAAAAATAATTAACGAAAATATACAGTCAATTAAGAGCAATTATTATCAAAATCAGTAACGTGTACTATATACAAAGTGTGCATTCTATATTGCGAAATAATACCAACACTTGTTACAAAATAAGATGTCACAATTTTTTATTGAATATATTTGGCGTTAATTTTGTAGAAATTCATTATTCACAATTAAATGAAACTACGTGATGTAGTATTATTTCTACTTTCTTTAAGTTCTTTACCACGACTTAGGTACAATCTTTGCTAATAGCCCACCTGAAGATGTTGTAATACAACGAAACTTGAGAGAAACCTAAGAAAAGTGAAGAAAAATTGTGACACAATTCAACGAAACCTAAGAAGTTTCAATGAACTGTGTCACAATGTTTCTTCAATTTTTTATGCCAAACATCCTGTATACGTACAAGTATATTAATTACATAGCATGAATGTTCTGTCTCATTTACTTTACTGCCACGCTTAAGCGTCACACTAGAAAGACAGTTGAATATCGTCTATGAACAATTAAAACTGACTTATTACAGATATTTCACATCAACATATTTATGAATCAAATGATGTGTATTAAATAACATATATAGATATGGACTTCGTATTTGTCGGAATATTAAATATTTCTCCAAAATGTTTTGTACCTCTGAGTGACAGTTAGGTAACCAGTGCTTGACAGTTAGGGTTGTCCATTTTTGTCCTCTAAATTTTACAACTCATACTATTAAAATACTAGCGTGACCCGTGCGAAGTCTTCGCGTTATTTATTCCATTATGAAGCTCAGATGACAGATCAAACAAATATTTTACTAAAATTGAAATATAGAGGCGCAAGTATCAAAAGCATTGAGCTAAAGCGCCACTTTATTTATACGTGAGTGGATTTGAAATTAAACAAAAATTTTACCGACCGTCAATCATATTGACGTTGATCCGTTAGATGGCAGCATTGCTGTTTTGTGTATATAATTTTAATAATTAATTAATTTGCAAAAACAATAGCAATAATACATTTTTTAGTTGTGGATGCCGGTAGAGCAAGCAATTATCTATAAAATGATATATAATTTATGTGGATTAGTTGTCAGGTTTTTTCTAAAAAGGGAGAGTAACATCTTAACCTTAGCGTATTAATATATATGATCCGTAATATAATTATTTATTTCCATACATTTATCGATACACTAAAAATCAGCTATTCGTAAGAATAAGAATTAATGGATTAAAAATTTACAAATTACAAACAAAGAAGGTACAATAACTGTTAGAGTGCCGACGAGCGCCATCGCGCTCGTGCAAGTACTAACTAAATTTGCCACGAGCGCGATGGCGCTCACGAAATCAGTTGCTGTTTAGCGCGCGGTAGGGAAGGTCGCTCGCACGCATCGCTAATTTTTTATCTTTCTACGTGTTACATAAAGTTCAAATTATAATATTATTAGTAATTACAATATAAAAAGGATCCAGGAAAAGAAAATTTTTAACCCATAATGTCGGAATACGAAAATAATTCGAGTGAAAATGATTGTTTTTCAAATTGTGAAGAAAGTGATATTGGGAGTGGCATTGTGGTGCGCTCACAATTTGGCGTAATGCAAATTTTGAGTGATAGTGATAATAGTGACGATAACAATTATTTTGCTGATACGGACGATGTACCGGACTGCGAAAATGACGATGTGACCTTGATTTAATTTTTGTTCACAATATATATTTCCATAATTTTCTTTGTATTTTGTTATCCTTGTACAAGTTTTTATTAAGAAAACACCAAAAAAATTATTAAAATTGGATAATTTTTGGAAGATATACAGTTTTTTTTCGAGACAAGGGTAAATGACATCAAAAACAAAAGATTTCTTTGGCATTTTTAGTATATATGAGTAAAAAACCATGGCACTGAAACGGTTAAACATTAATACAAAGGTTTATAAAACATAACGACAACACATTTCGCCAAATTTACTTTCACTTATCATAAATAAATCACACTCTGGTGCTACTGCAATCTGCTGATTGAGCAGTTGAATACCGCGGGAAACTGGAGAGTTCCTGTATAGTTCGATTCTAGAGGGTGGTACATATAACAAACGGGTGTTGATTGCGTGAACGCAGGAACTTGTCAGGTACAAAGAACGAACGTTTACTCAATACCACAGAGCGTAGAACTTTTCCTTTTAATTGCTGGAGGATAAATTTCATAAGCGCAAAGTCTCTTCTGAATTGCATAGAATGAAACCTAGCATACCCGAGAGGAAATCGGTAGAAAATAACGAGGGGAAGCAACCGTACTGTCTCATATACAGATATCGAAAGAACGTCTTTTCCACAAGTTCAACCATCAATCTGTACTTGGCTTCGTGTGGGCTCCAATTAATGGAGATTTAGATTCAGAACCGATTAGAATGGTTCTGTACCAATGAGGTTTACAACAGACGAATTAATGACATAGATTGATCAACTTTTGAATTATTGAAAACGAATCTAAGTTTCCAAAATTATTTTTTGTTAACTATGGTTTAAAAATATTTATAGTTAAAATGCAATGAGTTTTGTAAACAGTTATCCACTGATCGAATTTTTATTTGTGCCAACCGTATTTTAACTGTGAAATTTGTTTGTTTACAAACATTCTCCTTTGAAATTGAATGGATAATGGAACTGAGTTATATCGGAAATCTTCACTGTCACACGGCATACAATCCGGTAGTTGACTCATTCTAAATTTTGATATTTTTCGTACAATATTGTAAAAAACCAGTCTTGAAAAAAATTCAAGAATTGATTGAAAAATAAGCCAGTTATAGGCTTCTAAATTTGAAGATACGGATAGAGTTGGGTATATCCCTGTCTCTTTTCCTCTTGTAGAATATAATGTGCAATATTAAAAATGACCTCACAACACAGTACTGCCGTCCTTCTCTAAAGGTTAAATTTAAACTTTTATAACTCGGTCAATTTTTAAGATTATTTAAAAAATTTTTCACTCTTCATCAGCTTGTGTCTTGAAATTATGATTAATGGAATAAAAAAAATTAGTCAAATACCCAATTACTTAATGATCAGGTAGCGGCTACAGCGGAGCGGATATGTATGTGATGAGTGAAAATAAAGTTATTAAAATATGCCATCGTTATGTGTTGTTAGTGTTAAACAATTGATTGTCTTTTTATAGTTATCAAAACGCATAAGTTAATAAATGTAATATTTCCATAAGTATACTTGAATAAATAAAGAAAATATTCTGGTCTTATGAGGTCTGCAAATAATTATGGATTCTATGGATATATATATATATATTTGTTTCAATTTTCGCTTCCATGTCTAATCAATCAGAAGTTACCTTTTTTAACCTTGAACCTAAACCGGATAGTGGCTAACTTAGCCACATTTCAAAATTGAATTATTGGTACCATTTTCCTCATATTAGCAGCGGGCGGCTGCCCCACCTCCAGACCTTGGGCCACCAGGTTCCTCTTAGCATTGTGCAAAGTCAGCAAAAGACGACGCGTCCAGGGCACCAGA
The DNA here is from genome assembly GCA_039881145.1 of Druceiella hillmani. NCBI lineage: Eukaryota > Metazoa > Arthropoda > Insecta > Lepidoptera > Hepialidae > Druceiella > Druceiella hillmani. The sequence continues at coordinate 14,468,138 of JAYKKI010000019.1, read as the reverse complement.
CCGGACCTTGAACATATAAAAACTCAGTTATAAATAAATTATTTGCAAATCTTAAACTGTGCATATCAAATACATCTCCGATATGTATATATGTATTTATATACATGTGTGCGTGTATATATATATATATATATAAAGTTGAATGTTGTTGAAATGTTGAATAATAATAGAAACCAAAAAATCTATTTTTATATTTTTTTGTCTTTCTGTTAATTTGTTCCTCAATCACGCGAAATCTACTACCAGGATTTTGATGAAATTTGGTATGGTCATAGTTTATACCGTCGACCAACATATAGAATACTTCTTATCTGTGTATTACAGAAAACAAAAACTTGACGGATGTCACAATATTTGTACTGCCAACACCTTCTATTAGCATAAACTTTATGCTCATGTATATTGTAAAAGTAAATAAAAAAACAGAAAATTAATGATGATAATAATAATAATAATAGTTTCGAAAGGTCAGTTGGATCAGTAATGGCGTAATAGTTAGCCGCTAGCACGGTACAACGAAGATGTGGGTTCAACTCCCAGCGGTCGATCTATTTATTCTGTGTGTGGTCTACAATAGTGGTTACTAGAATATTTATCAGGAAGGTTTTTCAGTATCCAAGATAAAATATTTGTGTAGATCAGTGATCCCCAAAGTGGTCCATGTGGACCCCAGGGGTCCACGGAGGACTCGATGGGACTCACGCCAACGTAGACCACGTTGGCGTGAGAAAAAGGTTGGCTTTGGTAATATAGTAGAAATGTAGCTCCACCGAAACCAGTAAAATTTTGAAAGTGGTCTACGAGATAAAAACGTTTGGAAACCTCTGGTGTAGATTCTCATATTACAGAGCTATGCTAATGTGTGTGAAGCGTATCTCTGGACGCGGATAGACACGAAGCACTATGGATAGCGCGATGAAGGCAGCGACATTGGAAAATGGGAAAAATCATTTTGACAGAAAGATTTTGACAGGTCAATAAATCGTCATGGCGGAAACTGTGAACGCAAATAGAACCTTACGAAAAATTAGTCATATACGTTCGAGAGTATTTGAAAGAAGTGACATTGAATATTATTTTTTTTACGTGAATACATCTTTAAATTTGCTACCATACGGGGGCAATCCAAAAAACCTAATGACAACAAAATCGGGGGATACAGTTTGGCGTTGCCGTTTCGAATCTATCATCTACGTCAAAAATTATACCACTGGATAGCTAAAGGATCAAAGAATTCATTACGATAAGCAACAAAAGTGACGCATCGCGCGCAGTAAAGGGGAAAGCGCCGCCATTTTGAGAATATTTTGCTGCGTATCGAGATTTGCAATTAGTATAACTTTTGATTCGGAAAAGCTACGATGTTCGTTTAAGTTTTAATCGTCAGCTGTCATCAAAATCTATCGATTGTATATAAAAAATTAGTTTAAAGTAGCGATAGTGAATATAATAAGGTGTTAGAATAAAAAAATATTATCAAAAATATTTTATTTAAAAAATATAACCCGTTACATAGACGTATTCACGTACAACACACTGCCGTGTCCATGACAAAGCCACACCCCATTTTTTATCTTTCTCAGTTCATTGTAAATAAAAACTAAACAAAAAAAAACAAACTAAAAATATGAAAAATCTAATTTAATTTAAATAAAACGAATAAAGTACGTAAAAATGTTACTTCTCAGCAATTTTTATGACTATTAGAGTAATAGTATTTTAATAAAATTTGCTGTTTTTTGTAAAATATCATAAAAATACACGTTAATTGAAAAATAGTACTAATAAAATAACAAAAAAAACACTTGAAATATAAGTTATTATGGGCTTTAAATTTTATGGTTATAATAGGACATGCCTCCCTTTCTCATTCTCTCTCGTTAAATAGAATTATTCAAAAATGACATCACAATTTAGTATTGCCGTCTTTGTCTAACCCAATTATCATTATTAAAAAATGACATCACAATTTAGTATTGCCGTCTTTGTCTAACCTTTAAATCAAAATTTTTACGATTTGTCAAAATTCACTTCTAATTAGCTTGTGACCTTAAATTATCATTTATAAAATAAAAAAAAAGTAGTCTAACACTATATTGGACGGTTTTTGAAGTGTATTAAAATAAATAAAATAAGCTCATTACGGAACAATTCACGTTTAATCCATTTGACGGTAGATGGCGCTACGCGAATTTATATCGCGCTTTAGTTCAGTTTTACTTATCATACATTCATCTAGCCTTACTCATCCAGTGCAAATACTTGTATACCCTTTGATACTGAATCTGCCACTGTTTTGAGGTGTTTTGTCACCAAGTGGAAATATCAATTCGCGAAAATTTATTGCCAGTACATAGTCGAGAACTATTCGCTTGAAATAATGTTTTTTTGAAAACCAAACTTTTGGTTATTGTGCGAATGGACATAGGGAGCATAGGCAGATCATTAAGGGTGGACCTGCCAGTTCAAGGTGATAGAGGGTCTTATACGTATCGATTTAACCCCATCTATGTTAGCGAAAATTTGATAGTTAAGAAGTTATTTGGCTTTTAGTGTTTTTTTATCAAAACTCAGGTTTAACTCAAAAATATCATCATATATATAATTTCGACATATTTCTGGTGAGTATTTTTTTTTTAAATGATTTTTTGTAATAAATAATCATCAGTTGCAGAATTTCGTTCAATGTGTATAGTTTTTAATGTGTATACTTTCATATGATATCAAAAAAAATTGTCTAAATGTTTCTGGTTCTAAAGTGCATATATTCTAAAGAATTTAATATTTTGTCTTCTTCATTTCTTACGTCACTGGACATCTTAAAATAAAGCAAAAAAAAATACAAATATTGTGACGTTTCAATAGCGCTTCCAACTTTTACCGATAGATAACGCCAGGTGTAAGTTAACTCGTCCTATCGAAATCTGTCTGCGTGAACGAAAAGGTCAAGAGCTAGTTCAAAAGTAAACTAACCTCAAAAATCTCGAACTATTCAACTTAGAGAAAAGACACTGCGTGTGCTGGTTGGGCAGAGAACAATCTGGGTGATAACAATAATCCACTGTGTAATTAAACCCGTAACTGCTTAGTAACAGCAAATTGTAAAACAAATAAAACGCCAAAAAATACCTCACAAAATTCATTATCAAAAATATGTCATTACGAGCTGTCAAAGTTCTTTTTTTTTCTTAATTACATTAGGTGAGTATTCTTTTCTGCAAAGAGAAATATGAGTGCCAGTACCTATCGATTTAATGAAACAACAATTATTTATTACGGTGATTTTTAACATTTTTTGAAATATCATGCAACAAATAAAATATTACACAATTAATAAAATTACAGTGTGTTTTTAATGCAGTGTAATTATTTACGCTAATAAGTTCAGTGATAAGGCTGTAAAGATGACAGGCAATAAATGGTAAAAAAAAGTTAACATTGTTTCTGTGTTTGTTACATATAATGTTTCTTAATTGCGTTTAGTGATGCAAAGATAAATTATAAAAAATTTACTTCTATCATTTGGTTTAGAGTTTGTATTATTCATCAGATTCATCGATATCGGTATCGTTCAGATCAGATCAGTGCTATCGATATCATTCTCGAGTAGAGCGTTGCCAGTGATTTGGGTTCAATTCAAGCAATCTTCTGTGGCGGGCTGCGGTCAGACTCGTGATTCTCTCGCATACGAATACACCATTGACGGTACGCCTCATGATGACGTACACCATTGACGGTACACCTCATGATGACGTAATCAATCTAGGAATTCACATCAATTCCCCACTGATTACTATTGTGGTCGTTTAGCTGTTGCAGCGGAAGAAAGCTTGGATTTATATTGCGTAATGCCAGGAGTTTCTGATGTGTTTCTTCAATTACTTTTTTATACAGGAGTTTATTTCCCATCTGATAATTGTTGTGGTCGTTTAGTGGTTACAGCGGAAGTCATTCACAAGGCTTGGATTTATATTGCGTAATGCCAGGAACTTCCGGTGTGTTTCTTCAATTACTTTATTATACGGGAGTTTATTTCCCATCTGATAATTGTTGTGGTCGTATAGCGATTGCAGCGGAAGTCATTTAAAAAGCTTGGATTTATATTGCATAATGCCAGGAACTTTCGATGTGTTTCTTCAATTACTTTATTATACGGGAGTTTATTTCCCATCTGATAATTGATGTGGTCGTATAGCGATTGCAGCGGAAGTCATTTAAAAAGCTTGGATTTATATTGCATAATGCCAGGAACTTTCGATGTGTTTCTTCAATTACTTTATTATACGGGAGTTTATTTCCCATCTGATAATTGATGTGGTCGTATAGCGATTGCAGCGGAAGTCATTTAAAAAGCTTGGATTTATATTGCATAATGCCAGGAACTTTCGATGTGTTTCTTCAATTACTTTATTATACGGGAGTTTATTTCCCATCTGATAATTGATGTGGTCGTATAGCGATTGCAGCGGAAGTCATTTAAAAAGCTTGGATTTATATTGCATAATGCCAGGAACTTTCGATGTGTTTCTTCAATTACTTTATTATACGGGAGTTTATTTCCCATCTGATAATTGATGTGGTCGTATAGCGATTGCAGCGGAAGTCATTTAAAAAGCTTGGATTTATATTGCATAATGCCAGGAACTTTCGATGTGTTTCTTCAATTACTTTATTATACGGGAGTTTATTTCCCATCTGATAATTGATGTGGTCGTATAGCGATTGCAGCGGAAGTCATTTAAAAAGCTTGGATTTATATTGCATAATGCCAGGAACTTTCGATGTGTTTCTTCAATTACTTTATTATACGGGAGTTTATTTCCCATCTGATAATTGATGTGGTCGTATAGCGATTGCAGCGGAAGTCATTTAAAAAGCTTGGATTTATATTGCATAATGCCTGGAACTTTCGATGTGTTTCTTCAATTACTTTATTATACGGGAGTTTATTTCCCATCTGATAATTGATGTGGTCGTATAGCGATTGCAGCGGAAGTCATTTAAAAAGCTTGGATTTATATTGCATAATGCCAGGAACTTTCGATGTGTTTCTTCAATTACTTTATTATGTTGGAGTGACAGTTGGTTTGGTCGTTTAGCGGTTGCAACGGAAGTCATTCAAAAAGTTTAGATGTATATTGCGTAATGCCAGGAACTTCCGATGTGTATCTTCAATTACTTTATTATACATGATTTTAGTTGCCATCTGATAATTGTTGTGGTCGTTTAGCGGTTGCAGCGGAAGTCATTCAAAAAGCTTGGATTTATATTGCGTAGTGCCAGGAGTTTCTGATGTGTTTCTTCAATTACTTTATTATATATGATTTTGGTTGCCATCTGATAATTGTTGTGATCGTTTAGCGGTTGCAACGGAAGTCATTCAAAAAGCTTGGATTTATCTTGCGTAATGCCAGAAACTTCCGATGTGTTTCTTCAACAGTCTGTGCTGTCAAATCAGCAACGACCAAGACTGATTCTAAAGATAACCCATTTGGGAGATCAAAAATTAACAATTTAATTGTTTTCTAAATAATTGCTTACCATGACATTAATCCCAAAAAAAAAATTTACAATAAAAATGGGAACCGTTTCAGAAATGAAGGGTCCAAATACATTATGGAAATAGTCATACCCTGACGAATTTTGATATATGCAATATATTAACAGCTAATCCAATTATAAAAATTGCATCCAGCGGTATAAACATAACAACTTTTGTCACAACATTATCATTTTTCGTGATAAGAGATTTAATTAAAATCATTGATATTGAAAGGCTTCGTGTTTTGTCAACTTTATATAACTGACCTCAACGCAGAGAGATAGAGAGAGAGAGAAAGATAGAGATAGAGAGAGAGAGAAAGATAGAAATAGAGAGAGAGAGAAAGATAGAGATAGAGAGTGAGAGAGAGAAAGATAGAGATAGAGAGAGAGAGAGAAGATAGAGATAGAGAGAGAGAAGATAGAGATAGAGAGAGAGAGAGAGAGAGAGAGAGAGAGAGAAAGATAGAGAGAGAGAAAGATAGAGAGAGAGAGATAGAGAGAGAGAAAGATTGAGATAGAGAGAGAGAGAAAGATAGAGATAGAGAGAGAGAGAGAGAAAATGAAACATTAATATTTTAATCGGAATAGAACAAGCAGTTGGGCATAAACAGAAGATTTTGTAAATACAATATTGTGACATGGAGTTGATTTGTTAATGGAGATAGAAAGTTGTCAGTGAAAGTTTTAAAGAGAATATCTTTAAGTTTACGGCGCTGGATTCAGTTTTTTATTTGGAATAGTTACCGATATATTGCTTATATCAAAACTCGTAATGATATGACTGTTTTCACTGTATATTTGGATCGTTCATCTCTGAAACGGTTCCCATTTTCATCTTAAATTTTTTTGAGATTAATGTCATGATAAACGATTATTTAAACAACGGTTGAGTTGAATATAATTTGTAGAAATTCATCATTCACAATTAAATTAATCTACGTGATGTAGTATTATTTCTACTTTCTTTAAGTTCTTTACCACGGCGTAGGTTTCGTTGTATTACAACATCTTCAGGTGTTGGTAAGGTTAGCCCACCTGAAGATGTTGTAATACAACGAAACCTAGGTCGTGGTAAAGAACTTAAAGAAAGTAGAAATAATACTACATCACGTAATTTCATCTAATTGTGGACAGTTGAATTGTTAATTTTTTTGGAATCCAAAAGGGGCCATCTTTTTGTCACTTTATTTCACCGAACGTAATCAAAATGCATATTTCTACTTTCGATCACTTCCAAAACTCTTTTAATTTGATTTCTTAACTGCTGATTCAAATTATACATCTGTAAGTCAATTTTCTTTGGCAATTGGGCAATTATCTAGAGACAACCTTTAAAATAGCCATGAGATTTATTTTGATAAGGATGAAAAAATCGGCCCAAAATTGAGGTTAATTTTTAAATTGAGGGTAAAACGTGTGACGGACCCACTTTCTCTTTCAAGCTGCAAAATGATCTTGTGGGCTAACCATAAAATATAGATATATACTGCCTTGGATTTTTCTGTACACCTTTTCAGGACCCATAATTCCCTAACACACAATTTTAGTCAATATGTACTATTTTACTAGCATTTGTCGAGAAAGTTCCCAGACTTGCCAATTTTTCTTTAGCTGTGTTGACATTAGCCTATGACAGTATGGAAAGTATAAGCCGTCATATTGTGTCAATTATATGTTAATCGGATTAGTAATTCTTCCGTGAATCCTAAAACAAAAAAACAAACATGGTTTTTCTCTTTATCAAATTAATAGGGTTTAAGTAATTGTCTTAGAGAACTAATACATTTTGTATATTTCTTATTTTTGGTTTTTTTATGAAAAAATCTTGTATATTTTTATGAAAAATTAGTTTATTTTCCAGAATAATATGTGAACAGATTTAATGATGATTTATTTTTTGTTTACTGAAGATGAAATTCTCCCCGAATCTGGAACAGACCAGAAACTATATTAGAACAGTGCTGAGCTATTTGAATTTTTATTTTAAAATAAATACCATCTTTTTTTAAACTACTTTCTGGTTCTGTAACATTAGGCCCTTTCATCCCTACAACACTACAACATTTCAACACTACAATTCGATCGATACACAAAAAAAATTATAGCGAAATTGGGAACCTGTCACCTTTCTTCCATTGGAGAGCCACTTGCTAATCCACGTCATACAAAAAATGACATGGAATAACAATATGCCTTAGATCGAACCAGAATCGAATAATAATTAAAGCAATTTGCAGAACAAATGCATATCATATGACACTTGGACAATATTTTGACATAACATAAAGAATGTACATTAAAAACGGCGTATTCCAAAAAAATATTGCAGCTCATCATTATTTGTTATAAAAACCGATTTGAAAAAAGTTACTCCAAATAAATGCCTTAAAATTTGTGTGAAAAAAAGTTACTGGAAAGTTTGTAATAAAACAAGTACCTAAGTGACAGTTATTGACTTACAAAAAAAGGCACCATAAATTCAAGACTTGAAAATAATAAAATATGTTTTAAGTTGCTACCAAATATTTTTTTCTTGATTGAATTAAAATGATTCCACAATTACATCTATTCACGTTTTTACTTTTGTGTATATAGAGTGCGTAATATTTAATTACAAATTCGATTATGAAATTTGGGAAAAAAATTGGAACAAACAAAGGTGTAACAAAAATAAAAATGACACTGTTATATAGCGAAGATTAAAAAAATAAACTCCTTAAAAGTTTTATCAAAATCGTCATTCAGACAAAAGATAAATCTTGTATTTTTTTATGAAAAGTTAGGTTATTTTTCATGATAAATTTTAAATGTAATTTCTACGGAATTATTTCAACTAGATAGATAGAACAAAGTGCAAATTGTGTCTTGTTATATCCTCCGTATCCAGCTGAACCATATTAATCCATTATGCTCACAGACTTGATAAACGTCGATAAGAGGGAAAAAGCCATTCATTTTGACAACAATAGAACCATTGTCAATGTTTGTTAACAATTTATTTAGGCAATGGCTACTCGTTACAGAAAGCATTGATTATTTTTTTCTTATCGTTTCTAAAAAAATATTCCATTAGATTTTTTTTGTTATTTTTATTTCCAATTAACAATTCTTTATATTTAAAAAAAATAATACAGGGCGGCAAAAGTGAGGTGCTCTCCACTCCACTGTTCCATGGCTACTAAAACATCGCACCGCTTGCGCTTCTAACGACGCCCCCGCGCCCCTCTTATGTGTTGCGTTCAGAAACTGTTTGTTCAAACTTTGAAATCTGCCATGCGAAACCTGAATGAAAATGAAAACCTGAATCTGCCATGCGAACATTGAAACCTGTATATGCGCATTTATAAAGACAGCTTTTTTTTGTTACGTATTATGGTTACACATTGTAATTCTATTTTTTCCTCTTTCTTGATGGTGAATTACTGAATTGTTTGGTTTTTTATATTCTAAAAAATACCAGCTTTTTAACAATTATGTTTTATCTCTGTAAAGTCAAGGCCCATTTTTTCCTGTCTTCTTTCTTAACATTCCGTTTTATATTTCCTGAATATATTCCATATTAATATAAATAACACCAACTCTCCCCTAAAAGACTGATAAGATAGTAACGCGGAATTGTTTGATACGACCACAGACAAACGCCACTCAATAATTATGATTAAAAGGCAAAGACAATTAAATGTTATCTTAAAACTATAACTGCCAGAGATAAGAATACAAAACGTTGACGGAGCACAACTTCGCCAAGACATCTTCCTTTTTGATAAATTCGGACATCCAATATTGTATAATCAATTATCCAATTTATCCAATATTGCACAAATTCGCAAAATCAAATTCTTCGGACATGTGCCGCGGCGTAACAACGATCGTATTAAATGCCTGGCGATACTGGATAAAATGGAAGGTACCAGACTACGTCGGCGAGTACCGATGAGATGGATCGATCAAGTTAAGAAAGCCATGGATGTTCCTCTACATGAGTGCACTCACAGAGCAGCTGATGGAGAGGAATGGAGAGATACCTTATGACGCATTACTCATCTGCGAGACACTTGACATGATGACCATGATCACTCTGCCAAGAGTGTAACGACTGAGGAGAAGAAATTTACAATATCGTAGTAGTAAATCGCTATTAAAAGATGGACAATTTTAGATGTTTCATGAAGGTAATTAAATTTAAAATTAAATATTTAATTACGATGTAGTTAATCTAAGGCGCTTTCGCTCGCCATATCGCCACCTATAAGAGTTGTTCGCTTTCGTTACGTGTAATCTTCATCAAAACACATCTAACAGAGGCGAATTGGCTGATTGCGTTACATCAGCGCCGCCTAGCGTCAGCAACTTTACAGGCTCTTCAATCTAATTATAATATAATAATAATAATAATAATAAAGCCTTTATTCACTGACCTTAATATACAGTTTTAACTGATACTCTACACAGAATAAACAGTAATATTTCAGATCACATGAGATAAAAAGGTTCGTCAGCAGCCAGTTTCTTGGTCAGGTTGTCCCTTGACATAGCCCTCCCCCGTTGTCTTCTACTCATCTCTTTTCCGAGCTAATCTTCTCCATCCTTTGGTAAATTATTCTCCCATCTTTTGATTTGACGTCCTTTTCGTCTTTTCCCATTTCTAGGACACCATTCTTACGTTCATTTTTCTCTGTTCGTTCTCATGATGCGACCAGTTCAGTACCATTTGAGTTTTCTTATTTTTTGTAAAACGTCGCTCATCTTTGTTCTTTTCCTTATTTTTTAGTCATCCATCTGTAGCCTTACTCTATACTTCGCTCCATGTTGCGTTGGCAAACTGCAAGTTTTTGGTTGTTTTTGCTCGTAATAGGCTAAGATTGACATCTGTACGTAGGACATGGGAGAATGCATGTGTTGTACAGTTTGTTTTTCACTGACATCGGCATTGTTTCGTTTTTAAATATCTCTTTCGTTTTTAAATATTGCTTATTCTTCTGTCTATTTATTTTGAGTATTGCTCCCTAAATGATACTAGCTGTCCTAAATATATGTATTCATCTACAGTATATCAGCAGCTTTACAGGCCCTTCAATCTAAATAGTAAGCTTCAAATTAATGACTCGGGTAAAATGTTTATGTGAATAACGTAAAAATATCGGAAAATATCGAAATAAATGTTTTTATTAACGAATAATAACAAGATTTTAGTTGTCTGTACCCGGAATATATAATCTCCATTTGTTTTAAGCTCAACGAAATGAGTGATATAATAAATGTGTTACCCACATTATAACATTTCAACCACAAACAATGTCAGACGGAATGCATTTTATACCCGCTATCCATTTATTTTCTTTTATCTAATTTTTAATTCAATATAGGAAATCCGTAAAATTAGAATTTGTTATTTCCTGAAATATTTTTACGATTTAATACAAAATAACTTTCACGTCATATTTAGAAAATTTGCTTTTAATGTATAAAAAATTAGATACAATTTCAGTACAACAAAAATACTAATTTTAGTGATTTTATACGTAAAAAATGATATATTTAGAAAATACGACTCAATATTGCAAAAAAATTATTTTATAAAATTTGCTTACAATAAATATTTATATTTTGTTATTGACGAAGTATTTTTCACTATTTTAACTTAAATTTATAATTTTATGCTATATACTCAACAAATATATAAACAGAAATGTTAATAATAATAATTTACAAAGTATTAAAAAGATAATTATTTATGACCTTTAAATATTTAGTTTATGGTATGTAAACTTTTTAAATTATATTTTCATGGATCATCTTTACTTATCTACATTAATTTTTTTGCTTTTTGCGCTGATAAACAGTGAAATTCTCATTGTTGCTAAAATTGCATTTGTTCCCATTATTAATTTATAATTAAAAAAAATTTAATTATAAATTAATAATGAACAGTTATAAATTAATAATTTATAATTAAATAAAAAAGTTTGAATAACAAATTGTAGACACGAGTGATTTTCTACACTTCGAAGTGTCATCTCATAAATACACTTGAAAACGGAAAGTCATTAAATTGACGTCTGTAAAGCAACGCCATTTAGAAAAAAAAAATATTTTAACTATAATATTTTCCGATATGAGTTTTTTTAAGATTCGTGGCACAAAAGTTACAGTATGAAGTTGCAGCGGTTGCAGTCTGGAAACAAAAGCTATTGGCACCATCGTCGCCTCTGTTCACTGTTTTCATATTCATAGTATTTATCCACATGTTTCTAGTGTCTACATTCACACACGTGTTTAGTTACATACAAGTGCGATTTATACATGTGCTGATAAATTATATTCAGTAGTGATTTCAATTCAATATTTTGATTAATATATTTACTATTCGTAAATATTAGTGAAAAAATTGTGTTTATAGACTTTTTCAAGTGCTCCAATATAATTGAGGTTATCTATCCGTATGTATTATTTAATGGTGCCAAAGAAGTAAAACTTCTCACGCGCATACATAAGTACACGCACCCATTTTTTTTAAAGATTGGACTGTTTCCAAAAATAAACATGATAATATACGTAAGTAAATTATATTATCTATGACAATATTTAACGGGAGCCTATAGAAATTTCCATTTCTGCCACAGCAAGCGCTGCGGTCGATTTCGTTACCCCCCACTCTGTGGTTCACACCCAGCCAATAGACAACATGAAAGGCAGACAGAATCGTTTTATAAACGTGGTAGATACGAAAGATGTTTTAATATAAAAAGTAAGCCATAACAGAGTGTACAGGCAGGAGATACTTTGTAAAATTCCTATCATCAGCCAACAAAGAGTTTTGTGTCATCGACACACGGTGCTATCAGCTGCTTGCGTAAGCGAGTTGGAGGACAAATCTCATTAACTTTGCTCGTGTCAGTTGACCCTATCTCGGGGTCGGTCCTTTTATCGTTTCACGTTTCTCGTTCGTATGCTTTTATCTGACGTTATCTCGCTTCGCTCTTTATCTGTATATATGTTTGTCTTGCATGTCTGTATTTTTGTATCATTACATATTTGCTAAGCTTTTGTCTCGGTTATGTGATGTTTAAATTCTATTATAAACTTGGAAGCGTTCTTCATTAAGAATCAAATAGCTATCCGGATTTGCCTGGGTGCTAAATGGACCACGGCTGCATTTTGTTTCAAACGCTTTTTTATATGGCAATTAGTTACGATTTTCTTAAAATATAGCAATTTATTACGAGTAATTTTAACTCGGGTAATTTTACAAGAAATTAACTTTTAAAATATAGTTTTAAAAATAGGAGACCTCCCTCTAAAAAAATATATTAATATTTTTTGAAATATTTATTATCTATATATAATAAAACTGTAACTGAGCCATATCTAAATTTTGTATTTAGATATGGCTCAGTTACAGTTTTAAATTGAATATTTTTAGGAAAATCTTATTCTAATAGTCATTATTATCAATACAAAGACAAAATTTACCATTTTAAAATGTCTGTCTGGCTGTCTATTTGTCTTTCTGTTACCGCATCACGCAAAAAATACTGGATGGATTTTAATGAAATTCGGTATAATGATAACTGACTATCCGAGTCAACATATAGGATACTTTTTATTTTGGAAACATGTCTGTCTTTTTGTTACCGCATCACGCAAGAACTACTAGACGTATTTTGATAAAATTTTGTGTGATGATAAATGATTACCCGGGTCAACATATAGAATACTTTTATTTTGAAAAAATGTTTTATTCCCAAGCAAAAATACAAAAACTGGTTCGTGCAGAAATCACTGCGATACTAGATATTTTTGCTAATGTATACATATCGATACATATTTGTAAATATAAAAAATTACAAAATGAGGTAATAAATAACTATAAATACCCATAATTAAACAAAAGTTAAAAAAAATATAAAGCAAAACGGCTTAATAATATTTAATTAAGTTCAGTTAAAAAAATCACCAATAGATGTTATCACAAGGTTTTTAAAATACGTAATTTTCTACTATCGCATCAAGTCAATTATCACTGAATGGGTTTGGATCTTTTTTATAATGCACCGTGTCACATTATATAATGCGACGCAATATAGTTCACATCATCGATATCTCGAAAATCGTGGGAAGGCCGTGTGACAAATTCTGATACCTTGCAGGCTTTCTGACAGCTTTCAACGATATGACTGTGAAATGCAAGATGGTTATCTATAATCACACCGAGATCCCGCACAGATAAAACCGTATTGAATGTAGTTCTGTCCACCCCAAAACTACGCACAAGGAGGACACGCAACCAGGAGCACGTCATCATTGCACTTTTGCTTACTATTGAATATATTTGGCGTTAATTTTGTAGAAATTCATTGTTCGCAATTAAATGAAACTACGTTATGTAGTACCTCGGAACTACGGTGACGAGGGCAGGAGGAGCCGAGGAGGGCGTGAAGAGCAGGGTGAGAAAGGCAAATGGAGCGTTCGTCCAGCTATACCCTGTGTGGAGGAGTGGATCCATTTCCAAAAGGACGAAGATCAGACTCATCAACACCAACGTCAAATCCGTCCTGATGTACGACTGTCAGACGTGGAGGGTCTCCAAAGGTCTCACCCACCAACTACAGGTTTTCGTGAACGGATGCCTTCGCCGCATCATGAACGTGAGGTGTCCGGAGGTGAAGAGGAACGAGGATCTGTGGGCTGAAACGGACCAAAAACCCATCGCGGACCAGATTAGTGAGAGGAAGTGGCGTTGGATCGGCCACACGCTACGAAAGGCTGACGAAGCCATCGAGAAGGCAGTCTTCGACTGGAACCCCCAAGGAGCAAGACGACGTGGCCGACCAAGAAAGACCTGGCAGAGAACGGTCCAGGAAGAAGCAAAGACAGCTGGAAAGACCTGGAGAGAGGTTAAGCAACTGGCCGCTGACCGCACCAAATGGACAAATTTTACTTCTGCCCTATGCTTCAACCGGAGCGAGTGTAGTATTATTTCTACTTTCTTTAAGTTCTTTACCACGACCTAGGTTTCGTTGTATTACATCTTCAGGTGGTATTAGCAAATATTCTACAATATCTGCTAATTGTTTCCATTTTATAGGGAACGGTCAAATCCTTATGTTCTATATACATAGACATGCATATATTCTTATGTATGCACGGTGTCCAGGAATAAGTGTCGGGCAAAGGAAGACGTTATTCGTTGACTGAAAAATAGTCGTTAAAACAAAATTTAAAAGATAAACTTTTTTTTTCAGAAAACTGAAAATAATATTCATAATTATTTGTCATTTTTTTCGTACACACGATACTTGCACACATTGTTCAGCGCCTCCTTCGGGAATAGCTGCGAAGACATCGCCACGACGGGTAAACACCACACTCCGGGCAAGTATTGGGTGTGTTGAAAATAGTTATGTGTAATATTGTAGAATCTTTGCCAATAGTAGACCACCTGAAGATGTTGTAATACAACGAAACCTAGGTCGTGGAAAAGGACTTAAAGAAAGTAGAAATAATACTACGTCACGAAGATACATTCGCTTATATTAAAATGTAGCTTGTTGCTCAGACTCCATTAGAATCATATTGCAATCAGAATTGCATAAGTTCGCAAAATCAATAGATATGACATTTATGAAGTCGACTTAAAAGATTTGACGAGTTTTTCTTCATTCGCTCCGTTTTTGTAAAGCTATGAATTTCAGCAGTTTTTAGTCGGTTGCGATAGGACCGTAAGGATCAGTAATTTGGTGTCGCCATTGGAAAAAAATATCGATTTTGATGCGTTTCCGATAATTGATGTTTTATATCGATACATCGATATATTGAAACATTAATTACCCCCGAAAAACATCGAGATAGCCAATAAAAACTATCGATATATCGATACATCGGTATTTTTTCAGCAAGCCTACTATCATCCAAATTCCATTTATATAGTACCAATAGTCTCCGAGTAAAATGGCTATGATATAGGGCAGACAGACAGATGGACTGACACACATGACGAAATTATAAAGATTCCTTTTTTACCATGGAACCGTAAAAAGATTTTTTTGACCCAATGGAATAAATAGCACGTTAGATGTTGTTGGTTGGTTGTAATGGACTGTACAAAGCTAATGAATAAAATGTTACCTAAATGTTTCATTAAAATTTTCTAGCACAATCGAACGTCTGAAATAATTAATAAAGCTCCAAAAATGACAGAACAAAACAACAAAATAAAAGTGTCAATCGTAATGATATTGTTTTCAATAATTGGATTAAATCACACACACAGACACACACACACACACACACACACATATATATATATATATATATATATGTACTTACGCATAATAGCTGATAAACAGATGTTGACCAAATTATTTAATCTTTTAATGTGTACCAGTGATAATACAAATTACGTAAGCCTTATCGATGTTCCAATGCATTCGAGAAAAGACGACAAACGTGACAATCACAAAAATACTAATTTATGTGAAAACAATTTGTTTCAAAATACATCCACGCGTGAGAAGAATTAACTATCGCTCCACAACAATAGCGTCGATACAATTTTATCTAGGTTCGCTCATCATTGGTCATCATGCGCCCAAAAACATCGATAACTACATAATACTATTTCTAATTTTGATACTTACGCACACTAATTAGGGAAAAGCTTATCGATGTCTTTAAAATAATCAGTTTAAAAAGATACAGGTGGCCCATTTATGGTAATTCAAAGATAAAGGGACAAAGATGAAATCCAATAAAGAAAAAGACGTGAGGTTAAAAAATCTTTGCTAAAATAAATATCGAAAGATTTTATAACACTAATTTGGAAAAAGCGTATCGATGTCTTTAAAATAATCAGTTTAAAAAGATACAGGTGGCCCATTTATGGTAATTCAAAGATAAAAGACAAAGACGAAATCCAATAAAGAAAAAGACGTGAGGTTAAAAAATCTTTGCTAAAATAAATATCGAAAGATTTTATAACACTAATTTGGAAAAAGCGTATCGATGTCTATAAAATAATTAGTTTAAAAAGATACAGGTGGCCCATTTATGGTAATTCAAAGATAAAAGACAAAGACGAAATTCAATAAAGAAAAAGACGTGAGGTTAAAAAATCTTTGCTAAAATAAATATCGAAAGATTTTATAACACTAATTTGGAAAAAGCGTATCGATGTCTATAAAATAATTAGTTTAAAAAGATACAGGTGGCCCATTTATGGTAATTCAATGATAAAGGGAGAAAGATGAAATCCAATAAAGAAAAAGACTTGAAGCTAAAAAATCTTTGCTAAAATAAATATCAAAAGCATTGATAACTGGATATCACTATTTCTAATTTTGATACTAACACACATTAACTAGGAAAAAATGCATCGATGTCTTTAAAATAATCAGTTTAAAAAGGTACAGGTGGCCCATTTATGGTAATTCAATGATAAAAGGATAAAGACGAAACACAATAAAGAAAAAGACGTGAAATAAAAAAATCTTTGCTAAAATAGCTGTGGAAAGATTTAATATACAGGGCGGCCCATTTATAGTGGTCCAATTTTTTTTGTGTGCGGAACGTCATAACGAATCATTTAAAATTAACATTAATTCGACTAAAATCAATAGTTTAGAAGTTATGATTTTTTTAAAATCAAAAAATTAGATTAGATTAGTTACATAAACCACTTTAGTTTGTTTACTATTCCAATAAATCGAATGAAATTTGGAATAGAAGTAGATAATACATGTAGCTAGCATGTAATGTGCAAAAAGCTTTTTAAGTTTATTCTTAGATTGTACCATTGTTTTAAAAAGTGTTTAAACTTAGTTTAATTTACGTAAAAACTGTTTAATATTTAAAAAATCACAACGAAAAAATGAACTACCGGCGATTTTCCAATGGTCTTAAAAACTACTTTAAGATGTCGTGATTGTGTAGACCTAAAATTGTAATGATCTACACCATCTTTCAATTAAAATGTCTTCAGAAATTAACATTATATGCACAAAGTTGCTAAAACAAAATACGGTAGTTGACTCATTCTAAATTTTGATATTTTTCATACAATATTGTGAAATATAAGTTAATTAAAAACCAGTCTAGAAAAACATTCAAAAATTGATTGAAAAATAAGTCAGTTATAGGCTTCTAAATTTGAAGATAGGGACGATAGAGTTGGGTATGACAGAGTTGGGTATATCCCTGTCTCTTTTCCTCTTGTAGAATATAATGTGCAATATTAAAAATGACCTCACAACACAGTATTGCCGTCCTTATCTAAAGGTTAAATTTAAACTTTTATAACTCGGTCAATTTTCAAGATTATTAAAAAAAATTTCACTCTTCATCAGCTTGTACCTTGAAATTATTATTAATGAAATAAAAAAAAATTAGTCAAATACCCAATTGTACTAATTTGCTTAATTTCAAAAAGAAGATTTAATTCATAAGAAACAACATGAATTTAATTTAAATTTTCATTATTGGCAAACTGATCTCCAATAGCCATAATTTTTAAAAAAACTTACAGATCCGCCAAAACAAAGAGCTTTCGTTGTGTAATGCACGTGTAAGAGAGAGACCGGTAACATGCTATTGTTA
>JAYKKI010000019.1:14177500-14445000 GCA_039881145.1 Druceiella hillmani | reverse complement strand
TTCTTACCAAAAATATAATGAATGCGTCTCTACATTTTATAAACTTCTTAATTGGAATGTAACTTATAAGATCGTCTTAGGGAGTAGGAAATGTGGTTGTATTTAATATGAAAAGGATACCTATTTAGTTCAGTTTTTAAAAATGTTTATCTATCTTTATTATAAAATTGCAAAATTGGTACGTCTGTTCATTGAATACATTTACAAAAAAATTATTTAAGGGGACTTAATAAAATAGTAGAATACAAAAAAATTGTTTTTGGAATTTTTTGTTTGTTTGTCTGCTTATTTTTTCAAGCGTTATGCAAGAACCACTAAAGTGATCATCATGGGGTTTTTGCTATAAACTAAAAAATAAGATATGGTTTCCATACAAACTTCACTTCATTGATAATAAAGTTTATTTTAAAATGATTATAGATGACATTAGATCTTTTTCAACGTTACAGTTAACTTAATAATATTTTCCATCGGTCTATGTATAGAGGTACGAACCTCTCCTACCCTCTCCCTCCAAAGCACTCTGCAAAACGGCGCAAGCGGTACACCATGGGTCCATGAACAGAGTCACAGCACACCTATTTGAATAATATGAAACATAACTTGAATCATATGCATTATTAGAGTTACGTAGCCAAATAGGAAAATGGAACTTTTAAAATTTCCTTTTATGCGATCAGCTTATTCTTCGTTTTTGTTACTACATTCCTTATTCCTCGTATTGAACTCTCCATCCATGCTGGCCCCTTTCGAATCCAATTCGATGCTTCTGCGGTAATGTTCATACTGTACATATATTAGCTAACGGTTTGTTAACAAAACAGAATTAATATTAGTGTTTGAAACTCTATTTAATAAACGAATATATTTCAAAGATTAATTGGCAGAATAGGTTATACTTGATAACTGGTCAAGGGATGTTGCCACACTTAAATTAGTCGTTATTGTAGCCATTTTACAAAGTATCAAATTATATATACACTACCGTCCAAAAGTTTGAAAAAGCAGCAAGATAAAATGAAATAAAGCCAAATTAAGCAATTGTAAATTACTTTTATTGATATAAAATTAAAAAAGAACTAACTTAAACAAAATAGAAAAATAACATAAAATATAAAAATTAGTTAAGTTTTAACTTAATCGAAGTGTCCACCTTTTGCTTTCATTATCTCTGCGCATATGTTAAACATTCTGTTAATTAATTTCGTAAAATAATCTTCATCTAACTTGTTCCATTCGCTTTCTAATTGTTGCAGTAAATGCCTATGTAGTATATGTTAAAAATTCGTATGTGGTGCTAATACATGCCCGTAAAGGTCTGTGGTAGCTGAATAAGGTTCTAACACCCTAATATTTGGAGCTGGTATTATGTTTCGTCGTTTTTAGAAATTAAATATCGAGAAACATATTTTAATAATTCATGTTAATTTATCTCAAGTACACTAGCAGACTCAGTCGTCCAGTAACTTTCATCTGCATTATTTTTGCATATTTAAATTTTTTTTTTGATACTTCCAAAACTAATAAAATTGGAACAATCAAAATAATTTAATTTAAAAGTGCTTATCAAAAGCTATTGCTGGGATTTATTTCAGATTTTTACACAATATTGTTTGGAAGCAGAGGGGGGAATAAAGTGACAAAGTTTAATATTTCATAAACAAGGTTTAAAACTGAAGAGTGGTTTACAGAACCTAAACCTTCTTTTAAAAAACTTTTATAATAAAACCGTACTCAACGGTGTATTCTAAAAAATTTTTTGCTACATCTAAAGTATATACTTGCATAATTTCATGCACTTAAGTCTAGAACTGTAGAAAGTACAGAAAACTAATATATATATGTATATATATATATATATATATATATATATTAAATAAATAAGATATAAATAAAACATTCACCACCTTCTGTATAAAAAATGCCTAATTGAATTGTCAAAAAATTAAACCGCTTAAAAGGAATGAGAACAATTTTTTATGTTAAGTTGGTAGAACCTTCCTTAATTACCAAGATCTCGAAGTTGCTCTGCGAATTTTATTATGGATAAATTAGTTAAACAAAGTCTTTGTCTTAAATATTGTGTTTCAAACGATATTTCTTGTGCTGAATCGTTCAAAATGGAAAAAAAGACCTATGGTGACTTGACTATGTTGAAAACACAGTCAAGTCACCATAGGCCTTTTTGTGAAATGGTTGAAGATTTGTCTTGTCCAGATGGCCTTCAATGTTTACCACTGATGATAACATCGAAAAAATCAAATAATTAGTCCTTGAAATTCGTCATTTCAGTATTAAAGAGTCGACTCGAGAGTTGAACGTTGATAAAATTACTGTTCATTGAATTTTAACCAATGTTTTGCGCATGAGACGCGTCACCACAAGACGGGTTCGGAAAGAGCTTAATTTCTTGCGAAAAGGGCAACAATTGATCAATCGATTGAATTTAACAAATCGGATGAATGATTGAAACAATTGCATCAGTCGATTGAGACATCAAACAGAATTTGCAGCAGAATTAAAGGTCATTCTTTCGACCTTTGAGAAGTGTATGAAAGAGTGGGTCCGACGTTATCAGTTATATTGCAAACAATGGGGATTACTTTGACAGAATAAATTTTGATGTTTAATGATCCTAGGTAGTTTTTATACAGAAGGTAAAATGCAAGGATTACGCATCTTAAAGTTAAAATATTTTGTAGCTAATATATGAGTGGTATACGTTGGTCAACAGCCAAAATTCCTCAAAAAAAACATGTAGTGTAATTTATAGGTATGGTTCCCTTATTGTCATTGCTGCGGTTTGTTGGATTGAGGCATGCGGTATTTGACAACGCGACACACTTCGAGAATCGGGTTCTATTCCCGGCTGTTCGTCGAGCGGGGCTGGATAGATGTTAGGGTTGGCTTTAAGAGATTGCTCTCATAGCAATAAGTCTGCCATATATATCAATTAGATATATTAAAATATATAAATAAATAATCAAAAAAATATTAATTTCTTTCCCTCACATCTAAAACAACTGGAACACTTAATTTAAAAAAATTACGCTTTAATATTAATCTGTAACGACAGATCTATATTTTTAACAGTCACTTTATGTTAACATCTTGCAAATTTAGTTGACGTTGTTGTCGTCCTCTGTGTCACGCATTTCTTCCAATTCTCCAGATTAATTTTGTTCTATTTGCAGTTTATACATGACAAATAGTCAAAAACTGTACCTATGCTATATATAACTATACAACTTAGACCTGTGTCAATCGTGATTGATTGAATCATTTTGATTAGATCGCAACCCGCTTGTGAGTGATTGGATCACTCTGACAAAAATGATTCGATCGCTTAGCATCTGCGACATGGCTTGCGGCTCAATCGCTTAGCATCCACGACACGGGTCACAGGAACCGTATTACTCACAAGCGATCAATGTGATGACCCAAAATCCTCGACTCCATCTCTATGTAATCTGTTTATGATCGATCAAATAACCCATGGCTCACAAACTACAGTTACGTCATAAGTTTTTGTGTTTGAATTTTGAATAGATTGTTGATCACATATGATATACTAAAATCAACAATTTTTTTTATAGATTAGCGACACATCGTTAGTTTTTGTGACGGTGTTTTATAATTTATTTTGAATTATTTTTTGCATAGTTTTGTTGGCGGTTGATTAATTTATTTAAACGTTTTAAATTGAGTTATGTACATAGCTTGTTGAGAAATGTATTTTTTGTAATTTAGGCTTATACGTGGTTAGTTATATAGTTGTTTTGATTTTATTAATTTTGTAAGTAACTTTGTTGACTTCTTTATTTTATTTTGAAATTTGTTTTTTTTGCACTGGTTTGGTGACGGTAATTATTCTATTGAATTTGTTAATTTATGTAAACATTTTAATTCAATTTTATTATTTATTGAGGAACGTTGATTTATGCTTGTTTTATTGAAATGTGAGCTTTAACTACAGAACCCTAATAAAGACCAAATGCACGAGGCTATCAGCAGCAACAATCCACATAAAATTCAGAATGTTTGCAAAATTTCTGCATTAACCACTTGAGTACCGATCACACCTAGTGGCGAGTTGCGGCATAGTATCGACTACTATGCCGCAAATCGCACCATACAGCGGGATAGTTGCCTCGCAGATTCCATGAGTTACTATGCCGCTGTCATTGGTGATGACACATTAAGCACAAGCGTTGCGTGCAAACGTTCGAAAATCACATTTGAAACCTGTGTTTCGTATCATGGTACTTATTGTTGAGGATTAATGAATTTAATATAGACAGTTATCCAAGTGATGTGACGTTACCCATAACATTCGACAGGCTGTTAATGTAATAATCGATACCTGAGTGGAAATTTTGATATGTTTCTCGATATACTACCACAGTTGTGGCAGAGAAACAGTTTATTGTCTGAAAGTATGCTCTATTAGAACCATAGAGCGACGCAGCGCTGTGTTGTTATTATCAGCTTGAAGTCATAGATAAGAAATAATAATTATTGTAATGCACAATTTTTTTCAGCCCGCGGCATCCCGATGACAATAGACGAGGTAATCAATCTGTCGATGGCGCAGTACACGCACCGGATAAGGCACCTGAACTTAACCGAAGATGACATGTTGTACGTTAAGGGACTGAGGAGAAGACTGAAAAATCGAGTGAGTTATTTATATTTATCCATACGTATATTTCAATATCTGTACTATTATACAAATGGGGA
Organism: Druceiella hillmani; assembly: GCA_039881145.1. NCBI lineage: Eukaryota > Metazoa > Arthropoda > Insecta > Lepidoptera > Hepialidae > Druceiella > Druceiella hillmani. The sequence goes on along the minus strand of JAYKKI010000019.1, from coordinate 14,440,260 downwards.
AGTTTTTTGTTTCGTCTGTATGTAAACACTAATCTCAATAACCACTTCTTTCGATAAAACTTTCATTAAAGCAAGTTATAAAGCCTCGGTCCTTCAGAATAATTGTACGCAGACAGAGGATTGCACATCTGCATTTTTTTATTTTAAATTTTAAAGACTGCAGTCTTTAAAGTTTAAAATTAAAAAACAAAGATGAATTAAGTCTAAATTAAACATCCGGTTATGCTCAGATAACTGGCTAATTGAGAGACAATTAAAATAGGATGTTGTCTGTAATCATTTGATTTGTATGGAGGCCATTGATTGTTAACAAGTATTTATTGTACAAATTTGCATCAAATTGATATGCATGAAAGCGGAGGAACTAAGTCTCGATTTAAAGCTGATCGAGTTGCTATGGGATCCGCGAGATATACAGGTATGAAAATATAGTCCTACGTGTCGCGAAGACTGACGGAGTATATTAGAATAAGAATAACAGAAAATAACCACAACAAAAATAACCACAACAATAACAGAAAATAACCACAACAAAAACCTGTTAAATACAAGTGGAACTTACATCACGAGGGTCCCATACACATTTTTGTATCTCCATTAAACTATTTATCACATTATTTTTTTAGTATATTGGCTAGCATATTTTGTACAGGCGTGAAAACTGTTATGAATTTCTCAAAAATAATGATACTTGAGTTTATAGCTAGTTTTCCGGTAAATTTCTAGTAACGCAGTTTGTTTCGTAACTAAAAGTTTCAAATGCGACATTTTTGCTGGACATTTTAGTAATATTTCCAAAAGTATATTCCCCTAAATTTGAAGAAAAAAGTTTTGTTTTTGAACACACATGACACATGATTTTGAAAAAAAAAATTGTGGTGTCAGCTCCGTTGCGCCACTGTAGTTTTCTCCCACATTGCAATTGTCTTGTAATGTATAAAATAGGTAACACTGTATATAAATATCAACATCATCTATCAATATATATCTTACCGTTAAGGCAGCGTTCGTAAGAAACGCATTTGCTCAACTGTTTTTTCGGTGACTTTGTTGCAGAACTGATCTCCATGAACATTTTTTTAAAGGAATTCTATACAACCTATGTCCATCCTGAAGGTCCTTTCTACACATTGGTGAAAGAATTTTTGAAATTGAATGAGTAGTTTCAGAGATTACCTCCTACATCCAAACTTACAAACGGTTACACATTTTTCAAAGTTCTGTCCTTCTGATTTTGCTCCTCATAAAACTTCGTACCAGGCGCTATATATGAAAACGATTCTTAAGGAGTAAACTCCAAAAATTCCGAGTACTTCATTTGCCACCTCTAAAATTGCTGTATAAATATTTCTGAGTGTTAGATATTGAGTTATATGCTGACTAATACGCTTTACCACTGTGCCAAATTTCATTGCCAAACATTTTCTGAAAAAAATGGCTAAGGCAAACAAATGGATACGCAAGTGATCTTGTAACATTTTGCTCCTTTTTAGGTAGGGAATTCTATAAATGAATCGAAAGTATGGCAAGGCTTTACCAATTGTCATAAAGGATATAGATATGTATACAGATCAAGGAAGAATTTTAAATCACTACATCATTCAGCGCTAAATTCATTGTAAATTAATATTGATTAGTTATTCCGACATTTATTTCTTTCATTCGAGATCTTCAAACTATACGTTATACTACGTGACTAAATATGTTAAGTGTTAATGTATATATCACAAAATAATTAAAATGATTCACTGTGCACTAGAGATGACTACGATGATGTAACCCTGTGACTCAGGTCGACGCACAATAAGTCATTAAGCTTGGAGCTGTAACAAAACAAACAAATTATAATAAAGTCATTACATCTGAAGCTGTAACAAACAAAACAATACAAACAGGTTTTATTTATTTGACAGGACTGATAAGACATCTTAAATATATTTATGCTAATTAACATCAGATTGACGTAACTTGTAAATTTTAAGTCTTGAGACTTAAAAGTCTTGAGACTTTCATAAGAATATGAAAGAAAGCTTTGTACCGTTCCACAGAAACAGTAATAAAAAGTTCCATCCTAACGAAGATAGCCTAGACCGATTGGCTATGATCATTTAACAAAGTTGGAACTGACGTCTCTTTATTGGATCCAAAGCATAATTGGTAGCTACGAAACTGTTTATTTTGTATATTACAAACATCATTTCACACTTTCGGCACAATATACAAAATGAATGCTTTGGTCGCTATTCAAAGTTGCAAAAATAATTGTCATAACTTTTCCTTGATAACTCTTTCTACCAGTATCATCATGGTTAGGGCTCCCGTCCATAATTTTGTAATTACGAACTGATTATGAACTTTTTATAAATGCGTATCTCAAAAGTAAATTCATCAATTATGAAGGTATGTGTCTTGACTTAAATATTAAAAATAACGTACCAGAACTGTTTTACATTACATTACATACAAAAAAGGCGTGAAATTACCTACCAATATAGGTTGTAATGTAACGTTTTTGAAAATAGCAGGCAACGCTGTGTGTCTGTAATATCGAATTGCATTGCGGTGATTCTCCGTGATTTATTTTATTCCGACAGTTCACGCACAGTTCCTTTCAAATAAAAAATATAGTTTACTATTGTCCAATGCTAATTAAGGCAGTAGGGAACTATTAGTATAAGGGGAACTTAGCTGATAAACCATTGAACGTCTTAATAATTTATGCGATCACATTTGAAGCAGCAAAAAACTAGAAATAATTCATAATATTTCATTTGTTTTTTTATTATGATTTATTCTTGTTAATTTCACACATATTAATTATTTTTTTAATAAAAATACAAATATACAATATAATAATCAGACTTTTATTGATTTCCTTCTTAAAACTACAAATACATATTTTTTAATAATACCAAGTCAGTTATGTAATTACGTAATTTAAACCTTAAATTCGTTACTAGTTACAAAATTGGTATATCCGAAATTTTGGAAGCCCTAATCACGGTCGCTGCTCTTACGAATCACGAGTTAGTTTTTCGGCATTTGTCTTCATACAAACTATAACATAACCGTTTGAGTGCCCGCGAGCGCCATTGCGCTCGTGCGTGTATTAACTAAATTTGCCACGAGCGCGATAGCGCTCGCAAAATCAGTTGTTGTATAGTGCGCGGTAGGGGAGGTTGCTCGCACGCATCGCTAATTTTTTGTCTTTCTACGTGTTACATAAGGTTCAAATTATAATATTATTAGTAATTACCATATAAAAAGGATCCAGGGAAAGAAAATTTTTAACCCATAATGTCGGAATACGAATATAATTCGAGTGAAAATGATCGTTTTTCAAGTTCTGAAGAAAGTGATAGTGGGAGTGGCATTGTGGTGTGTAAAGTAACAGTAAATTTTGAGTGATAGTGATAATAGTGACGATAACAATTGTTTTGCTGATATGGAGGATGTACCGGACTGCGAAAATGATGATGTGACCTTGGTTTCAGTTTTTGTTATAATTTTTGTTCACAATATATATTTCCATAATTTTCTTTGTATTTTATTATCCTTGTACAAGTTTTTATTAAGAAAACACCGAAAAAATTATTAAAATTGGATAATTTTTGGAAGAGATACAGTTTTTTTTCGAGACAAGGGTAAATGACATCACAAACAAAAGATTAATTTGGCATTTTTAAGTACATATGAGTAAAAAACGATGGCACTAAAACGGTTAATAGAACTCAGTGTCTGCATACATGTTCCCGAATGCGTAGCTTCTGTCAAAGCTTTCTGTTCCTTTCAAGAAAGTGTTAATAAAACTTTGAACAAAAGTTGACAATGACAAAGAAAAGCTTTTTTTAAATTTCCTCCATATTCTTGAGTGAAAACTTGGTTTATTGTGTAATTAGGTGCTAATATTGTAATACCAACAGACCCACATATTCATAAAGTAACATTTCAATAATCTCGACGAAATATTTTGTCTGCTTCAGGTTTTTTTACGCTACTTAATAAAATTTTGAAAGGATAGTAACGGTTGATTCATTAGAGGTTTGGACGATTCATTAAAAATAAGAAAAGCTATCCCAAAAAGTTTAACTATTCTGGTGCTGGTGGCTAGATCTGTCAAAAGAGATTAACAAGATAGTTTTAAAGATTACACAAAAATGCAAGGCAGGACGGGATAGTATGGCACTACCCATCCGTTGTCAACATTAAATCCTTTCATTTTTACTTTTATTCCACCGTCTTCCGGGCATCGCCTACGATACTGAGGATAGCCATCTTCTTCTGTTTGAGTTTCTTCCAAAGAGCATTTTTTGTATAGGGTGTCAGATTATAGATTATGTCAGAGATAGTGGCAGATTTCAATGTTTGAAAAATTGTAATAAAAAAACTACACCTCTAATACAAAGTAGGTTTATTTTAACTTTATAACAACAAATGCGGATTTCATTTTTTAAAAACCACATTTTCCAAATGGTCGCCATCGAGTCTGACACACTCTTCGAGTCTAGCATGCATGTTTTCAAAAACGCGTTTACAGAGCGACTAGGGTATCCTACTGACTTCGGCTTGAATATTTTCTTTCAGTTGTGTCACAGTGCTCGGATTTGTTTTGTAAACAACGGATTTAAAGTATCCCCATAAAAAAAAGTCACATGGGCTTAAATCGGGTGACCTAGGTGACCACGGTACGGTACCGTTTCGGGATATGTTTTTTTCTGGAAATAACTGCCACACTGCATTCATGGACACATTAGCAGTGCGAGTTGTGGCCCCGTCCTGCTGGAACCATGTGTTTTGGTTGAAGGATGGACTATTCTGTAGTTCTACTCTGAAAAAGTCATTTAACATCTGGGCATATCTCTCCGAATTCACAGTTACAGTTAGGCCACGTTGATTTTCAAAGAAATAAGGCCCTATGATTGCAGATGCAGACATGGCACACCAGACTGTTACTTTAGGCTTATGTAAAGGCTCTTGATGTATTTGTCTTGGGTTGTGGACATCCCAGCAACAAAAGTTCTGCTTATTCACATATCCTCCAATGTGAAAGTGAGCTTCGTCAATAAAGAATATGTTGCCCATCCGGGTAGCAGTACGAAATCTCAACAACATCACCTCCGCGTGTAAATCTTGAACAATTTGAATTTTATATGGATGGAATTTGAACTTTTTTCGCATTATTACCTGTAAAGTTGATTTCGGAATTCCCAATATCGATGAACGTGTACACAGTGATAAACGGTGATTTTCAACGACCGAAACCATAACACGCTCGACATTTTCACCTGTGGCTACCAGTGGTGTAGGTCCTGGCCTGGGCCTATTTAATGTTGATCCTGTAGCTTTGAACCTTGCTACCCATGACTGAATGAGGTTGATCGATGGTCCATCACGTAATCGACGAATACTGTAACGATTATTAAATCAACGGCATGCTACAGACAGCGAAAATCCACTCGAAATGTACGCCTCGACGGCAAAAGCGCGGTGCTCTCTACTCCACTGTTCCATGGCTACTAAAACATCCGCACCGCTTGCGCTTCTAACGACGCCCCCCCCCCCCGCGCCCCTCTTATGTGTTGCATTCAGAAACTATGTTTGTTCAAACTTTGAAATCTGCCACTGGACATTCTGTATATATAGCATATTATTATACAGAGTGAATTTCTATAGAGGAATCCACATAAGCCGTGGATCATCTCATTTTAATAATTCCACAGAAATCTGGGTCTACGTCGAGATCAGGTAATTCAGCACTAATCAATTCGTCAATGGACTCTGGTCTTTACATCTGACCACAGAAGAATGTAAGCGTGATGAAGTTCACATTTCTGCTATTGCACAATATACATATTACACCAACAAAGGTTTCATGGGAATTTATGTCATATATTTTACTTTCACGTGGGAAACCTTTGCTTCTATGTCATGTAGATTGTAAAAATTTTGGCCTTGACACAAAAGTTCTGTTATTTTGGACCATTTAGGATTGCAAGTGAATATAATGAATAAACCTGACTGTCCAAAATGCTGCACGTACATCATAGGGTCTTAAGTTCGCTCATGCGTATGACGAGGTCCACGTATATTTTACTTTATAGAAAATAGTATACACAATCTCGGGATCATTTTATTAAAAAAATGCTAGACTATGTTGAGTTTATGACGGACAGTTTAAGTGTTAGTATTATATGTCAAAAAAATTTAATAAAATAACTCATTGAGACCTACCCTAAAATGCTGTCAGTGTGTTGATTATAATAAGGGTGTGTTGATTATAATAAGGGTGTGTTGATTATAATAAGAGTGTGTTGATTATAATAAGGGAAGCATCCGACTTGTTCAAAGTCAATAAAACGTAATTAATTATCACATGGAATGATATGTCAATTAATGTTGTGTGTTTAAATAAATTTTAAATATAAATTTTGTTTCATGGAATATGGATATATTTTCTAAACACATTTCAAAAAGTTTTCTGCAAGATTTAATGTCATAATGGACGCATATGGCAAAATTCTATGTAATTATTTTTCACTTACCTTCATAGACAAATCTGTAAAGAACCTTCAGAACTGGGGTAGTGACTGACAAAGGAGTCTTTAAAGAAATTCAGGGTCGCACAGGCACAGGGACAGAGCAATGTTTGGCATCACTGTGCAAGTAGAAACAAGAAGTTAATCCAAAAAAATATAGTAAAGAAAATTGCGCAACGGAAATGGATACTGGAATGGGAAGGAGACGTTGACAAAATGGATGCGAGCTAATGGCCAATAAAAAAATCCAATAATAAAGATCGTAAGCCAGCATCAAAGCCTGAAGCTAGCTAGACTAAAATACTGGATAGACGTCCAAATTATTATCTTAACTGTGTTGAAAAAAAAAAAAGACTAAAAAGGAAGTTGTTTTTTAATCAAATTGTTAGTGGTAAAAAATAGATTTATTTCAATAATCCTAAATGAAGAAATTCATGTATAAAACCCGACGAAACTTCAACCTTAGTCTGAAAATATCCTACAAATGCTCTCTTTAATATGTTGTGTTTACCGCACAACAAATATCAAATACCGATAATTATTAAAAGTTACATTTGATACTTGAAAACACCACTGTTTCTGAAAAAGTAACCCCTCACAGCCCATTACATTGCGAGAAATATAAAAAAATAGTTTCGGGACAGAAATGTTTTCTTCTGAGTATAATATCTTCTTCTTAATTCAAAAATTCTTCATAAATTCTTAGTATCTTGTTCCGTCTCTATTTTTCTTCATCTCCTGTAAGTAGTTCATAACCTGGAACTTAAATTAGGTTCTTAACTGAGCGAACCTTCAAAAAAACTACATTATAGTATTTAGTTCTTTTTGTACACTGACCGACCCAGTACTTCTGTTCTAACTATTCTCCACGTTCTAGCTCTCTATGAAATACATTTTGTGTAAAAACTATTCGGAATTTGTCATTTAGATGAACCTTAATCTTAAAGGGAAAAAGGATTCAGTAAAATTTTTTTTTGTTAAGTTGGTAGAACCTCCATTAATTACCAAGCCAAATTTGAAGTCAATCTGTCAACTAATGTGTTTACAGCAGCTGTTGTAATAGGTTGACCTCAGAATTGCTCTGCGAATTTTATTGTGTACAATTTAGTCGAACAAAGAGATCGCCTTAAACTTTGTGTTGCAAACGAAATTTCTTGTACCAATCATCAAAATGAGTGGTTACTCGACTACGTCGAAACCACAGGCAACCGAGTGGTACAAATCATTCGAAGAGGGGCATGAAGTGGTCGAAGATTTGCCTCGTCCCGAACGGCTTTCAAAGTCAACTACTGACGATAACATCTTAAAAATCAAACAATTGATGCTTGAAAATCATATTTTCAGAATTAAAGAGTTGGCCCAAAATGTTGAGTAGGACATTGATAAAATGACCATTTATGGAATTTTAACCAATGTTTTGCAAATGAGACATCGAAAGATATGATTTGTGAAAGTACAACTCACGGATTTGGCATGACGATAATGCGTCTTCTCACAAAGCAACAATTGTGACCGAGTACGAAGTCAAAAACTTAATACCATCAACCATCTACCGTATTCGCCGGATTTTACACTGTGTGAGTTGTTCCTGTTTCCAAAATTGAAATTGGCACTCCGTGGAACCGATTTCGCTCTATTGAAGAAATCAGATGGAATCTGCAGCAGGAATACTCCTTTCAGCCTATGAGAAGTATATGGATGAGTGAGTCCAATGTTATCACAGTTGTATTGCAAACAATGAGGATTACTTCGAAGGTTTACAAAATTAATTTTGATGGATAAACTTAAATTTGTGTTTTTTTTTACGATTCAGGGTAGTTTTTATAACAAAGATATATACGTTTATTTTTATTTATTCCGATTGTATTCTCTCCTGGCCAGATGGCCTCGCAGAACTGCAGGCGGCGCACTCTGGAGCGTATCAGGCGGCTAGCGGGTGAAGTGGATGCGGCGAGGAGACGGGCTCGCTCCGTGAGACGTACACGTGAGCGGCTTGCCACCGAGCGAGCTGCACTACGGGAATTATATAGGAGGTTATATGCACACATATGTCAGGTGAGTGCTCGTGAATATCCTTATCTTAAATGCAGATCCAGGTTTTAGCTACATAACTTTGTATATTATGGGTTTATCATCGTTTTATTTAGATAATTTATATGGTATCTTACCTATCTTCAAAATGATCGTTAAACAAATTCGACAACATTTACCTGACTTCATTCTTGCTATATTCCACTAAATGGCTTGGGCAGTATTACAATATATATATATGTATTTATTGTAAATATAGAAAAGAAAATATTGTTCAAAGTACTGATAGATCCCTAAAAAATCAGTACCTGTATAGAACCCAAAAAAATCAGTACCAAGTATTTCTATTATGGTCCGATTTTATAGCTAGAAAATCCAACATTTTACATTTGTCAATATGTATAAACATTTCGTTCAAATCTGATTACCGTTACTGATAGCTTTGTTGTTGTGCATCTTATACTTGAAATAAAATGTTAATATAACCGATGTTATGTTAATATAACCGATGTTTAAATGTTAATATAACCGATGTTATCTTGAGAATAATTGCTATTTGGTTCTTTTATCAATGAATAACTTTATTCATAACCGATGTTAATATAACCGATGTTATCTTGCATGTTAATATAACCGATGTTATCAACGAATAACTTTATTCATAACCGATGTTAATATAACCGATGTTATCTTGCATGTTAATATAACCGATGTTATTTTGTGAATAATTGCTATTTGGTTCTTTTATCAACGAATAACTTTATTCATAACCGATGTTAATATAACCAATGTTATCTTGCATGTTAATATAACCGATGTTATCAACGAATAACTTTATTCATAACCGATGTTAATATAACCGATGTTATCTTGCATGTTAATATAACCGATGTTGCATGTGTTAATATAACCGATGTTATGTTAATATAACCGATGTTTAAATGTTAATATAACCGATGTTATCTTGCGAATAATTGCTATTTGGTTCTTTTATCAACGAATAACTTTATTCATCTGATTAATTTTGATGGAAAATACAAAGCACGACGACAAATTGGCTATAAAGAATTGAAAGATTTATCCAATAATAATCCACGCAAAAACTTGAATCATCTATTATTTCTGACAATTGTTCAAGCGTTTTACACTGTTAGCAAATGTTTACAAGCAGTGGGAATCAGTCAAAGGCAAAGAAATTGGGCACTAAATGAGTTGATGGAAAGACCACGAAAAAAAGTGTTTAACTGTGTGTAAATTGTTTCTTAAAAGACAAAAATGGAATTTGCTGGAAAATATGGATTTATTTCAATAATCCTAAATGAAGAAAATGCATGAAGCCCTACGACATTTCCATTTTAGTTTCAATATTTCCCACAAATACTCTTTTTTTAATATGTAATGTTTACAGTTCAACAAATATCACATACCGATAATTATGAAAGGTACTTTAAAACATTGGTACTTTAAAACACCACAGTTTCACTACTTAAGCCAAAAAAATTAGTCAAATTAACACTAATTAAGCCATTTATAATATAAGAGCAACAATTTAATTAAGAACCTAATATTAACATGTAGATTATCATATATATTATTTCTCAAACTTTTTTTGTGGCAACGCCATATCTCGATTAATTCTCTATCAAAATAAATGATTCAAACATCATTTTAAAGCTTGTATTCCCCTCTATTGACGAAAAATAGACAAATAGTTTAAAATTAATGCTTTCATTAAAAAAATTGAATAAAACAATTTTTTACAAAAAGCATATTTGTATTAGTAATGCCATCTGTTGGTGTATCATATATATTATTTCTCAATTAGCAATGCCATCTGTTGTTGGCATTCCTAATACTTCCTTCCTTATAACTACATGTTACCCAAATAACATGTAGTTATATTATTACTATTATATGTTTGACCACGATACTGTGCGGAATATTCAGGGTCAGCTAGTATTTTGAACCGAGTTTCACAAGTAGCTTTGCTCCTGTATACTACATGTTTGTGTATTGTGTAGTTGTAACTGTAGATGATTTCATAAAATAGTTCATGTTTGTTATTAACCGTTACGAGTGCTGACGAGCGCCATCGCGCTCGTGCGTGCACTAACTAAATTTGCCACGAGCTCGATGGTGTTCGTGAAATCAGTTGCTGTTTAGCGTGTGGTGAGCGAGGTCGCTCGCACGCATCGCTAATTTTATATCTTTCTACGTGTTACATAACGTTTAAAATATAATATTATTAGTAATTTCAATGTAAAAAGGATCCAGGAAAAGAAAATTTTTAACCCATAATGTCGGAATACGATAATAATTCGAGTGAAAATGATCGTTTTTCAAGTTGTGAAGAAAGTGATAGTGGAGTGACATTATGGTGCGCTCACAATTTAGCGTAATGCAAATTTTGAGTGATAATAGTGACGATACCAATTATTTTGCTGATACGGAGGATGTACCGGACTGCGAAAATACGACGTGACCTTGATTTCAGTTTTTGTTATAATTTTTGTTCACAATATATATTTCCATAATTTTCTTTATATTTTGTTATCCTTGTACAAGTTTTTATTAAGAAAACACAGAAAAAATTATTAAAATTGGATAATTTTTGGAAGAGATACAGTTTTTTTTCGAGACAAGGGTAAATGACATCAAAAACAAAAGATTTCTTTGGCATTTTTAAGTATATATGAGTAAAAAACCATGGCACTAAAACGGTTAATAAATACTTTATGCAATATTATTGCAAAAAGTTTGTGTAATTATGAGCAGTTGCTAAAAACTGATACATAGTTTGTTTCACTAGTCGCTCGCGCCCACGACTGCAATCGTACCTATTCCACTGGCTTGTCACCGTTGTAACTGTCAGGGCAAGTGAAACGGATTAGGAACAATGCGTATTCGTAACTATGATAAATGGTGGGTTTTGGGAATAATAAAGAGGTTATAGCATTGTATTTTGTTTGTTATATATTAATCGTTAGTATTAATTTCTATACAAGTTTGATGATTGTTTGCATGTTTTGCGTCTTCTAGTGTAACCTTTACTTCTATTAAATACTTCTCAGAGCTGCATACAGTGATTCTCTCCGTCACTATGTTTAATCTTGAAGGTGATATAATTTACTTATGTAAACTTTGTATATCAATGTGTCCAAGTCAAATTGACAGATAGATGATTGCAACGACCCACGTCGATATGTGTTTCATCGTGGGTTATATACGATATATAACCCACGATGAAAACATATGGCAGTACATCATTTATATTCTGTCAGACAGCAGGAAAGGTATACAACCTTCAAAAATAAAATGAAAAAACCTATCTTTCCCAGCAATTAAACATGAATTCCCTCGACTACGCCCTGTTCACCGAGGAGGTCGCCCAGTCGGAAGTGATCTCCACGAGGGTTGAGGACGAGGCGAAGAAGGAGAGAATGGAGGGAGCTAGACGTGCACACGGACGGAAACAGGCGGCGCCAAGAAAGATTTGCTGTTATGATTATGAAGGTATGTCGGTGAAGTATTCTTCCTTGGGTGAGGGATTTTTGGGAACCTTCGAAACTATTCAAAGTCTAAAGATAAGATTTCTTGTTAGAAGGAGAGCATACAGACCAGATTAGTCCTATACGCCCTATTTTTCAAATACAATTCGACACTCAATTTAATTCATTACATTTCCATAGATATTTACTAAAATCTATTGTAATCAGAGCAAAAGCCTGCTTTAACATGAAGTTGCGACAAATGTCAAGTTGCAAGAGACTGTTTTTGGTGTTAACCTAAAAATAATAATGAAGACGTTTTAGCACGCATTATTACACTGTCATTAATAATGAACCTGAACATGACCAGTGTACCTGGATCAATAACATGTATATATATATATATATATATATATATATATATATATATATATATATATATATATAATGAGTTACGAAGAGGTTAGCTGTATTGTATCGATAAAGGGTGAAATAAATAAATAAAATCAAGAGAAAACAAACAGCTGAAAACTCGACGAGTCTAACTGCACATAAAAAAAATGGTAAGGGGCATAGTAGCAAGAGTGCCGTAACTTCAACATACAACAACGTCGTTACAGTATCTCTTTTAATCAACTTTATTATTCACAATTAAATAAAACTACGTGATGTAGTACTATTTCTACTTTCTTTAAGTTCTTTACCACGACGTAGGTTTCGTTGTATTACAACATCTTTAGGTGAGAAGAATGAATTTTGTGCTAACAGCCCACCTGAAGATGTTGTAATACAACGAAACCTAGGTCGTGGTAAAGAACTTAAAGAAAGTAGAAATAATATTACACCACGTAGTTTCATTTAATTGTGAATAATGAATGTCTACAAAATTAACGCCATATATTCAATATTCAACTTTATTAACTTAGTAATAGAGGGTATTGATTTTCTAAGATTTTAAAGATTGTTTTTAATAAAACGTAGTACAAACAATATTCGTTAGATGGCGTTAGCTTCTTATGATTAAATTTGTTTTTCTATAGCAAAACATAATATACAAAATGATGTGAATTGTATTTAACTTTGCAACGCCTAAGTTTTGGGTCCACAGTCATTACACAAAATATTGAACTAGATATATACTTACATATACATATATATATATATATATATATATGTATATATATATATATATACCTATATTCTTTCTTTTAAAACAAAAAAAATTGGAAATTTACATTTTTGCTAAACTAACTTGTTCCTAAATGACTTCATTACGTTGTTTCTTGATATGTGTCATTAATATTTTACTTATATTTTGGAGCCCACACGAATTGATGATTGAACGTGTGCAAGACGTTCCTTAAATACAGCTTGATGATTGAACGTGTGCAAGACGTTCCTTAAATACCTGTATATGAGCAGTACGGTTACTTCCTCTCGCTATTTTCTACCGATTTCCTCTTGGGTATGCTAGGTTTCATTCCTCGCAACTCAGAAGAGACGTTGCGCTTATAAAATTTATCCTCCAGCCATTAAAAGGAAAAATTATGCTCCGTGTTATTGAGTTAACTTTCATTCGTGCCATTTTCCTTTGTACCTGACAATTCCTACGTTCACGCAATCATCACTTTCTTGTTATACCACTCTCGAGAACTGAACTATATCGGAACTCTCCAGTTTCCCGTGGTATTCAACTGCTCAATCATCTGATCACGGTTGCACCAAAGTGTGATTTATTTATGATGAGTGAAAGTAAATTTGTCGTCGCTAAATTTTATACTTATTTGTGTTCATGTTTAAAATATACATTCTTTGCTTTTAATTTGTTATACCATTAATTTTTATTGTTTCGAACAGGTTACCTGTAATGTATAGATATTTGTATGCAAATAAATAAATAAGTAGGTTATAAATAAATAAATAAATCAGTGAATATATAATATATAGATATGTGGACCTCAAAGACTTCAGTGTGTATGTAGGGGTTGGTAATGACAATGTAAAAATGGCTAATAAAATAATTGAAAAATTATATATACCTACAAGCTTCAGCTGTTACCCTCGAGCAATTAAAAAGTTCGTTATAATATTTTTTGACACAAAAAGCAGCCGCTTACAACTTCACATCTGTTGCAACTTCATGTGAAAGCTAGGCTTTTGCTTAGAGTTTTGGTTATGACAGGTCCTATATCTATTGTTAATTATATATTCATTCTTAGGAACAAGGGTTTAAAGCCCCATTCAGAATTGAAGACAAGTTGAGATCTGTAATAAATATCAACTTATATCCAAGCTTATGTCGTTGCCGTGTTGTGTTGATCATAAGTTATATGACCTTTGACGGTGCAGTGAACCGCAGGGACCCGAGTTGGATTGCCGGCCGCTTGTTAAGCGGAGCTGGACTGTTGTTCTGATTGGCTGTAAGAGATTACTCTCGTAGCAATAAGTCTGCCATATATATTAATTAGATATCTAAAAATACGTAAATAAATAAATAATACCCAGTGATGTTTGCATTATAATTTGTTATATTTATATTACGAAGTTACTTATATTTGTATAAGTTGTACGTGTCTTCGTAATGCCAAATATTGCGAGGGTGTGGGTAAATCTTACATAATATTTTGAGTTTTTGTATTTTTTTAAGTATTTTTAAAGTTTGCATAAGCAAGCCCGGTTTTTAGCATCATAATCTTCACATTAGAATGGTGAAACAATATAATGTGGTGTTTACCCTAATGCGTAGTTAGACAAAAGTGTAATTCAAAACATTTTTTTCAGATACTGTCCTCGATTTGAAGGTGAAAAAGACAACAGAAGAGAATTGACAAAAGAATGGGGCAGCCGGCGAGACCGGTACCTTCTCTACGTACTCAATAGACTTCAAAACCCATTCCCTACCTCAGACTCAACCAGTGACAGATTTCGTTCTAATTATTCTAAGATTATAAATACTCTACAAGAATACCAATGACCATTCTTAGCTTACGAATCTAATGAAGGATCAGAAGATAGGCTTTTGTCAGCTCCGAAATTAATGTAATTGGTTTATTTATACACAGGTGTCGTTTTATTGGTAAAGCAAGCCGCTTCTGAGAATGAAGTAAGGTGATTATAATCTATGAAACTTCTGTATCCCATTCCGTTCTAAACTACTTTAAAAATATGCTCTGCTTATGAAGCCAGGGAATTGATCTTCAGGCGTAATTGATTCATCCCGATCTATGAAGAAACCACCTCAAACAGGCCTGTGATAAATGTAAAAATCCATGACTCTTGCTCTGGCTAATGCATGATTCCGAGGCCACACGCCCAGCCACAGCCAATTAGAACCGGCTTTAGGTCTCCTTCTTCTAGCTCTTGAAAATAGGATCAAGAACAAGGTAACCATCACAGTTTTATCATGCTGTAGAATCTCGTCCAGTTCATGTGCGTTCTTCGCAAGCAATCACGCCGAGGTCATTCACAGTCGAGCTTTTCCTCACAATCTTTAAATGAGGCCGATTAAATCAAAAAGTTCAATCAAAAAGTTTCCTAGGTTATTTTCATCTTATATTTATGACTGAATCGAAAAAAATCTTGCTATACCAATTGACCAACACATATTGTTATATAATAGCAACACAGGCTGCAACTCCAACAAAGTTATTTAAAGCTGGAAAGCTTTATCATCACCAATAAAAGTTTCATAAAAAATATAAGAATATTTGTAGCGATTATTCGTCATTTTCAGACTAATTGTCAGTCATTATTAAAAATATTGTAAAAAACAAATTGACAAAGCTGAGCGCACTTTGAATACGAATTTGTGTCGTACATAAACTTACAATTCTTGTCATACGTACTGAGAGTGCACACTGGGTGTGGTTTATGTCCGTTATAATCAATTGTTTTCTGTTCCGTCCCAGCGATACTCGTGCAAAATGATTTTGGCATTTTGAGATTTCCCACTGTGATTTGCATTGATACTCTCTTACATGATAACTGAAATCATTCTGATCCCATAAACAACCGTGTCCTTGCACTGAATTATTGTAGTATTTCTGTGTTCGGGAAGTTTATGTGTAATCGTACATATTCATACTACTTCATATAATCGTACATATTCGTCATTTCTTGCGATAACATATCCAAAGTGCACTCAGCGTAATTCTCAGACATTCTGACAAAACTGTGAACAATAATGCTTGAAAAAAAAAATTTTAAAATATTAATGCAATCAAGTTTTGTTGCACTTATTGTTTTTACAAATTTATTATTTAAATTGGAAATTATAATGTCAAAACTAAACAAAACCAATTTAATTACCTATTTGCAGGTACGTTTGTTGAAAATATTGTAATTTCAATATAAAATTAGAGTCACAAATCTTTCATTCGATCTACGGTTCAAGTCGAAGTGTTAGTTATCTCCAATTTAATCTTAATTTTGTATCTGTCATTGGTCATTTGACAGCTGTCAAAACAATTAGGTTAACTCATAGGTTATAGAACAAAAAGTGTCATAGACAATGCTCATAGACTTGGAAAGAGGCGTAATTGTAGATGTTAATGTTTTGGCTAGAGTTTATAGTTTATATTTCAATATCGCCATATGTAAAAAAATCATGTCCTTTTAAGATAGTTTTTAAGTGAAACGTGCAAGTTTTTAGTATGTTAATGTAACACGAATATTTTAAAGATCTGAGTTAATCTGTTTTGATGATCAAAGCAATTTCTAATTGTAATTATTTCCAGTGCGAAAAAAATACTCGTATTGTAAAGTAAAATGAAGCTGGATCTATCTAATTAAATAAAAATAAGTTCAAATTTCTAGCACAGGACCAAAAATTAGTCAGTTTTTAATATTTTTGTAACAGTTGTAAAGTTAAACACGACAAAGCTGCGGAGAACTAATTCTCTTCGATATCCGGAAGTAAACAGTGAAAATAATTTTTTTTTAATCCTGCGTAAAGAAAAAATAATGACTGTTTCAGAAATTAAAAAAAAGTTGATTGTCCACTTGAGGATTAAGTATACAATCATCAGCTAATTTAAGAAATAGACAAAATCATATGTTTTGTTCTAAACCTTAAAATGTTTTTGGTTTTTTTATAAAAAAAATGAAGATATTTGTTGATAAGATTAAATAATTGAATGATATTTTATAAAATGACAAATGTAGAAAATATGGTAATCGTTTAGCAAAAATTTTCCATTTTGAACTTGAATAGCGACGGAACCGCTTCAAATTTCCAGAAACGGTTTCCACTGTTCTCTTCAGGACGTTGAAGAGAATTACCTCGCTGCGGCTTTGTCATACTGAACTTTACACCCTGTATATATATAATAACAGCGTATGTCATTCCAAACAATATTTTCCCTGCTCTGATTGTAAATTTGAACTTTGAAATTATGTATTTCTCTTGTCATAATGTATTTCTTAAAATATGTCAGTAGATATTTAAAAATCGATTCGAATCATACTCCACCAGCTGTCCTACTGGGAGATCGGAATGTGGAATAAATAATAGTTTTAAAATAATTTTTTTTAAGTTTTCACAAAATAAAGACTTACACTTCATCACAGTAAAATTAAGATTAGAATTAATTTGAATTTTAAGTTTTTTATGTACATATATATATATATATATGTATATATATATGTATATATATATATATATGTATATATATATGTATATATATATATATATATATATATATCTTGTTTTTATAGTATATTTTCATTTGATAAATGACGTTAGGGCTCATTCGGCAATCTGAAATAGAATTAATTTGATAATAGATTTAGGTGTACCGCGCAAAGAGCTATTTGTCAGTTGTTGCGGGATTATTTATACTAATTATATAAAGAGGAAGAAATTTTCTTTGACATGAATTGCACAGCTTATAGTGTCCTGATCAACGTGGTTTATATAATGTCTTTGTGGACGGTTTGGGTAATGAACAGTAGCGATTTAAATGAAGGTAATCGAAGCGTGTTGAGTTTTTGAGTCAAACAAACTGAATCGTTACAGCTACATTCAAATAATGTATGAAGGTATTGTAGATAACATTAAAACCTACAAAAAATTTTAACAGTGTATATTGCTAAATATTACAGTTTGTCTGTTATGATCTGTTTTCTGTTGCAAATTCAGACGACAAAAATATTTTTGAGTTAAACAAACTGAACCGTTACAGCTACATTCAAATAATGTATATAGGTATTGTAGATAACATTAAAATCTACAAAAAATTTCAACAGCTTATATTGCTAAATATTACAGTTTGTCTACTATAGTCTGTTTTCTCTTGCAAATTCAGACGACAAAAATATTTTTGAGTCAAGCACACTGAATCGTTAAAGCTACATTCAAATAATGTATGAAGGTATTGTAGATAACATTAAAATCTACAAAAAATGTCAACAGCGTATATTGCTAATTATTATAGTTTGTCTGCTATGACCTGTTTTCCATTGCAAAATGGGACCACAAAAATATTTTTGAGTTAAACAAACTGAACCGTTACAGCTTCATTCAAATAATGTATGAAGGTATTGTAGATAACATTAAAATCTACAAAAAATTTCAACAGCGTATATTGCTAAATATTACAGTTTGTCTACTATAGTCTGTTTTCTCTTGCAAATTCAGACGACAAAAATATTTTTGAGTCAAGCACACTGAATCGTTAAAGCTACATTCAAATAATGTATGAAGGTATTGTAGATAACATTAAAATCTACAAAAAATGTCAACAGCGTATATTGCTAATTATTATAGTTTGTCTGCTATGACCTGTTTTCCGTTGCAAAATGGGACCACAAAAATATTTTTGAGTTAAACAAACTGAACCGTTACAGTTGCATTCAAATAATGTATGAAGGTATTGTAGATAACATTAAAATCTACAAAAAATGTCAACAGCGTATATTGCTAATTATTATAGTTTGTCTGCTATGACCTGTTTTCCGTTGCAAAATGGGACCACAAAAATATTTTTGAGTTAAACAAACTGAACCGTTACAGCTTCATTCAAATAATGTATGAAGGTGTTGTAGATAACATTAAAATCTACAAAAAATTTCATCAGCATATATTGCTAATTATTACAGTTTGTCTGTTATGATGTGTTTTCTGTTGCAAATTCAGACGACAAAAATATTTTTGAGTTAAACAAACTGAACCGTTACAGCTACATTCAAATAATGTATGAAGGTATTGTAGATAACATTAAAATCTACAAAAAATGTCAACAGCGTATATTGCTAAATATTACAGTTTGTCTGTTATGACCCGTTTTCTGTTGCAAAATGGGATAAAAAATATTTTTGAGTTAAACAAACTGAATCGTTACAGCTACATTCAAATAATGTATGAAGGAATTGTAGATAACATTAAAATCTACAAAAAATTTCAACAGCGTATATTGCTAAATATTACAGTTTGTCTGTTATGACCCGTTACCTGTTGCAAAATGGGACCACAAAAATATTTTTGAGTTAAACAAACTGAACCGGTGTGGCTACATTCAAATAATGTATGAAGGTATTATAGATAACATTAAAATCTACAAAAAGTTTCAACAGCATATATTGCTAAATATTACAGTTTGTCTGTTATGACCCGTTTTCTGTTGCAAAATGGGATAAAAAATATTTTTGAGTTAAACAAACTGAATCGTTACAGCTACATTCAAATAATGTATGAAGGAATTGTAGATAACATTAAAATCTACAAAAAATTTCAACAGCGTATATTGCTAAATATTACAGTTTGTCTGTTATGACCCGTTACCTGTTGCAAAATGGGACCACAAAAATATTTTTGAGTTAAACAAACTGAACCGGTGTGGCTACATTCAAATAATGTATGAAGGTATTATAGATAACATTAAAATCTACAAAAAGTTTCAACAGCATATATTGCTAAATATTACAGTTTGTCTGTTATGACCCGTTTTCTGTTGCAAAATGGGATAAAAAATATTTTTGAGTTAAACAAACTGAATCGTTACAGCTACATTCAAATAATGTATGAAGGTATTGTAGATAACATTAAAATCTACAAAAAATGTCAACAGCGTATATTGCTAATTATTATAGTTTGTCTGCTATGACCTGTTTTCCGTTGCAAAATGGGACCACAAAAATATTTTTGAGTTAAACAAACTGAACCGTTACAGTTGCATTCAAATAATGTATGAAGGTATTGTAGATAACATTAAAATCTACAAAAAATGTCAACAGCGTATATTGCTAATTATTATAGTTTGTCTGCTATGACCTGTTTTCCGTTGCAAAATGGGACCACAAAAATATTTTTGAGTTAAACAAACTGAACCGTTACAGCTTCATTCAAATAATGTATGAAGGTGTTGTAGATAACATTAAAATCTACAAAAAATTTCATCAGCATATATTGCTAATTATTACAGTTTGTCTGTTATGATGTGTTTTCTGTTGCAAATTCAGACGACAAAAATATTTTTGAGTTAAACAAACTGAACCGTTACAGCTACATTCAAATAATGTATGAAGGTATTGTAGATAACATTAAAATCTACAAAAAATGTCAACAGCGTATATTGCTAAATATTACAGTTTGTCTGTTATGACCCGTTTTCTGTTGCAAAATGGGATAAAAAATATTTTTGAGTTAAACAAACTGAATCGTTACAGCTACATTCAAATAATGTATGAAGGAATTGTAGATAACATTAAAATCTACAAAAAATTTCAACAGCATATATTGCTAAATATTACAGTTTGTCTGTTATGACCCGTTACCTGTTGCAAAATGGGACCACAAAAATATTTTTGAGTTAAACAAACTGAACCGGTGTGGCTACATTCAAATAATGTATGAAGGTATTATAGATAACATTAAAATCTACAAAAAATGTCAACAGCGTATATTGCTAAATATTACAGTTTGTCTGTTATGACCCGTTTTCTGTTGCAAAATGGGATAAAAAATATTTTTGAGTTAAACAAACTGAATCGTTACAGCTACATTCAAATAATGTATGAAGGAATTGTAGATAACATTAAAATCTACAAAAAATTTCAACAGCGTATATTGCTAAATATTACAGTTTGTCTGTTATGACCCGTTACCTGTTGCAAAATGGGACCACAAAAATATTTTTGAGTTAAACAAACTGAACCGGTGTGGCTACATTCAAATAATGTATGAAGGTATTATAGATAACATTAAAATCTACAAAAAGTTTCAACAGCATATATTGCTAAATATTACAGTTTGTCTGTTATGACCCGTTTTCTGTTGCAAAATGGGATAAAAAATATTTTTGAGTTAAACAAACTGAATCGTTACAGCTACATTCAAATAATGTATGAAGGTATTGTAGATAACATTAAAATCTACAAAAAATGTGAACAGCGTATATTGCTAAATATTACAGTTTGTCTGTTATGACCCGTTTTCTGTTGCAAAATGGGATAAAAAATATTTTTGAGTTAAACAAACTGAATCGTTACAGCTACATTCAAATAATGTATGAAGGTATTGTAGATAACATTAAAATCTACAAAAAATTTCAACAGCGTATATTGCTAAATATTACAGTTTGTCTGTTATGACCCGTTTTCTGTTGCAAAATGGGATAAAAAATATTTTTGAGTTAAACAAACTGAATCGTTACAGCTACATTCAAATAATGTATGAAGGTATTGTAGATAACATTAAAATCTACAAAAAATGTGAACAGCGTATATTGCTAAATATTACAGTTTGTCTGTTATGACCCGTTTTCTGTTGCAAAATGGGATAAAAAATATTTTTGAGTTAAACAAACTGAATCGTTACGGCTACATTCAAATAATGTATGAAGGAATTGTAGATAACATTAAAATCTACAAAAAATTTCAACAGCGTATATTGCTAAATATTATAGTTTGTCTGCTATGACCTGTTTTCCGTTGCAAAATGGGACCACAAAAATATTTTTGAGTTAAACAAACTGAACCGGTGTGGCTACATTCAAATAATGTATGAAGGTATTATAGATAACATTAAAATCTACAAAAAGTTTCAACAGCATATATTGCTAAATATTACAGTTTGTCTGTTATGACCCGTTTTCTGTTGCAAAATGGGATAAAAAATATTTTTGAGTTAAACTGAATCATTACAGCTACATTCAAATAATGTATGAAGGTATTGTAGATAACATTAAAATCTACAAAAAATTTCAACAGCGTATATTGCTAAATATTACAGTTTGTCTGTTATGACCCGTTTTCTGTTGCAAAATGGGATAAAAAATATTTTTGAGTTAAACTGAATCATTACAGCTACATTCAAATAATGTATGAAGGTATTGTAGATAACATTAAAATCTACAAAAAATGTGAACAGTGTATATTGCTAATTTTTATAGTTTGTCTGTTATGACCTGTTTTCTGTTGCAAAATGGGATAAAAAATATTTTTGAGTTAAACAAACTGAATCGTTACAGCTACATTCAAATAATGTATGAAGGTATTGTAGATAACATTAAAATCTACAAAAAATGTCAGCAGCGTATATTGCTAAATATTACAGTTTGTCTGCTATGACCCGTTTTCTGTTGCAAAATGGGATAAAAAATATTTTTGAGTTAAACAAACTGAATCGTTACAGCTACATTCAAATAATGTATGAAGGTATTGTAGATAACATTAAAATCTACAAAAAATGTGAACAGCGTATATTGCTAAATATTACAGTTTGTCTGTTATGACCCGTTTTCTGTTGCAAAATGGGATAAAAAATATTTTTGAGTTAAACAAACTGAATCGTTACAGCTACATTCAAATAATGTATGAAGGTATTGTAGATAACATTAAAATCTACAAAAAATGTGGACAGTGTATATTGCTAATTTTTATAGTTTGTCTGTTATGACCTGTTTTCTGTTGCAAAATGGGATAAAAAATATTTTTGAGTTAAACAAACTGAATTGTTACAGCTACATTCAAATAATGTATGAAGGTATTGTAGATAACATTAAAATCTACAAAAAATGTCAGCAGCGTATATTGCTAAATATTACAGTTTGTCTGTTATGACCCGTTTTCTGTTGCAAAATGGGATAAAAAAATATTTTTGAGTTAAACAAACTGAATTGTTACAGCTACATTCAAATAATGTATGAAGGTATTGTAGATAACATTAAAATCTACAAAAAATTTCAACAGCGTATATTGCTAAATATTACAGTTTGTCTGTTATGACCCGTTTTCTGTTGCAAAATGGGATAAAAAATATTTTTGAGTTAAACTGAATCGTTACAGCTACATTCAAATAATGTATGAAGGTATTGTAGATAACATTAAAATCTACAAAAAATTTCAACAGCGTATATTGCTAAATATTACAGTTTGTCTGTTATGACCCGTTTTCTGTTGCAAAATGGGATAAAAAAATATTTTTGAGTTAAAAAACTGACCTGTTATAGTAACATTCAAATAATGCATTAAGATATTGTAGACAACATGAAAATCTATGAAAATTTCATCGGCGTATGTTCATGCGGCAAAATGCGAGCCCCAAAATATTTTTGAGTAAAACAAACTGAATCGTTACAGTTACATCCAAATAATGTTTGAAGAAATTTTACGCATGAATGATATTTACAAAATAATCCCAGGATTACATGGCTAAAGCCTTTTATTACTAGCGTTATTATATTACAAAATTGGTCCATACAGTTCGGTATTCCGTAACCTAACCGTAACCTACTTTGATATCGTCCTATTTTCATTAGCCATTGTTAGACCAAAGTTGTATTTTACAGTGATAATATTTCACAATTTTCTATGAGCTCTTCGGTTTTGAAGACCTTAAACTTTGATTATGGAATTACAACCAAATACTTACATCTTCAACATAAATCAACAAATCCAATTGCCATGTGAGGCTAACAACATCTCCCAATGCGTCTCAACATCTCCCAATGCGTCTCAACATCTCCCAATGCGTCTCAACATCTCCCAAAACTCCAAATTCTTATCAGGTGTGCGATGGAAAGGGACGAGATCAGGTTATCTGATCGCCATTCGTAGTTTTTTTTTCGCTAATATTAACGTGCAAGCCTCTAGGATGGTGGATTATCTGAATCAGCCTGGCCCATTTTCTAAAATCTTTGACGTTTAAACAAACAAAATATACAGGGCATAAAGTTGAATACGACATAAGCTAAATCCGAGAATAAGAGTGAAAACGGGTTTTTGAAATTCTATAATAGAAAAAAATTATGACCATTTGCAAAATTAAAAAAATTTTCTTATCCGCTTGAGGGTTAAGTACATTAATCGTCAATTGATTTATTAAATAGACAAAAACATATGTTCCGTTCTAAACCTTGAAATGTTTCTTGTTTTATAGAAAAAAATTTAAATTTTTTATTCATATTATTGTATAGTATTTTATATCAAAAATATGGAAGACATCGTTAACAATTTTTTTAAAAAAATTCAACTTTAAACATGAATAACTCCGGAACCGCAAATTCGGAAAACAGTTTCCGCTAGTCTCTGCAGGACAGTTAAGCGAATTACCTCCCTGCGGCTTGGTTGTATTCAACTTTACGCTCTATATAATCATCTTCGGGTGTTAAAACAAAAGAGTGATAAAGTCAACTATATGACTTCAAAATAATGTGAGTCAGCAATTCACTATATATAATAATAGCTTTAACAAAAGCTTAAAAAAAACGGAAAGAGCATAATAGCAACTGTGCCGCAACTCTCAATGTGGTACTAAGCATCTACTGCATCCCTTTGAATAAAGTTTATCCGACTAGAAACAGATGGCGTTAATTTACTTTTCGGAATATGACATGTTATTGACAATATCAGATAGATGGCGTTAGCTTTTTACTACTCAGTTTGGTTCTTCTATTGGGGAACACACTGTGCAAAATTGTATGAACTTTAAGAAAAGTTTGTAACGCTGTTTTTTTTATTACAAATTGGGATAAACTATCTACGTAATGAAATATTTTAATTGCTCTATGATGGTTGAATTTGGAAAACATATGCTTTTAAAAATGTATGCTCTGTTGCTACTTTTTAGAGTATTTGTTTATAACATGCTCTCGGTGTGGTATACGTTTACTAATAACGTAACCAGGGTAAGGCTTACATGTTTCGTTTGCGGCATGTCTATAGCAAGTCCGAGATATACAAACTATTATACCGGTGGCCAAAATGGAGCTGTAAAATAATGTGAGATGAAAGATGAAAATAGAAACATTCGCAAAACTAACATGCTCGCCATGAACACGTTCAGACTTGTTTCGGATCATATTCACCTATAGTTCCGCCACATATCGCCTCCTAATAAGCACGAAAATATAGACCGTCGTGCCAATAAAAGTGGGTCTCCTGCGCCAAAATTCTAGCAAAACATAACCGCCTCCTGCGTTATAAACGAAAAATCAACACTCAATTGTAGATAATTTCTCATTTGAGCTAAAATGAATTCGGCTGAGGAAGATGTACTTGAAGTTTTGAAGTTATTTGTCATACAAGAAAAATAAACCGATCAAATTAAAGTATTGTCTTTATTCCAATTCATATTATATTTAAAACAAATTATATTTAACACAAATTTGAATATTGCTCCGAATGACGTTGTAACAACAGGAGCGAGTAAGCGAGGTTTGGAAGCAACGGTGGAATAAACATTCCCCTCCCCCCCGTTGGCGAACGGGAGATGTTATCCATTCATCTCGGATAACATGTTTGCATATTTTTGTTCGACAAAACATTTGGTTATTTTGCTAGAAAAACATGTTAGGGCTCATTTCTAATAAAAATTTTAAGCAGCATAATCTTTTACGAGCATCCTTTTTGGGATTTATGTATTTGCTACTAGAAAATATAGTGTTTTATGGTGTTAATAGCATCTATAGTTCAGGCCTTAGTTTTAGAGATTCATGCGCTTAACCTTTGACATTTTTTCGTTACATTGTACTTTAAAAGTTACCCCTGTCTGTTGTCGGGAAAAATGTGATATCAAGATGTTGAAACAATGATTTCTACATTTCCTCTCATCTCCTCTCAGATTGATCTATGTTACGACGTGCCATGTTTTCAAATGTATAATTCAAATCTATCAATAGGGACTGCGCCAGATGCTATCAGTGCCAGTTGATGTGACAAATTTGTGGTTACACTGCTGTCATTTTATTTTGGATGAAGTCCACCATAGCGTACATATTTAACATGTCCAAATATGGTGCAAATATTAATAGAAACAATACTGCATATAAAAATATAAAGTATTTTAATAATTAATAGAAACAATACTGTCTTTAGTTTTTCAAAAATCTTATTTCATGTTCTCTCGTAACATAACCCCTTTACATTCAAAGACGTTTTCTATTTTCTGTCCATAGAATACATCACTGAGATTGACAAACATATAACCAAAACTACTTATTTCAGTTGTTTTCAACCGACCTCCATGTTTCTTGCTTACATACATATGTAGTAAAGGATTAAAATACTATAATTAATTGTAAAATTGCAAAGGATTACTGAACGGATATAAAATAATAACAATTTCCCAATTATAGATTACTTTGACATGTGTATAAACATGGCTTCTGATCGCCATGGCAACGCATCAACAAACAATATCATTGCCATAGTTACCCAGACTGACAGTACCTGTAAAACGAAATATGAATAAATATATTTCAAAACGACATAAAACAAAAAATATTTTTTTAATTAATTCCATCGACCATTTTCACAATCACTATTAAAAGAATATTGAATTGATATAAAATGAAAATTGTTTCAAATTATAGGTTATTTTGACATGTATATAAATATGGCTTCTGATCGTCATGGCAACGCATTACAAACATATTGTTGTCATAGTTACACAGACTGACAGTACCTGTAAAACGAAATATGAATAAATATATTTCAAAATGACATAAAATAAAAAATATTTTTTTAATTAATTCCACCGACCATTTTTACAATCACTATTAAAAGAATATTGAATTGATATAAAATGAAAATTGTTTCAAATTATAGGTTATTTTGACATGTATAATATAAACATGGCTTCTGATCGCCACGGCAACGCATTAACAAACAATATCGTTGCCATAGTTACACAGACTGACTGACAGTACCTGTAAATTGAATAAATATACTTCAAAATGACATAAAATAAAAAAAAAATTTTAATTAAATCCATAGACCATTTTCATTATTGCTAGATGCTAAAATGAAACTGACATTCTCTATTTTTGAAGTCTTTTTATTAAAACGTAATTTAGCCATATGTTATTATTATTAAAATTAAAAGTAAGTAAAATACTGTTATTTTATTGTATTATCAAATATATATATATATATATATATATATATATATCACAAAAATGTGGATAAAGATTTATTTGAACTGACATATTGTATAAATCGAAATAAATATTAATTTTGTATAATTTTGAGTATTTTTTTATTCCAAAGTATACATTATGTATTTTGTAATTTTAAATGATGAAACTTATTGCTATTAGTAGTCAGTCAATAAAATCAAAGGATGAAATACACAGTAGCATACATCAAAAAAAATTATCGATATAGTTAAAGGTAAAAAACAAAGTCACAATACGACAGACAGACCCAGTCAATAGACTCATCACTAAAATATTTAATAGACTCTTTATTATCCGTTTTAGTGCCGTAGTTTGTTACTCATATATACTTAAAAATGCCAAAGAAATCTTTTGTTTTTGATGTCATTTACCATTGTTTGGAAAAAAACTGTATCTCTTCGAAAAATTGTCCAATTTTAAAAATTTTTTCGGTGTTTTCTTAATAAATACTTTACAAGGATAATAAAATACAAAGAAAATTATGGAAATATATATTGTGAACAAAAATTATAAAGAAAATTGAAATCAAGGTCACATCGTATTTTCGCAGTCCGGTACATCCTCCGTATCAGCAAAATAATTGTTATCGTCACTATTATCACTATCACTCAAAATTTGCATTACACAAATTGTGAGCGCACCACAATGTCACTGCCCCTATCACTTTCTTCATAACTTGAGAAACGATCATTTTCACTCGAATTATTTTCGTATTCCGACATTATGGGTTAAAAATTTTCTTTTCCTGGATCCTTTTTATATTGTAATTACTAATAATATTATAATTTGAATTTTATGTAACACGTAGAAAGATATAAAATTAGCTATGCGTGCGAGTGACCTCCCCTACCGCGCGCTAAACAGCAAGTTATTTCGTGAGCGCCATCGCGCTTATAGCAAATTTAGTTAGTACGCGCAGAAGCGCGATGGCGCTCGTCGGCACTCAAACGGTTAAATATGATGGAGTCTATCAGAAAACAAAATACAGAGTAAATTCATGAAATACATACTGGCGTAATAAACGCATCACTTGAAAACACTATCTTGATGAAGTACAAAACAGATTCAATAAATCAAAGCCTAACAAAAGACATAAACAGACAGTAAATTCGTCACAGAATAAAAACTCGCTTTACGAATCAGAATCCGTCAGCAAAATCAAAGGAACAAATATGGAGTCTCATTCGCTGATAAAATTCATCAATATAGATAAACAAAGAAATTAAATATCTTTATTGATATTTATGGTAATAAAATTTTATTGCACGAAGCGTTTAAACATCAAACAATACCAAAAAAGCATGAGATTATGAAAAGTAAAACTTCAAAGCATTCGGGACAATAAAAATTCTGAAAAACTGAACAAATGTGTCCAAAAGACGTTTTCTCTCGACGCCTCGTTTACGTTACCGTTTTATAAAATCATCAATTTCTCCACTAACAAAAGTACTTTTTGTTCACAAATAGTTGTCATTGGCTTTTTAATTAACGTGTAGATGGCCCAGGCTAAAATTAGACAATAGACGCTGAATACCCCGGACTTTTTTTTGTACGCATTTCGGGCCCCGCTGCCTAAATTTGCATTGGTATTAGGCCATCTACCTGGTATTGGACGCTCATGTTATTTACCAGTTAATAATAAAACTATATTGAATAACTTTAAGCATTTATATATTATAAATATTTATAATAAATTGTAGAAATTTCAAATTATACAACACTAATTTCGGCCTGTGGCTTTATTCAAATAAAAAACAATTAAATTTTATATCACTAAAAAAACCATTTCTATTCCGAGATAAAAAGTACCACATTCATCTCCATGAAATAGGCACCAATTATGCAAAACACCAGCGAGATTAGTTTAATAGCTAAAACATGAAAGACAAAACGTAAATAAACCCTCCTCCGCGTTTATTTTATTAGTTAGGATATTTACCGCAGAGTGACTAGTTTATTTCTCTCTCATCAACATGGACCTTGAGGGGATTCTTTTAACGGTCTTTTCTGAAAGTCCTCTTCGTTCAACACTTGTTAATATCTGCACTGGGTCCTCTTAAAGTGCCTCTGGTAAAGACGTTTGACCCTGAACCAGTTTTTACATTGTGCCATGCTGGTGTTAAAAGGGTAATAACTAAACATTTTAAGCAAGATGGATTGTACAAGAAATTAGGCTAAATTCAATAAATCGACAAAAAAGAAAGTGTTTTGTGTAAAGAAAAACTAAAAAGCTGTTTGGCGAGGAAAGTTTAAACAGTTTCCATTGTATATATAAGAAGAAAAGTAATGAATTGTGAGTTGAATTTGCAAGCCATAGACCTTCATGCGCACGTCAATTCTGTATAAACGTAATGAAAAATCAAAAAATATTTTCAATTTATTAAAATCTAAAATCAATGAAATTTTTATCAATTATCATATTTTTATAAGAAAAATAGCTGGCCAAATATATAGAACAACTCTGTCTTCCACGTGTGATGAAAAATTGTGTAAGCGATGGAGAGACAACCAGACGACAGACCAATGTCATCCTCTACACGAACCTGTCCATCCACCATCCATCCATCAACTCCAGTCGGGAAAGAACTTCCTTCTGACTATCAAGCCACTCACCGTCTCTCCTCAGATGCAGTCACACCGACTATGCCAACAATCACTACCACATCCTTTTGTGAGTTATAGGAAGAGGTGTTTGCTGGCTGTGGTATGCGCTACACAGTTTGGAAGACGCTGAACTGGTTAAGGATGGAGGGTCTCCAGGTGTAATGCCCAACCATGCCAAGTGGGGCCATAATGGGGACTCTAACTGCATATGTGGACTGATCCAGGACACCAAACACCTATCCCAACCTGGCTACCACCTGCAAGACCTGAAGGGGGCCAAAGGGAAGTAATATTCATGGCTGCACACTGAAATTCTTAATTTGAAGTGAGTCTTAGACACGGAGATGAATGGATAACTAAAAGTACCTTTATTAACATTTATAAAAGTTAGAACTAAAAAACAACAAGTGAAGTTTCCGAGTTTGTTATCTTGACTCCAAATGTTACTTAGTCATTGTATACACTTTTATAAAACTCGTCTGTTCACCAAATTAATCTGTGTCCAATAGGTCAAACGCTTTAATCTAATAACAGGTATAACAAAACGGTCCATTTCTTTTTTTAACATTTTACAAAACCCTAAAAATTGTAAACGCAATTCTTTTAAACATTCCTGTCAAAGTCACTTCTCACAAACTCATTCTCCAAAACAGTTTCCTCTGTCGGATTTCCCATTTTCTTCTCGATGTCCTCTTTCGCTCTCGTCACGTCAAAATGCTTCGTCTTGTTATGTGTCTTCTTGTGGTTACGAAGCGTTTTGGGATGGGCAAATGCGTGTCCGCATATATCACAAATGTAAGGACGCTCACCTGTAGGAATTAAAGTCTGTGTAAATACTAAAAATGGCTTCTTGTTTAGGACAAGATATCATTATTCGACATTTATAAATATCTAAAATCATTACTGAATAAAGAATTTTGATGAAGAAGTTAATCCAACCTTTTTAATCACGCATAGATCCGAACACTACGTGACAATTTCTTTTAACAGTCGAAATGAAACAGGTTAACGAAACTAAACATGTACTAACCTAACCTAACACTTTTAAGACCAAATCTTCAAATACAGGGATAATTTCTAAAAAAATCTGAGCACGTCCAACTCTGTACACGTGACAGAAGTGAAACTTCTTTGGCGATCTAAACCTGCATTTGTAAGAACGTAATAAGGGGTAAAACGGCAGAGAGAGAGAAAAAAATTGATTTTAATTATCTATAAATATTATTTACTGTTGAAATACATACGACACATACGCACACGTATACATCAAGTTGCAAACATACTTAAGGGCAGGATAAATACGTTAAGTTAGATATGAAAAAAATATACTAAGCTAAGTCCATAGGCTATATTAAATTCTTTTAAAAAAATGTTAATATTATACATTAAGAAAAATTAATAAAATACCATATCGACGTAAACATCTAATAAAATCTTCATATAAATTTACATAGACAATTGTCAATTAAAAAAATAGCCGCGTTGCCTGTACCAGAATAGGCTAAATGCGGCTGAAAGAAGTTGGGTTATATTGCTCCTGTTGTAAATTATATTTACTACAACTAAATGTGTAGATCTATAAATAAATTAAGTACATATGTTGTTAGTCTTGTAGTGGATGAAGTAGTACACGCAAAATTAGTACTAATTAAAACTAGATAATAAATCTAAACAAAATTAGAATTAATAGATACATAAATCAACGAAATTTTGACAGTTTAATTTTGACACACATAATGTACAAAACAGCTGATAGCAGTAGTGATCGTCATTTTTGTATGATTTCGTAGATGCATACACTTCTTGTCTTATTCTATTACGTTCATCTTTTTCATACTTCTTGCGATGTATTCGTTATACTCAAACGTTACAACTAAACGTTGTTAATCAATCATAAATAGATACATAAATCAACAAAATTTTGACATTTTACTTTTGATGCACATAACGTACATTTTAACACATATAACGTTCAAAACAACTGACACCATTAGTGAGCACCGTTTTTGTATGTTTTCATGCATATGTAGACTTCTTGTCTTATTCTATAGTGTCTATCTCTCTCTCATTTGTTAGCTAAGTACCTATTTTCCGTGCTTCTTGCAATGGATTCGTTACACTCGAACGTTACAAATAAATGTTGCAAAACGTTACATGAAAAATGATCTTGATATTTTACTCTCATTCCGCCAAAGAAGTTTCACTTCAAATGTACAGTTCAACAAACATTTCAACAAATAATTTAGCTGGTGTAGATGAACAATCTCCACTGAGTACTTGCAGTCATATAAATTTACATCAAGCAAATTCTGATAAATCAAGGGAAGTAAAACCAACTGAAAAGAGTCTGGACTAAACCTGGTATCCTGGTAAAAATTTTAATTTTTTTTTCAATAGCGACTACCATTACTGTTTACTGGCATTTATAACAAGCAACAATCTGCATGACAGAAGATTCATTTCCATCTTGGTAAATGATAAGATCTAGCATTAAATTCAGAAATAATGTCACAGCTCAGAAATCTATATAATAAAATAATACAACACCTTGTCTGCTGGCATTATAAAAAGACTACTGAATGGAATCAAACGAACCTTTGCAATTTTATATTTTAAAAGTTTGGGTAATACCCATAGTAGAAATAGTCGCACTGTTCATTGTAAACAATCGTTCTGGACGAAGTCTTTCTGTACAGAATATTGTTGTAAAATTGTTTGTGATTGAAGTGTCTGCGATTGAATAAAAGCCAAAAGCAGTGTTTTAAAATTATCATCTCTGTGCCTGTTTGTTTGAGGGCAATGCAAAAACTAATGGGCAGATCTGAATGGGGTTTTCAATGAAACAATGCTAAGGGTTCGAATTAAAATCTAGACTATCTTTTGCCGCTGTCGAGTACATAAAAGGTTTTATATCTATCTGTTTATTTGTTTGTTTAAACGTCACGCATCTATATGTACTTGTGCATGCGTGAGGGGGTAAGTAGGTGCAGGTGGGAACATCTGTGCACATGCGTGACTGCACACATGCGCGTATGCTCGTATGCTAGCCAGTTAATGTGTGTGCACGTTTGGATGTGAGTATATATATGCGTGTGCGTTCTTATGTTTATATGTGCATTACATATGTCAGTGTGTATATATTAATACTATTAAAGAACAAACCATTTGATTTGTAGAGCAGTTGGCAGAGACTCCGATGCAACTCACCCGTGAACACACCTGAGAGCTAGTTAGTGGGTGTATCCTAAAGCATAGACAAATACTACCCTCAAAAAATTGCTAAAAAATGTTTATTATTTAAGCAACTCTTCATATGACCTATGACCACATTTATTTATGAATGACAAGACCCCGATAATAAGTTCTAGTTGATTCCAAAATACAGTTTGATGCTGTCTACTGTTTTCTGTTGAAAAAAGCAGTGTGCTTGGTGAGTCGAGCAGGGTGGACAAGTCTTCGGAATAAATGTCTAGCGAGGGTAACATGAATATTTGAAGGAGATATATTTCTATGGATTCATACATGAAATTGATGTCTATAAGTCTGACAAAATAAATAGCTTCACATATCTGGGCTCCGAAGTCAACATAAAAAACAATGCAGCACCAGAAGAACTACAGCTGTTGGTAGAAGCTTCCATGAACTATGAAAATATCTAAAACCATATCTAATCAAAACAAAAACTAGCTGTTGCTATGCAAACGCTACATTAGTTCTATCCTGATATTAACATCGGAAACCAGTACAGTGAAATAAAGAGATGATGAATCCCTTAATTTCTTTGAAGGAAAAACACCAAGATGATTAATGGAAAATATTAAAAAAGAACCAATTCACAACTGTAAAGAGCGTGTCAAGGATTAAATATTATTTCTGGCTCAATATATTCTGGCAAAACCAATTGGTGTTCCTATAAAAAGCAAGCCAAAGCTAAGATTTATTGACTGTTTTGAGAAAGATTTCAATGTAGACGAGGAATCGGAGAACGATGACCAGGAACAGGTCGATAAACCCTTTGAGAAACACTCCGGGCCCTCAAGCCAATGGAGAAAAGGAAATTTATTTTGTTATATATAACAAATACGGAACACAATTAACAGAACACATTCTCGTGAAAATACAGTGGACCATGCTATTTACTTAAAATTGTCAATTAAGATTTTGATACATCTTTAAACCCAGATCCTTAACAGTCTACGTGAATGATGTGCGGGATATGAAGTGACGTGTGCGTGATATGACGTGACATTTATGTAAATGCTGTGCCTTTTAGCATTAGTTACGATTAATTAGGTTGATTTTGGAAAAAAGTTTTTAAAGAAATTTAACTTTTTGAATAAAAAATTGGCTAATATACACTTTGTAAAAATTAAAAAAAATTAATTTACAGATAACTAGCTATACTCAGTGGTTTCATCTGCTATACCCAGTGTTTATTTAAATTATGCTGCATTCCCCATGCGGGAAAGGACGGCAAACAATATCGGTTGTTGGGGTTGGGAGTATAACAGCGGGAATACCCACATTAATCAGTCAATAAATAAGCTGGTCTTTATCTACCTTGCACCATTTAGCAGTATTCCCCATCTTCTACTACATTTTTTCCCCATGTTCTACCACATGAATCATAGCATGAAGACATATAGCCTTCCCCAAGGTATGGTGCTTCCTGATAAAATGATGATGAAAAAGTTTTCAAATCGAACCTATGGTTCCAGAGGTCAGCATGTACAAAGCAAAAACAATTTTCTGTTTCTATGAATTATAAAGTATGAAATATAGCCTTCCGCAAAGTATGGGCATTCCTACACCAAAAATGTTTCAAATCGGGCTTGTAGTTCCAGAGATTAGAGTATACAACCAAACCAACTTTTCCACTACATGTTTATTAGTACAGATAACTATTTTATTAATACATGAAAACATAAAAACAATCTGATTTTGGTAGAACCTAAATTCTAAAAGTTGCGATAAAATAAACAGCTTGACACAATGTAACAATGTCACATTAAAAGTTCAAACTTCAAAATTACGTACACATATACACGGTGTCCCGGAATAAGTGTCGGACAGAGAAAGTCACTATCCGTTGGCTACAAAGCAATAAATTGTTGTTGGAATAAAATGTAACACGTTTAAATATACATAGTTCAAACTTCTAAATTACATACACATACATAGTTCAAACTTCTAAATTACGTACACATATATAGTTCAAACTTCTAAATTATGTGCATATACATAGTTCAAACTTCTAAATTACATACACATACATAGTTCAAACTTCTAAATTATGTGCATATACATAGTTCAAACTTCTAAATTACATACACATACATAGTTCAAACTTCTAAATTACGTACACATATATAGTTCAAACTTCTAAATTACATACACATATATAGTTCAAACTTCTAAATTATGTGCATATACATAGTTCAAACTTCTAAATTACATACACATATATAGTTCAAACTTCTAAATTATGTGCATATACATAGTTCAAACTTCTAAATTACATACACATACATAGTTCAAACTTCTAAATTACATACACATACATAGTTCAAACTTCTAAATTACGTACACATATATAGTTCAAACTTCTAAATTACATACACATATATAGTTCAAACTTCTAAATTATGTGCATATACATAGTTCAAACTTCTAAATTACATACACATACATAGTTCAAACTTCTAAATTACATACACATACATAGTTCCAACTTCTAAATTACATACACATACATAGTTCAAACTTTTAAATTATGTGCATATACATAGTTCAAACTTCTAAATTACATACACATACATAGTTCAAACTTCTAAATTACGTACACATATATAGTTCAAACTTCTAAATTACATACACATATATAGTTCAAACTTCTAAATTATGTGCATATACATAGTTCAAACTTCTAAATTACGTACACATATATATATCATACTTCTAAATTACATACATACATATATTTCACACTTCTAAATTACGTACACATATATAGTAAGCATTTCTAAACTACGTATACATACATAGTTCAAAGTTCTAAATTACGTACACATATATAGTTCAAAGTTCTAAATTTCGTGTACATATATAATTCAAACTTCTAAATTACATACACATATGTAGTTCAAACTTCTAAATTATGTACACATACATATAGTTCACACTTTTAAGTTATGTACACATATATAGTACAAACTTCTAAATTATGTACACATATATTGTTCACAGTTCTAAATTTCGTGTACATATTTAGTACAAACTTCTAAATTACCTTCACATATATAGTTCACACTTCTAAATTACGTACACATATATAGTTCACACTTCTAAATTACGTACACATACATAGTTTACATTTCTAAATTACGTACACGTACATAGTTCAAACTTCTAAATTATGTGCATATACATAGTTCAAACTTCTAAATTACATACACATACATAGTTCAAACTTCTAAATTACGTACACATATATAGTTCAAACTTCTAAATTACATACACATATATAGTTCAAACTTCTAAATTATGTGCATATACATAGTTCAAACTTCTAAATTACGTACACATATATATATCATACTTCTAAATTACATACATACATATATTTCACACTTCTAAATTACGTACACATATATAGTAAGCATTTCTAAACTACGTATACATACATAGTTCAAAGTTCTAAATTACGTACACATATATAGTTCAAAGTTCTAAATTTCGTGTACATATATAATTCAAACTTCTAAATTACATACACATATGTAGTTCAAACTTCTAAATTATGTACACATACATATAGTTCACACTTTTAAGTTATGTACACATATATAGTACAAACTTCTAAATTATGTACACATATATTGTTCACAGTTCTAAATTTCGTGTACATATTTAGTACAAACTTCTAAATTACCTTCACATATATAGTTCACACTTCTAAATTACGTACACATATATAGTTCACACTTCTAAATTACGTACACATACATAGTTTACATTTCTAAATTACGTACACGTACATAGTTCAAACTTCTAAATTACATACAAACTTCTAATTAGATATAATTATGTAACATAATTACACGTGAGATACCTTTAAAAAAGGAAATGACACGATTCACTCACCTGTATGAAACTGTTCATGCTTAATAAGATGTTTCTCCTTGGAGAACTTGCGTCCGCACGCCGTACAGCAATACGCGTTCTCGTCTGCGATAATGTTATTCAGTATTGTAATAATATTAAAAAATGGTACAGGTTTACTTCTTCAGCTTTGTATTGTGTAATATTCTTTTTATATCGATATATTTGTAAAATACGTTTAATTAAATACTAAATTTATTTTTAGATATTAGTTATTGCAATCTGATCGGAGGAAAAATTATTTACAAAAAATTTCAAACTGGCTTATGATAGTTTAAGTATGAAAAATTTAACATATAAGGCGACTATTAGACGCTCAATATATTGAAGAAATACTAACGGATTGACGAACATTGATCATATAATTGAAAAAATTCATTCAATCATTACAACTAGACAATTAATCTTTCATCAATCTGTCAGTATTTCTTCACATTGAACATTTAATGATCGTCTAAGTGTTACCGAGAGTGCGCTTCGCCCTGTACATTCACCCATTCTGCTCACCACCCCACCCCTAACTCTTATAGCTAAGATTAGGATTGGAGTTAATATAACACAGCAATATTTGCACCAAGTTTAACAGTGCTTCTTCGAGTACCAAAGTTATATAATTTCCAGTACACATTACATCAAATATACTGAACTGATATGGTATATGAATATACATTTCATCAAATATACTGGACTGGTATGTTATATGAATATACATTACATCATATATACTGAACCGATATAGTATATGAATATACATTTCATCAAATATACCAAACCAATATGGTATATAAATATACATTTCTTCAAACATATTGAACCAATATGATACATGGATATATATTTCTTCAAACATACTGAACAAATATGACATATGAATGTACATTTCTTCAAATATACTAAACCGATATGATATATGAATATTCATTTCATCAAATATACTGGACTGATATGGTATATGAATATACAGTACATCAAATGTACTGAACCGATATGGTATATGAATATACATTTCATCAAATATACCGAACGAATATGATATTTGAATATACATTTCTTCAA
This sequence comes from Druceiella hillmani, assembly GCA_039881145.1. Taxonomy (NCBI): domain Eukaryota; kingdom Metazoa; phylum Arthropoda; class Insecta; order Lepidoptera; family Hepialidae; genus Druceiella; species Druceiella hillmani. Next base: position 14,401,989 of record JAYKKI010000019.1, on the reverse strand, counting down.
ACATATTGAACCAATATGATACATGGATATATATTTCTTCAAACATACTGAACAAATATGACATATGAATGTACATTTCTTCAAATATACTAAACCGATATGATATATGAATATTCATTTCATCAAATATACTGGACTGATATGGTATATGAATATACAGTACATCAAATAAACTGAACCAATATGGTATATGAATATACATTTCATCAAATATACCGAACCAATATGGTATATGAATATACATTTCTTGAAACATTACCAAGTTTTAAAAAAATAATTTATGATTCAGGTAGAACATAGACGACATTTTTAAATTTATTCTAAACCCAAAAACTTGTATTACATATATAGCATACTAAGTGTTACCCACACGTTCGGATGCGAAGATCTTCATTTATCCCAGCGAAAATAGGCCTCGCATTACAATAATAGAATATAATTAAAAAAACACTGTTATTTTTTAGGATGGCAAAAAGCCAATAATTAAGCATTGACAATCAGGAAAGAACAGAAAATAAACTATAATTTGTAACCATCACGTAAAACAAAAAATCTACCTTTATAAAGGCGCCTACATTATAACTTCGTAAAATCATTTAAAAAAATAATCAATATGGATGCTTTTTTTAACCGTTTTAGTGCCATGGTTTTTTACTCATATATATCCAATTTTTATAATTTTTTCGGTGTTTTCCTAATAAAAACTTGTACAAGGATAATAAAATACAAAGAAAATTATGGAAATATATATTGTGAACAAAAATTATAACAAAAACTGAAATCAAGGTCACTTCATATTTTCGCAGTCCAGTACATCCTCCGTATCAGCAAAATAATTGTTATCGCCACTATTATCACTATCACTCAAAATTTGCATCACGCCCAATTGTGAGCGCACTTGAAAAACGATCATTTTCGTATTCCGACATTATGGGTTAAAAATTTTCTTTTCCTGAATCCTTTTTATATTGTAATTACTAATAATATTATAATTTGAACTTTATGTAACACGTAGAAAGGTAAAAAATTAGCGATGCGTGCGAGCAACCTTCCCTACCGCGCGCTAAACGGCAACTGATTTCACGAGCTCCACTGCGCTCGTGGCAAATTTAGTTAGTACACACACGAGCGCGAGATGCTCATCGGCACTCAAACGGTTAAATTCACATTCATTGCTGAAATTAACAAAAAATAGACTGTTAACTGACTTCGATATGCTTCTGTTGTTGTCAAAATTAAAATTTTTTGCTCTTTTTGAATTTTACATTGTTTTTTTCAATGGTCCCGTCGTGTCTACAAGTCATTGATCAATATATTACATGTACAGAGGATACAATGACACACAATCTGCATTTTATTTCATTTTATATTTCAAATTGTTCTGTAGAAACAGCATTCACTATCTATATGAAAAATAACCTGATTTTTCATAATAAAAAAACAATATTTCTCATTTTTGTAATTGAAAATTTTAAAAAAACTTGAAAGGACTTATTTTTTAATTTTCTCCATATAAGAGTCTCATTTTTATTCTTGTAACGCCTGAGCCCAAAACAGTATAAATTTCTATCGATACTAAACATGAAACCCTTGGGCAATGTTGAAGTGCTGGGGTACAAAGTCGAATTATCATTAAAACATTGGTTTTATGTCTCTACTACAAGACATTTTTATAAACAACCTTTTTTTTTGCTGTCAGACACTAGAACGCAGTAATTCTGTGTACTGAATACTTGTGAGTGTGCTACCTATATTGGCCGTATAAAAATCATGGCTTAGTCTCTGCCCTTACATGTACACATATCCTTCGATTCACACAAACATATTATAAATTAATTATTAAACATTTTTATAAACAACCTTTTTTTTTGCTGTCAGACACTAGAACGCAGTAATTCTGTGTACTGAACACTTGTGAGTGTGCTACCTATATTGGCCCTACAAAAATCATAGCTTAGACTCTGGTCTTACATGTATGTTTATAGTAGAGATAACTTGTAAATACCGAAACGAATAATGTAATTAAAAACATGACCCATGGTCCCCATGATCCTCGTAATCCTGCATCATAAGTAAGAAGTCCGCTTATTAAAGCAGAGCGCAATAGCCCCATCTAGCGACACTCTAGGAAAGGTTCCCTGGTATTTCTTAAAGAAAGGTTTGGTCGATTCCTCAGAAAAATATTAACCCTTGACGGCACATGTCCCTTATAAGGGACATCAACGCTCGCATCATTCAAACATAAACAGTTAGTTTAAAATAAGATAAACATATACACAATTGTATATCACAAGAAAGAGAACAAAATAAGAAATTGATCTATAGCGTATAGTTATTTTTACCGCTATAAATTTTTGTAACTCTGCAGACATTATGTATGACTGTGTTTTGTTTTGTAAGTATTGTGTTTGTGATCACAGTATGAATGAAATGTAAATCTACTATTTGATACACAGTTATTATTGTTATAATGTCTGTATTGTATTTATTGATATATTTTTATAATAAACAATGTTTCTTTCCTAAAACTGACAAAATATGTGATAAGGATACGAAAATATCAGTAAACATTGACAAGAGCGTCAGTTTTATATACGTAATATAGTATACTGAACGTAATACGTAATATAGTATACACAATATTCTGAAATATAAGTTAATTAAAAACCAGTCTTGAAAAAAATTCAAAAATTCATTGTAAAATAAGCCAGTCGTAGGCTTCTAAATTTTAAGCTACGGATAGAGTTGGATATATCCCTGTCTCTTTTCCTCTCGTAGAATATAATGTGCGATACTAAAATGACCTCACAACACAGTATTGCCCTCCTTCAATAAAGGTTAAATTTAAACTTTTATAACTCGGTCAATTTTTAAGATTATTAAAAAAAATCTTCACTCTTCATCAGCTTGTACCTTGAAATTACGATTAATGAAATAAAAAAAATTTAGTCAAATACCCAATTATTTACGCATGTTTAAAATTAGTCATGATAGAACCTTATTATTTGTTATTGTTACGGCATTATTTCCAAAGAACTAAACACCCTCACAGATTTCCCATGGACACTGCTCCCCCTTTTTCTCTTACCCACAGCTCTATACAGATGGCGTATTGTGGTTAATACAGGTAGTCTACGTTCTTCCTGTGCATTCAAAGAATTTATTACTTAAGGTTTCACAAAAATTCGTTGAGTCGATATTGAGACTATTGCGAACGTAATGCAAACAACGTTACGTAAAACATAGAGGTACAACCGTCTCACCGGCGACGGCAGGTCTACTGCAGACACTATCGATAATAATTATATGGTACAGCATCAGCAGTTCCAAGGGAAGATGAAGTTAGCAAGGTGCAGGAAAGATAATTCGATCTGGACATTCTATTTGCATACGTGTGAATAAGAGATAAACTGACACGGGATTTATTTTTATTTTGAATTGTTTGTCTTTCATACATTTATCACTTGTGATACATTTATCACGTTCGCTACCTACCTTGCAGGTTACCTTGGCTCTTCAATTAGAGATTTTAGGCTCCATGAGATAAAATAATTGTTAAAAAACAGAACGTATAAGAGCACACTTACACATGTTTGTCTATTTGTAGACTTTTTTTCTCGGAAATGTCGTGACGGAGAAATCGGAAATTTTGCATAGCTTGGATCTTGGTAAAATATATATCACTTTTTATTTCATATTTAAAAGGAATGAAGTGAGCCACATTCCAAACAATATATTTTTTTCTTTGTTGTGTTGAGTACCATTTGAAAGAGCTATTTTTAAGGACCTCGAAAAATTTTTTTCAAAATTTTAAATGAAATGGTTTTAAAGCTGTAACTCAAAATTCGTGAAAAAATAGCGACGACCTTCCTCTCTGCTGTATCTTCTATCTTCTAGGTGTCTGAAACTAATCGTCTAGGTTTCTGAAGGTAATGGAGACAATCAATGCTTATTTTTCCTGCCAGGGTGTCATCAACAGAGCTATTAGATATACAACAGCAGTTGTCAAACATCACTATATAAAATCAGTCTGTTTCATACATTTCGAAGCTTTTATAAAATTGAGGTTAAGTATATTTGATGTAATATATATTCCATATACCATACCAGTCCAGTATATTGATGAAATGTATATACATATATCATATCGGTTCAGTATATTTGAAGAAATGTACATTCATATATCATATTTTTTCAGTATGTTTGAAGAAATGTAGATCCATATATCATATTGGTTCAGTATGTTTGAAGAAATATATATTCATATACCATATTTGGTTCGGTATATTTATGAAATGTATATTCATATACCACATCGGTTCAGTATATTTGATGTAATGTATATTCATATATCATATTGGTACAGTATGTTTGGGGAAATCTATCTATACCATATTGGTTCAGTACATTTGATAAAATGTATATTCATATAGCACATTGGTTCAGTATATTTGATAAAATGTATATTTATATACATATCAGTTCCGTATATTTGATGTAATGTATATTCATATATCTTAAAATTTAATATTTTTCTGTCTTTGGACATCACTTTTTTTTAAAAATTCACGTACTTATGTTTGTAAAGTTTTTTACCGTGTGACTTTCATAGAAAACCAATACACATTTTAAAATACATACATTAAATTAATAGTTAATGTCCAGTATATTTGATAAAATGTATATTCTTATATCATATCGGTTCAGTATATTTGAAGAAATGTACTTTCAAATACCATATTGGTTCTGTATGTTTGAAGAAATGTATATCCATATGTCATATTGGTTCAATATGTTTGAAGAAATGTATATTCATATATCATATTGGTTCAGTATATTTGATGAAATGTATGTTCATATACCATACCAGTCCAGTATATTTGAAGAAATGTACATTCATATAATATATTGGTTCAATATGTTTGAAGAAATGTATATTCATATACCATATTGGTTCAGTATATTTGATGAAATGTATATTCATATACCATACCAGTCCAGTATATTTGAAGAAATGTACATTCATATAATATCATATTGGTTCAATACGTTTGAAGAAATATATATCCTTACATCATATTGGTTCAGTACATTTGATGAAATGTATATTCATAGACCATATTAACCCAGTATATTTGATGAAATGTATATTCATGTATCATATCGGTTCAGTATAAGTTCCAAGTTAGGTACATGTTTCAAAAACATATTTTATTGTTTATTTCCCAAAAATACAAAAAAAAGATATAAAAACGTAGCAAGTATTGACAAAATTCTGACTTACGGTGGCCATGTCGCTTCAGACGCTATCTACAATAATTTTATGTCTCCATTCCCATTACCAGGGCCAGTAGATATAGACTCTTAGATAACAATAAAACTACTTTTCCGCCAGTCTAATAATTGATGAAAGAATTATATAACCCACGCAATTTTGCGATCGCAAACTAGAACACGGAAATAGTTTTATTACTAGTGAACCAGTTTCAAATTTGACAATCGGAGACTTCATAAAATGTTTCTAAGAATTGGAAAGCTTTTCTATATAGCTTGAAACATATAATCACAGAAATCTGAACTATTTCCATCTTTATATAATAATTTTTTGTATTTATAAAGCGTTGGGTGGGTATATAACTACATTAAATTTTAAAATTTTAAATTTTGTATGGTCTCGGAAACAGTTTGGTTTTTTTAGGTTTTAGCAAAAACATTTACAATCAGAGTGATGGTAGGAACCAAACCTGTGAAAAAATACACCTATATATAAAATAAAGCAAGTACTCACTGTCATGCAAGAGTCCATGCTGCCTCAGAGCGGCCGGCGAACAGAACGTCCTTCCACACCTGTCGCATTCTACTCTTGAAGTGGCATTATGCCGCCGCATGTGCCAACGCAGCCGTCCATTGTGCGCTACACGCAGCCCACACACCGTGCATGTTGCGCACTTTTCACCTGTTAAGTTAATTTCTCTATTAGTTAAACCATAAAATGAAAAGGGACTCTAGTTAACTCCGTAGAGCTAGAGAAGGAAGTTAACTCCGTATAGCTAAAATGGTTTTTCGTTATACTTAAAAATTTCACAAAATGTACATCTGTGTGCTTAACAATGTGTCCATTCACATATAACACGTTCAGAATGAAACAGACCTAATAAAGAAAATAAAAAACTGACTTAACCCTTTCGCCATCATCAACTTAAGAGATGTCACATTTTCATAACAGAATGTCAAATTTCCGCTTTTAAACATAATTTGTTGGAGAGAGACAACTGTATAAAAATCAGTGTAGCCACTTGCATTACTTCATTGATTAAAGGACTCCTACCGTTTAAAAATAAAAACATGAACCGATTTATTAACAAAGGTTCGTTGCGGTCATCATGTCGAGTTGTTGTCTCAGTGTTCTCAGTGCGGCCATCGACTAAAAATGATTCAACGTTGTGATGATATAATCATAACCATCATACTGACATAGCTTCGTATCATTCATTCAATAGTATTCGTTTCATTTGTTTATTGCATGTTTGTTTGTATTTATGGGACGACACATGTTTGGTTTCATTTGTTTATTGTGGGATTATGTTAAATATACTTATTTTATTATCGATTATAAATATTTTATTATTTCTTTAGATAGTCGAAAGTATTATTTGTTAACCTATATAATTTCTCAATTTTTAATACAGACTTTATGGCTTTTCTATAAATGCAATATAATTTTTTTGAGATGTAATGTATAACGATGTTTATTGGTATCTAATTTAATACATAACATAATTTTTATAAGGTGTCTATAAAAATTAATTGTCTGCTTTTCAGTTTGCCCAATCACTTCTACTAATAAAACTAAATTATGGAAAGAAACATCAAAATAACCTATAAAGTCATCCATAACGTCCACTGTTTTGGTTACCTTTACATGAAGTAATGCACCATTTTAACATACGTAGCTGTTAAAAGTTTCATGATGATACAACATGCGGACGCTTGCTTAAAGGCAGATAACTCCGTAATGTTTACGTTATTCATAAAGTAACATGATACAATATAGGGCTGAATAGCTAACACTCAACGGGGGCACATGCCCGCCTCCCAGAAGCCCCAGTTTTTTCAGCGATGAAAAGTGCGTTTGCATGAGTGAAAGTATAGAATAAATAATATTTGTATTAGTACCCATAGCTACTATGTGAGTTTACAGTTTTCAGCATCAAGCGAGAGTGCGAGCGCGATGCTGAAAACTGTAGACTTAGCAATTCTGTTGCGATTGGCACGAGTTTCTCCTGTCTCCTGTATTTACTATAATTGTTCATGATGGGGGCGTGACCAGGTGGGGGCGAGGCGCGTGGATTAGATAGATAATAATTACGTAATTGTTATTCCCGTTGTACGCATTTAAATTCTTAGTTTTAATTATATTGTATATATTTTTGTTAATTATATTGTATATATTCTGCAAGCCATAATCTTGAGGAAATTCTTTGTAAGGTCATGCTGGCTGATATTTTAAGAATCACTCTCTCTTTATCTCAGTCATTACAAGCCATCGAAATTGATATATTTTCGGTTATGACGTTTGACGACATGACTACAGCCTGCATCAAAAAGTAACGTGTCACGTACACAGATGCGTTTGAAAAGCTTTTTGATAAAGTTGAAAGCCTGGCAAATGAAATTGGAACAGAAATCACAGTCTGCAGAGTAACCAACTGTCAAATCAAACAGATCTAACCTTCAGGCTTAGTCTGTTAAAGCATTACCAACTGTCGGTGCACACTTTTTTCTGGATTATTTGTTGAACAATAGGTTCTTTAGATTTCCCAGAACTCAGCTGAAAATAATAAGGCAGTTACAAAAGTTAGTCCAGCATAAATTTAATGACGAAGATATAGAGGATGTTACACGAGGTGCTGAATTATACTATGTAAAGATGACCTTCGTTTTTTGAAGTAAAACTTCTTTACGCACGCTTGACTTGGGGAGTAAGCTGGTGAATGCATGACAAGAGCGTTACGAAAATTGTGATCGGGAGAGGCGAATAGAAGTTGAGAGGAAGATATAAATTAGTGAAGACAGAAAGAGAGAGTTACGTTTCGTATATTACTGTAGGGACAAGAGAGAGAGGTGCGAGCACACATTTTCTTTCTCTCTTTCTCTGATAGCCAGTTATGTTTCGTATATCTAAGACACAGTGCAAGCCTATTGTCTGGATCACACTGTAGGAGCAAAGAGAGCAGTGCGCGCACATTTTCTTTCTCTCTTCCTCTCATAGCTAGTGCATGAAATATATATATGTGAGTTTGCTAGCGTTACGCGAACGGTGATTTTTTGGTTATTTTGTAATTAATGAAATTACAAAATAATCAAAAAATCGTTCTTGAACAATTTTATAAATTATTATTTTGTTCAATACATTAAATATTCTACGTTTAAAGTGAATAAAATTGTAAATTCATTTTAAAGTTCAATATTTGTGAATTTAAGTTTTTATTTCAGTCGTGTGTCTAAAGCACACTCGGTTTTTTTATCTTTGAAGGTGAATTAATAATTTGGCAACAGATGAGAGAAAATTTTCCATGATCTCCAGCAGAGGGCTATAAAAGAGCAATGGTGCTGCCAAATATAAGAACCCTTGTCAATTGTAATGTATATTTCCTGTAACAACTAGCACTGTAGAGCGATCTTTGTCCACTTTACGATAACTCAAAACATACCTTTATAGCAGTATGATAGAAGGTCGTTTGAATGGACTGTATTAATAATACGGATAAATAATACAAATTACATTATTTCTAATATGTCTTTATATACAATTAATATCAAAGAACCTATGAGGACACTCGTTGCAAACTTGGTTGTGCCACCCCTCCAGAAAAAATTCTGCATCCGCCCTTGGTCAGAGATATACTGAAAAACATGTAAAAAAAATATACTCCCCCTTATTTTCGAAACTACTCAACGTAATTTATAAAAAATGGGGATTGTAGAAGTCCACAGAAAATTCGCAGGAAAACTATAGCTATTATTCTAGATATATTATTCTAGATAACCTAAGCATACTAAACATTTATCTTTATTTCCCGCACTAAAATAAAAATTTCAATTTTTGCATTTTATAGTTAAGTACGTTTAGTCAAAACATTCATATAATATTAGAAAGAGACAGCTATTGTTTACTTATACGTGTACTATACGTGCAACACTACATCGTGTGGCTCAAACGGTGCGGCAAAACTACAGCACACATGCAATTTGCGATTGACTAAGAAAGGTTTGAGGTGTGTTGTTATTGTTTTATGAGTGCTATTCGTATTTTCGATTTAAATATACATTTAATTTTTATGACGCCTTGCAGAAAAAAATTTAGTTCAGTTGAAATCGACATAATCCATAAATTACAGAAACAAAAATATAATGTGTCATAGATATCAAAAAGAAAGGAAAGATCCAGAAAAGTCGTCTTGAATTATTTAAAATATTCCCGAAAATTATACAAAAAAAAATCCAGGATGCTGGCCAAAAGCTATTAGTGATAAAAATAGTTGAACAATTTTACGAGTTGCTTCATATTCTATGTTGGCAGCGCATCAAACCGCTTACGCAGCTGGTGAAAAAACGATGTGTGAGGAATGGTCAACGTCTTCTCTATCTAGTCTACACGATGCTGAGCACTTGACGAAAAAGAAAATATTACAGAACAGAAAAAACATAAGAAAGGATGTTTACAATTTCCCGAAGATCATACCACATGGATTTAAAATTGGTGAACAGAACATCATCTAAACTAATTTTTCTTGATTGATTGATTCGATTGAATTGAATGAATGATTGAATCGATCGATTGAAGACATTGATTGATCGATTGATTGTCTATTTAGGCACATTTGGTAGTCTGATACTCTGTAAACCGGTGTCTACATGAAATTTTCATATCGCTATGTGATGATGGGCGAGAGTGATTAAAGTAGAAGATGGACTTAACGTAATATAATAGGGACCGTACAAAATTATATCGGCTCCATCTGTTGACAAGCCGATGAACACTTCTATATTGTCATTTATTTCTATGTAAAGTATCCAAAGCGTACTTGTACAGCTTATTGCACAAGAGGTTGTTTAAATACCTATGAAAACTTGAAAAATCAGGTTACACCCATATCTTTTTATAGATTACAGAATGTCCAAACACACTGGGGTATTTGCGTCATAAAAAGCTGACAAACGAATATTTTCTATTAAAGTTCATCATCGAACGAATATTTTCTATAAAATCCATCAATCAGAATACGATACTTTAAAACAAATGTGATGTTAGTGTTTATTTATTTATTGTCTTTAATATAAAAATACGTATATTAAATTGGCTAACACAGCATTAAAAATGCGACCTTATTGCTACAAGAGCAACGTCTTCCAGTCATCCAAATTACCAGTTAATAAAATATATTATGTTGAGAAAGATGGCAACAGATTGCGAATACATTTGCAAAATAAAAAAATAATTACCAAAAAATGACGAATAACAAAATTTATAAAATAATCATTCGAGTATGAGTAAGTCTCGCATTACACACGTTCCGTAAACATTTAAGAAGTTATAAACGTTTACGGGTACCTAGTATTTCTATTAAACCATTTACAAATATTAATTTTGTAATGTGAATATACACTCCGCAACAAAACCTTCACACACTATAGGTACATTTTTCTTTATTACTTACGTTATAATAAAACACGTAATAAATCTTTGCAGGAATCTTTGGGGATGTCTATTTTCAATACGGAAGGTGACTCATTCCAAATTTAGATATTTTTCGTACAATATTGTGAAATATAAGTTAATTAAAAACCAGTCTTGAAAAAAAATCAAAAATTGGTTGAAAAATAAGCCAGTTGTAGGCTTCTAAATTTGAAGATACGGATAGGGTTGGCTATATCCCTGTCTCTTTTCCTCTCGTAGAATATAATGTGCAATATTAAAAATGACCTCACAACACAGTATTGCCGTCTAAAGGTTAAATTTAAACTTTTATAACTCGGTAAATTTTTAAGATTATTAAAAAAAATGTTCACTCTTCATCAGCTTGTACCTAGAAATTATGATTAATGAAATAAAAAAAATATAGTCAAATACCTAATTGTGGTGATAATGGAACCATGACTTCGAGATACAAGCTGATAAAGACTGAAAAAATTATTGACAAATCATACAAATTTACCAAGTTATAAAGGTTTAAAGTTAATATTTAGACAAGGACAGCAATACTGAGGTGTGATGTCATTTTTAATAAGGCTCATTATATTCTACAAGTGTAAATGAGGTAGGAAGATACCCCTCTCTATTCTTACTATTAAATTTAAAACCTGATAGTTTGCTTATATTTTAACCAAGTTTTATAATTTTCCACTACTGATTTTTCATTAACATATTAAGGAGTGGTCGACTACCCTATTGCCAACCTAAAAATGTCTGAACGTTATTTATTGACACTACCCCATTTTACTCTGACTAATTCACTCACCAGTGTGCTTAGTGCTATGCTCCTTCAGAGCCTGCGCACTCCTATACCGCCGTCCGCATACGCTGCACTCGTGTCTCGTGGTCGCAGCGGCATGCGACCTCATGTGCCGCGCAAGTGCACCGCCGTGCCGCATGCGCACGCCACACACGTCGCACATCACATCTTTTATACCTAGTGGGAACATTATCACATTTTTTAAGTAAATGACTCAAATAGAAGTTCAGATTTTGTAGCGATAACAAATTCATAGTCCATTATAATAGAACAACTAAATATTTAGAAATTTATTTTTTTAAAAATACTGTTCGTAAGATTGTTTTCCATTGTTTCGGCAACTCTCTGCTATGTATTTCTTAAAATACGAAACGACTCATTGGAGTGTGTTACCGTCTTTTTTTTTAATTCGCTTTTGTTAAGGAGTTCTTCACCTACTTTATATAAAATGTTTTCAAATGTAGCATTATATTTTTACTCAGACTCGTATCTCAAACTGTAAAATAAAACCCTAAAATCACTCATATGTCTATCAGTCTATCTCGGCCGATTATCACAGAAACTATGTGATGTAGAAACTTAAAATTTGGCAAAAAACATCTTATTAATTCACATATCGTGCACCAACTTAAAATATTCACGCAAGATTAATTCTTATATGAGAGGAAGTAAATACTAGAGTCAAAAAGATTTTTTATTTTATTTTATACATCATGTCGGATAACAAGCGTATGGACGAGAAGGCTGGTTATGGAAAATACAAAAAAAATTTAAAAAACATGCAAGAATAGGACATTCTTCCCAACCTTATTTCTAAAACTACTGGAACAAAAACCTCTAAAAAAAGACGCAAGTGTCATGATGGGGCACCCGACAGAAGCGAAGCTTCTTACGCTTTTTTATAAAAAAATAAAATGATAGAAACCCACTCCCTCGCCCCCTATCCCACACCAACGCCTCCCCTGCCTGCCCCTCTCCTCCCCCTCCCCCTCTCTCCCATCCCCACCCTTTTGCCTTCCCCATCTCCTTCCCCCAACCCGTGCTCTCCACTTGTCCTCCTCTCCCTCCCTTCCATCCTCCCTTCATGCGGCAACTATTCACAGACCCAAAGCCATATACACTTAAAGTGTATGAAGACGAGAGAGAGGCAGCGCATACTCTTTCACTCCATCTCCCTCACTCATGGGTACTTATACTAAAATTCCATTAAGAAATATCGCTTCCATTTCATCGCCGCATTCGGACATCTCACTTTTTCTAAGTTAGCCACCATCTCAAATGTCTATTACGAAGCTTCGCTTAAAAGTTTTGTAAAATCTGGCAAGAAGATTACAGGAAAACTGTACCAATTATCCTAAATCTTATAATTGTTGAAATATGTACCCTACTTTTACACCCATGAAATATATAAGATATGGAAACCTCGTGGTGCCACCCGTAGTCTACTTGACAAGTTTTTCAGTTATTTTGGACACTGTAAGTTATAATACTTCCTGAGCATTTGTCACATCTGAAATAATATTTATGAAGTGCTTCTCGAGTCCTGCGTTAAATAGATTAAAGATGTTTACCAAACGTGATAAAAATATCTTTTTTTTTCTCTTTCTTCTGCTCAACACAGCAATCTGTCATGGACATTTAGCTGCTCTATTGTCTGACTTCTACCTGCATATGTCGCTTGAGCTGTGAGGGAATGTCTATTAACGACTCTCACTATTCTTCGGGGAATCGTTTAATAAGATTGGGAAGACTATTTGTCCTTAGTCTTGTGTATTGGATACTTCCAGATCCCGATAAATTGGCACCGCAAGCATTTACGTGTTTGGTTAATCTTTGCTGATAGTTTTGGCTACAGATGGAGATTTCTTGCTTCACAGTTTTAAGCCTCAGGTTTTGCATAATATATTTATTGCGAATGCATTTTGGAATGTTGAAGATAGATCTAATAGCTTTGGTCTGAAACCTTTCCAGAATTTCTATATTACTGTTGCTTGCTGTTCCCGAAAGTTCAATTCCGTTTGTCCAAACTGGTTTCAATATAGTTTTGTAAATTGCCATTTTGCTTTAGTTGGGATTTTCTACCAATTAGCCAGTACATGGTTCGAAGTTTTGCATCTAGGTTTTTTCTTATACTCCAGATATGTTTCTGCCAGGTCAGTCATGTATCCAGGTGCATGCCGAGGTATTTGGCGGTATTACCATGTGGAATTTGTTCTCCATTCAGTGTAATTGAAGGACAGTCGTCTTTTCTGAGTGTAACAGTAATGTGTGCGGATTTCTTTTGATTTGCTTTTATTCTCCATATCTTCAGCCATTTTTCAACTTCAGCTATGTGTTTCTGTAGATTTGCTGATGCGATTCCTGGATTGGCATTTACTGAGATTATTGCAATATCATCTGCATACGTGGCAATGAAGGTATTGTCATCTGTAGGGATGTCAGCTATAAAGATGAGATACAACACTGGCCCCAGTATGCCAGAATAAAAATATCTGGTGTAGTAGTTTTAGAAGTCCGTTAATAGACTCTACCATAAATCTGATTTTCGTTACTATCCAAGAATAGTTTGGACTCAGATTACTCAATTGATCTTTTTTTGAGTTGCTGTTATTTTGGAAAATTTCACCATCCACTCCTCAATGTTTAGATACGAAACTACGTCACTAAATCCTTGTTCTACAGCAAAATCTCTTTCAAATTTAGGTTTTCGTAACGGCATATTATATTTCCAAGGATATTCTTTATTTCTTCAACGCCATTTTGAATGACTGGAAATTGTTCAATAACAACAATTAAACTGTCCAACCGTTTGTTGTTATGCATCATTACCGATCTCACTACAGATGTCAGATTAACTTTTTGACCAATGTCACTTTTCTACTAATCAAACTTCGGCTTCAAAGAAATCTGCACCAGCACGTCTGACAGACAAAGTCGTTTGATCCTATTTTGAGTTTCTTTTTGATGTCTCCACAGAGGTTTCCTAAACTTTACCAGAGACAATGTGCAGGATTAATATGAAGATTTGTTTGAGCCACAAACGAAACAACGAATCAAATGATGGTACAGTTATCTATGGCATATAGTTATTTTTGTCGCCATGATTTGTTTAAAATTGTGTTTTGTTTTGAAAATCTTGCATTCGTGATTACGGAATCAATGAAAGTGTATATTATATATATCAAATATCGATACATATTTGATGTGTGTATGTATATTATATGTATACTTATCGATACATATTCGAAATAAACAATATTTTAATTGTCTAAAACTGACAAAATATGTTTCCAGAACTTTAGCAGAGACAATGTGCAGGGATGACAGAAAGATTTGTATAAGCCAGTAATTGTTTCGGATTGGTCTTGCACCAGACGTTGGTCTAACTTGTTTGGTACAAGTACCACTTATAACTTTCCAGGGTGAACTCCAAAGGCATTAAAATACACCAAAACATGTAATCTTCATGAACTAACATAGGAAAACTCTAGGAACTTACCGGATAAAATGGATGTTCTGATCATTTAATTTATAAATATACCAAACAATCTAATATACACACACAAACACAAGAGCGCGCGTGCGCATGCACGCACGCACACACGCACATACACACACTGTATAGGAAAAGTGCCTAAAATATTGACATTAATAATGTACAGATTTTGCGCCCTTTATACATACATATTCATATTTTTCAATACTCTTCGTTTATGGCACAAATCCCTTGAAAATTGAAACAAGGTTCTTTTACGTAGCCAGCTTATATATTATTTAAGATATAAATAAGTCTACTATAAGAAATGACAACATTATCATTTACCTAAAGAGGTCTGAAATAAAATTATAGAAATACATACGTTATTCCATTTCAGTACTCACCCAAGTGCATTTTGTGGTGAATGCGAAGGCTGGTACCATTGGTGAACTGTTTATTGCACGTCGCACAGACGTACGTCCTCCGAAGTGGTCGCGCGGATGCCGTGTGTACAGTACGCACGTGCAATACCAGGGTGCGCCTGCAAACAATTAGAAATGAAACATAATCCATCTTACCAATAATTTCATCTTTTCATAATTCACTTTAGAAGTAACATAAAAGATGGCGTAATAGAGAAATGTGTGCTACAAGGATTCCACGCCAACATTGTTTAACAACGCGTCTGCTTTGAGACAATGGATATATATATTTTTTTAATTTAAAGAATACGGATACGAGATTTATTTATTTACGTTGTATCTTAAGGGGATGACATATAAGATCATCACAACTTACAAATTCTTATCGTTGAGCGTAATTTTACTATTAATAGTTTAAATGCAGATTAATTGCAACATTAAATAGGAATTTTGGCTGCCTAGTTATAACAGTTATCAAAACACACCTGGTCAGACAGTAAGTCTAAAAATGCCAACTTTGATGATGTACCACATCTCATCATATTTAGACAAAAAAAAGATTGGGTGTGGCTGTGTCATTGACACGGCCGTGTGTTGTACGTGAATACGTCTATGTAACGGGTTATATTTTTGAAATAAAATATTTTTATTTATGTATTTAGGATAAAAGCAAGGAAACAAATAATTATTGTGTTACAATAGCGTATAGGCCGACATTATATTTTTTGATAATATTTGTTTTATTCTAACACCTTATTATGTTCACTGTCACTACTTTAAACTAATGTTTTATATACAATCGATGGATTTTGACGACAGCTGACGATTAAAACTTAAACGAACATCGTAGATTTTCCGAATCAAAAGTTATACTAATTGCAAATCTCGATATGCAGCAAAATAACCTCAAAATGGCGGGCTTCCCCCTCCACCGCGCACAATGCGTCACTGTTCTCGCTTATCGTAATGAATTCCTTGATCCTCTAGCAATCCAGTGGTATAATTTAGTTTTTGATGTAGAGGATAGATTCGAAACTGCAATGCCAAACTGTATCCCCCGATTTTGTTATCATTAGGTTTTTTGGATATGGTAGCAAATTTAAAGACGTATTCACGTCAAAAAATTTTAGTAATCGTTTTGTACTAAACTCATCCTAAATATACTGAAGGAGCTTTTCCAATAGATACTACATACACCAGTGTAGCAAGTAATTTTTTTCAAAATAAAAAAAATTCCTCACCGCTGACATGTTTGAGTTTCCCCTGGAAATAAAACTGTACATTATTTTAAATGGTACAGTTTTATTTCCAGGGGTTAAAAAGAATGGTTTATAACCATGGGAAAAATTTTAATCTATAACATTCATGTCTACGTATTAGAAGCTTCTAGCGAGCAGATGGACAAGCAGCATTGTCATTTCAAAAGGGTTTCGTTCGGAACTTTTGGGTACTAAATCCTATTTAACAAACTCAGCGAGAATACAATACAAGAAAGGTTTTGTCAGTTAAAACGCATACAAAATACAATGTTAAGAAAAAAATGTATCTGAAAGAGTACGGTAAAAAAGGAATGGAAGACCTTCATCTCTTCTAAGTTTTTTATTGAAATAGGGGGAGGGGAGGGGCAGGGGCGGTATAGGTGTACGGGTAGTGGGAGGTAAAGGAATGAAAAGGGATAGTGAAGGGGAAGGGGAAGTGGAGGGAAAGGAGGATCGGGAGCGGATGGTAAGAGGAAGGTGAAGGGGAAGGGAAGGTGGTGGAGGAGTGGAAGGGTAGGGAACAGGGAAGGGGAAGGGAAAGGGAGAGTGGAAGATGTAGAGGAAGGGGAAGGGGAGGAGGAAAGGGGAGGAGAGGGAGGGAAGGGGTATGTGAAGAAGGAAGGGGAAGGGGGGGGTGAAGGTGAGGGGAGGAGAAGAAGAATGGGAAGGTGTAGTGGAAGGCGAAGGGAGAGTAGATGGCGAACGCAAACGCCAAGGTGAAGGAGGACACGAAGGCGAACATGAAAGTGAAGGCTAACGGGAAGGTGAATGCGAAGACGACCACGAAGATGAACGCGAAGGAGAACGCGAAAATGTGAAGTTGAACGGGAAGGCGAGAGCGAAGGCAAGACCGAAGGCGAAAGCAAAGGCAAAGGGGAAGAGAAAAGAAAATCTAATACCATGAAACAAACAATTTCACTTTCATATGGGAAACTCGAAATACACCATTGATCAAGCATCGCTCGGTCACCTGGTACTAGACAATTTTTTACAATTTTTTTAAAATTGGATATGATTGTATTTCATTTTGAAAGTCTGGTTTGTAATTATGGAACGAATGTAAGTGTAAATCTATTTTTTTATGCATTATTACTATTGTTGTAAAACGTATTTTACATTTTTTAAATAAACAATGTTTATTTTGTAAGACGAAAAATATTCACAATTAAATGAAACTACGTGATGTAGTATTATTTCTACTTTATTTAAGTTCTTTACCACGACCTAGGTTTCGTTGTACTACAACATCTTCATGTGGGTTATTGAATTTCTACTTTATTTCAATACGAAAATTATTATTTCAATACGAAAAATATTAGTAATATAATTGAATTGTGCATATTTTAATAAAAAATTTCATTACGAAAATGGGAAAGTCACTTATTTATTATTTTTGTAGTTTCATTTTATGTATGCACAATTTTGACGCCATTGACAATGGAATTAAATCCGTTTTAGATTTTTTATTTTTTCTAGGCAACGTATTTATTTTTGGAAATATCGTTTTATGGTAGATTATAGCGGTGTATAATGTTTGTGGTGTATTACCATTCATAAACAAACAAAACGCTTAATTAAGAAACCTTTATTTTGTACATTTTTTCTAAGCTATTTGAAATTTTTAGTCTTTCAAATATGTTATAGCATTATTTTTTTATCCCAAATTGAATGACACTCTAGATTGAACATTGCATTTGGTTACAGTAGCCTCTTCTGATCAGCTTTTACAAAAAGGAACAGTTAGGCAGACCTGATATAAATCACCAAAAAGCTAACGATTAGTTTCTGTTACAATAACCGACTTTTTTACATTTATGTTTAATTATTGTCCATTATTTTTTATGGTAATAAAAAAATTATATTTTATAGACTTTACCTTCATAAATCTTTGTTTCTTACCTGAAAGGGGGAATTTTTTTTTACGGGGTAATCTGTTTTTCGAAGGGTATAATACCCAACCAGAGAATTTCTGTTATGCTAAATCGCGACACAGCTTTGTGTTGATTGAATAGTCCGATAAACTTGACATGTTTTTTTACGTTAGAGTTTTTGGTGGAACTTCAACTCTGTTTCAAGGTTAAATAAAAATTTAATTTTTTTAGAACCCTAACAAAAGTTTTTATTGGTTGTGAACCTCTGTTCACTTTTTAAAGGAGTCATTCTTTTAATGATGATCCAATCCCGATTCTATCTGAAATATTTCTAACTCGTTTCAAATAAAATATGTTGTAAATCTGGCCCATAATTGAATGCGATTCTTTATATTGCATTTCCTAGGACTTTGACTATGGGTAAGTCATTGTACGTTCGCAATTTTTGTCAACTTATTACATATTAGAAGAGTTATCAATGCCACAGAAATAACTTTGCCCCCGATTTTCAGATATTCCCACAAGCTATCACCATTTTGTAATTGTTCCTGTTACGTAAATACAAAACACTACCTATGTTTCAAATTGCTAGATTATAGATACATAGGAAGTAATTAATAGGTTTTGATATACTACTACTATACCCTTTAATCATAACTATAATCAATCTAATTTTAATCTATAGTAATAATTAATGACTAATCAATAATTGATGACTACTTTAATTTTAATACTATAATCAAACTAATTTTAATCTGTAATAATAATTAATGGATAATTTAATTTTATTCGTAATCATTATTGCAACTGAAACTAAATTTATTTTTAGGAAGATCGGAAAAATTCATTTACGGATCGGAAAAATTCATTTACTTAGATACATAGGAAGTGATTAATAGTTTTTGATATAACCTGTCAGCAGTGTTGGCCATCGTGACTAATTGTGACTAATAATAAAAACTAACTACCATGCCATTCAATCATTATTATAATCAATATAATTTTAATCTATAGTAATAATTAATGACTAATTAATAATTAATGACTAATTCAATTTTAATACTATAATCAATCTAATTTTAATCTATAGTTAATAATTAATGACTAATTTAATTTTAATACTATAATCAATCTAATTTTAATCTATAGTAATAATTAATGACTACATTAATTTTATTTGTAATCGTCATTACAACTGAAACTAAATTTATTTTTAGGAAGATCGGAAAAATTCATTTATGGATATAAAAAAAAATTACAAAAATTATGAAAATATACAACTTACTATAAAGAAAAATCAAAAATATATACACGTAAACATAGATATAGGGTAAACATAGCTAACACAGTTAACAGTAGCGTTAAGAAAAGTCATAATAAGCATTTCATTTACAATTTTTTTAGTAAGTTTAAATTACTCTTCATAAAAAATCATTTTTTCAAATAACTCGGATAATCTATTGGACTTTCAACTGCGGAAATAAAAAAATTTTTGAGTGGTCCAAATCATAGCACGAGTTATATTTAGATATATATACGTTTTTATCACAGGATACCATCGACATGTAAATTACGTGACTCGCACGCTATTATAACTTTGACTAAAAACTTAATAATTTTATGACTGAAAAAAATGTATCTTAGTCTCAATGATTGATAAATTAAGTCATGACTGTGACTAACTTTTTTAATCATGTATAATATAGTCCACTAAAACTTTCAACTGGTTAATCAATTTATTAGGAAATATAGTGAATTATGACCAACACTGTCTGTCTGTAAGTCAGCGAGTACAAAAATCAACGATTTTTAGAATTCCATGTCTCAAAATCCAATAAATCCCGATGCATGAAACTTGGAATTCTCCGTAATGTTGCACCAGAAAAATATTATCTCTAGATACGCAAGAAGGGCAAGAGAGACCCGAAATGATGAACTGTTTGAGGTTGATGGAATTCCACGTTCATTCGAAGTCCATGACACTGTGCGCAATGCGTATTCCATGAGTTTTGTGGGAATTCGGCCTACGCACCACTTTGCACTTAGGTAACAGGTTTAAAACACAAAGAATGAATTTATTGTGCATAAACATATGTATAAACAAAAGCTAAATATTTGCCTTCAAATTATTTAACTTCAAACAATTGCAAATTCCATTATAAAATAATAATGGAATTTGTAAATGCTCACGGAACGAAAAAAAAACTTAAAAGCTCAGAGAATAAAAATTAACATAAATTAAACGCTGGCGATTGACAGCGCAATGACAGCTGCAACGCTATGGCAGCTGTCATTGTGACATACTGTCAGTTAACAAAATTATGATGGTTTTCCGCTTATACTTACTTGCTAGGAAAAATCTTCCCACATTCATCACAAATAAATGAATTCCCCTTTTCGCTTGAGCCATTTTTCTTCTTCGCTTTCTGAAAAGTTTACGTAAAAAAAATTGTCAGAAAAGAAAGTTGCCAAGTGCATGTTAAACTTACATAATTAATTTTCCATACAATGAATGTATTAACACAGTCAAGATCAATTTCAGAAGTATAGATTACGAGACATAAAAGCAGGAATTTTAACTTTGATAAACTTTAAAAATAGAATCTTTTCATCTATCGATGGATTATATAATGAGAATCTATTCATCTATTGATAGATTATAAAAAGAGAATCTCTTCATCTATTGATAGATTATATAAAGAGAATCTATTCATCTATTGATAAGTTATACAAAGAGAATCTATTCATCTATTGATGGATTATAAAAAGAGAATTTCTACATATATTGATAGATAATATAAAGAGAATCTATTCATCTATTGATAAATTATACAAAGACAACTTATTCATCTATTGATGGATTATAAAAAGAGAACCTCTTCATCTCTTGATAGGTAATATAAAGAGAACCTATTCATATATTGATAAGTTATACAAAGAGAATCTATTCATATATTGATGGATTATATAAAGAGAATCTCTTCATCTATTGATAGATAATATATAGAGAATCTATTCATCTATTGATAAGTTATACAAAGAGAATCTACTCATCTATTGATGGATTATAAAAAGAGAATCTCTTCATCTATTGATAGATAATATATAGAGAATCTATTCATCTATCGATAAGTTATACAAAGAGAATCTATTCATCTATTGATGGATTATAAAAAGAGAATTTCTACATATATTGATAGATAATATAAAAAGAATCTATTCATCTTTCTTAAGATATATAAATAGAATCTATTCATCTATTGATGGATTACATAAAGAGAATCTCTTCATCTATTGATAGATAATATAAAGAGAATCTATTCATCTATTGATAAATTATACAAAGACAACTTATTCATCTATTGATGGATTATAAAAAGAGAATCTCTTCATCTCTTGATAGGTAATACAAAGAGAACCTATTCATATATTGATAAGTTATACAAAGAGAATCTATTCATATATTGATGGATTATATAAAGAGAATCTCTTCATCTATTGATAGATAATATATAGAGAATCTATTCATCTATCGATAAGTTATACAAAGAGAATCTATTCATCTATTGATGGATTATAAAAAGAGAATCTCTTCATCTATTGATAAATAATATAAAGAGAATCTATTCATCTATCGATAAGTTATACAAAGAGAATCTACTCATCTATTGATGGATTATAAAAAGAGAATTTCTACATATATTGATAGATAATATAAAAAGAATCTATTCATCTTTCTTAAGATATATAAATAGAATCTATTCATCTATTGATGGATTACATAAAGAGAATCTCTTCATCTATTGATAGATAATATAAAGAGAATCTATTCATCTATTGATAAATTATACAAAGACAACTTATTCATCTATTGATGGATTATAAAAAGAGAATCTCTTCATCTCTTGATAGGTAATACAAAGAGAACCTATTCATATATTGATAAGTTATACAAAGAGAATCTATTCATATATTGATGGATTATATAAAGAGAATCTCTTCATCTATTGATAGATAATATATAGAGAATCTATTCATCTATTGATAAGTTATACAAAGAGAATCTACTCATCTATTGATGGATTATAAAAAGAGAATCTCTTCATCTATTGATAGATAATATATAGAGAATCTATTCATCTATCGATAAGTTATACAAAGAGAATCTATTCATCTATTGATGGATTATAAAAAGAGAATCTCTTCATCTATTGATAGATAATATATAGAGAATCTATTCATCTATTGATAAGTTATACAAAGAGAATCTACTCATCTATTGATGGATTATAAAAAGAGAATCTCTTCATCTATTGATAGATAATATATAGAGAATCTATTCATCTATCGATAAGTTATACAAAGAGAATCTATTCATCTATTGATGGATTATAAAAAGAGAATCTCTTCATCTATTGATAAATAATATAAAGAGAATCTATTCATCTATCGATAAGTTATACAAAGAGAATCTATTCATCTATTGATGGATTATAAAAAGAGAATCTCTTCATCTATTGATAGATAATATATAGAGAATCTATTCATCTATTGATAAGTTATACAAAGAGAATCTATTCATCTATTGATGGATTATAAAAAGAGAATCTCTTCATCTATTGATAAATAATATAAAGAGAATCTATTCATCTATCGATAAGTTATACAAAGAGAATCTATTCATCTATTGATGGATTATAAAAAGAGAATCTCTTCATCTATTGATAGATAATGTAAAGAGAATCTATTCATCTATTGATAAGTTATACAAAGAGAATCTACTCATCTATTGATGGATTATAAAAAGAGAATCTCTTCATCTATTGATAGATAATGTAAAGAGAATCTATTCATCTATTGATAAGTTATACAAAGAGAACATATTCATCTATTGATGGATTATAAAAAGAGAATCTCTTCATCTATTGATAGATAATGTAAAGAGAATCTATTCATCTATTGATAAGTTATACAAAGTGAATCTATTCATCTATTGATCAGTTATACAAAGAGAATCTATTCATATATTGATGGATTATAAAAAGAGAATCTCTTCATCTATTGATAAATAATATAAAGAGAATCTATTCATCTATCGATAAGTTATACAAAGAGAATCTATTCATCTATTGATCAGTTATACAAAGAGAATCTCTTCATCTATTGATGGATTATAAAAAGAGAATCTCTTCATCTATTGATAAATAATATAAAGAGAATCTATTCATCTATCGATAAGTTATACAAAGAGAATCTATTCATCTATTGATCAGTTATACAAAGAGAATCTATTCATATATTGATGGATTATAAAAAGAGAATCTCTTCATCTATTGATAAATAATATAAAGAGAATCTATTCATCTATCGATAAGTTATACAAAGAGAATCTATTCATATATTGATGGATTATAAAAAGAGAATCTCTTCATCTATTGATAGATAATATAAAGAGAATCTATTCATCTATTGGTAAGTTATACAAAGAGAATCTATTCATCTATCGATGGATTATATAAAGAGAATCTCTTCATCTTTTGATGCATAATATAAAGAGAATCTATTCACCTATTGATGGATTATATAAAGAGAATCTCTTCATCTATAGATAGATAATATAAAGAAAATCTATTCGTGTATTGATAAGTTATACAAAAAGAATCTATTCATCTATTGATGGATTATATAAAGAGAATCTCTTCATCTATTGATAGATAATGTAAAGAGAATCTATTCATCTATTGGTAAGTTATACAAAGAGAATCTATTCATCTATCGATGGATTATATAAAGAGAATCTCTTCATCTTTTGATGCATAATATAAAGAGAATCTATTCACCTATTGATGGATTATATAAAGAGAATCTCTTCATCTATAGATAGATAATATAAAGAAAATCTATTCGTGTATTGATAAGTTATACAAAAAGAATCTATTCATCTATTGATGGATTATAAAAAGAGAATCTCTTCATCTATTGATAGATAATATAAAGAGAATCTCTTCATCTATAGATAGATAATATAAAGAAAATCTATTCGTGTATTGATAAGTTATACAAAGAGAATCTATTCATATATTGATGGATTATAAAAAGAGAATCTCTTCATCTATTGATAGATAATATAAAGAGAATCTATTCATCTATTGGTAAGTTATACAAAGAGAATCTATTCATCTATCGATGGATTATATAAAGAGAATCTCTTCATCTTTTGATGCATAATATAAAGAGAATCTATTCACCTATTGATGGATTATATAAAGAGAATCTCTTCATCTATAGATAGATAATATAAAGAAAATCTATTCGTGTATTGATAAGTTATACAAAAAGAATCTATTCATCTATTGATGGATTATAAAAAGAGAATCTCTTCATCTATTGATAGATAATATAAAGAGAATCTATTCATCTATTGGTAAGTTATACAAAGAGAATCTATTCATCTATCGATGGATTATATAAAGAGAATCTCTTCATCTTTTGATGCATAATATAAAGAGAATCTATTCACCTATTGATGGATTATATAAAGAGAATCTCTTCATCTATAGATAGATAATATAAAGAAAATCTATTCGTGTATTGATAAGTTATACAAAAAGAATCTATTCATCTATTGATGGATTATATAAAGAGAATCTCTTCATCTTTGACGGATAGTATAAAGAGAATCTATTCACCTATTAATGGATTATATAAAGAGAATCTCTTCACCTATTAATAAATAATAGAAAGAGAATCTATTCATCTATTGATGGATTATATAAAGAGAATTTATTGATCTATGACTTTTATAAATAGAATTTATTCGTCTATTGATCAATTATGTAAAGAGAAGAAAAACCTGATAGGACATATCAAATTTATATTTTATTTCTTTCGATCAGCCATCCACTGCTAGCAAAGGGCATAATTACATTAGTTTATTCTCAATTTATATTACAGATGTCGAGGGTTCTTTGCTATCAATATTACGTTAAGCCTAAGTTCAAATGTTAAACGCACGTATATAGGACCTTTAACAAAAACGTGTCCATTAAACTTCGTTGATATCTGCAGACATTGTAAGTGGCAGAGACGTAACAGCACAAATGTAAAAATATTGTTACGTACACTATCTATGGGCATATTCACACACACATATGTGAAAATAGTGTCTGTGCCCTGACACAAGCTGACACCGACCAGCATTCTCGATAGGAATGTTTTGCCTGTACAGGCGCATTTCTGTACATGTCTGCCGCAGTCCATAGGCAACTTTGCAATTAGTATGCAAGCATCAACGTCTTGCACAGACATTCTTTATGATCTAAGTGGTCACAAGTACACTGATGATCACAAGTACAGCGCAAAAATGATAATGACTGATAAAGACAGTGTAATTTTAGTAAAAATGGTTGGAAGCTCACGTTTATTCTTTCTAAAATATTCAAAAAGTCTGTCTTCATCACCTATGATTTCCTTGTATAATGTATACAATTCTCCTACTTTTTTCGTTTTACGTTCATGGTATGGCTGCAGATCTTTTTCTCTGTTGCTCTTTTACGCATCCCAATTGCTCCTCTCCTAGTAAATTGAGACTACGGCTATTTCTTGTGCCAAAAAATTATGAAACATTTTGAGAAGTACCTACATGCATACATTCCATGATTTTATTTATTTATCACCTATGAGGAAAAAACAGATACAAGTCATAGTAAGATACAAAAAGCGAGTTTTTCAAGTATTAGGTCAACTTGTATCCTAACATTCCCACATCAAAATAATATTCTACATACATATATCCTCAGTCTTATATAAATATTTGTATAATACATTAAATATTCAGAAATTTTATAAATTATTAAATTAAATTATAAATAAAGTAAACAAACAATAAATATTGACTCCAAAGAATGGCCACTTGTATGACCATTCTTTGGAGTTACATTTTCATATTCACATTAAGCAGATTACCTCGCGGGCTTATGCTTTTCTGGATTTTGTCTTATGAACTACCAAACCCTTTAAGCAAATGAGAATTTATCGAGCCCTCTATACAAGTCTAGTGCGATCTCAACTTGAATATGCTGTTGCAGTCTGGTGTCCATACTATCTTACATACTCTGATATGGTTGAAAGAGTGCAGAAACCATTTATACGTAACTTGCAATATCGCTTCAATATGCCGAAAATAGACTATTGTAATGTATTGTACGCATTCAAATACCGTACTCTCACGAACTCGGAGCAGTTGTACTTTATAATATTTGCCATAGTCGTTAAGATTGCACCGATATAGTGAATCTGTTGCAGTTTCGTGTGCTTATTCTGCATTGCATTGTCTGACGGCTTCTGTGAGTGGCTATCAACTGTCTGTCTAAAGATATGAAAACTTGTGTCTATGCCGTGTTTGCCACGCTACGTATTGGACATACTACGTCCTGGTAGATATGAACTAATCTATATGACCGTTCCTCTAAAGAACACTATCAAATTTCTAATTCCAACAAAAAATATTCATATTTTTTTAATATACATGCTTCAAATACACTCAATTTAATGTACATAATAAGAATATAACTAAAAGACACTCTTTTTTAGACTTCTATATAGTGCCAAAAAAAAATTTTGTTTCATTGCAACATTTTCCCTATTAACATTATATAAATCAAAAAATCGATCTGCCATGGGACGCCTGGTAGAAATGAAACATCTAAATTTCTTTTTTTTACTATCACGTTTACAACCACTGTAACTCATTTTAAATTAATAAAAACGCATTTAACATTTTAAGATAGTTTAACGCAATACACCGATATAAACAAGTAAAGTTGTAATGTGAGATTGTTGTAATAAGAGACAATACTAATACACTAAGACACACATACAGTAATGTATGTATATTGTAGTAGAAGGGGAAGCGTTATGTCGGAAAGAGCCGAAAAGATGCGAAGCGTACCGAATTAAGTCAAATAGAACCGATAAGGCATGAAGCTGGCAGAATTAAACAAGAAAGAACCTCTGCAAGACACAAAGCTGCAACACAATACAACGTGCCGGTCAGAACGTTTTAACTCCCATCCAAATGCGCCATCAAATGTGTTACATCCAAAGATCTTCTTTGCTATCTAGCAACGCCACAACCGAACATTGAATCGCTATCAAGTACTATACGTGTATCGTTAATGTGGTGGAAAGATACATTAAAAGAGTATTGTTGCTATTGTAGAACTCATATCAAATATTTCAAAAATCTGTCTTCATCATCCATGAGCTCCTTATATAGTGTGCAAAATTCTCCTAATTTTTTTTGAGTTACATTCATGGGATGCACAGCAGACCTTTTTCTCTGTTGCTGTTCTCGGCAAACTGATTCCTCTTCTTCTAGCATAATCCGAGGCATTTTGCGTGCTACTACGACTATAATATGGTACCAGAATACGTACCTATTTCAAACGACCCACTAAACCACCATATTAACATTTACGTAGAAGATATTTTAATTACGATTAACAGACGTTCGATAGCCCAGATGATGAAATTGTCGATAATTTTTAATTTTCTATTCTACTTGTTAAATCTACTAGCACGTACGACTTTCAATGCTAGTTTTTTTTAATGTTTTCACATATCTATTCAACTGGACATAAATTACTAGCGAACGCTATACAGCTAAGAAAAAACATAATTCCGTAATCTCTCATTGCACTCTGAAAAAAATTGGAAAAACTCTGAAAAATAATTGAAATTACCTTCTTCTTCATCGTCCCCTCCGTATGAACAGAATGGATTTCAGCACCGCCCTGATTAGAAAGCTCAAAGCCCTCCTTCTCTGTTGACGCTACTGCAGTGGCTCGATTGAACGTTTGCGATTCGTGCCGAATATCCGCTTTAGAGAATGAAGTTCTGTCCAAATCTGCAAAAAATGTCAGTTATTTCTTGCATTTTTAATATTATATACAGGTTGTAAAGTTGAATACAACAAAGCCACAGAGAAATAATTCTCTTTGATACCCTGAAAAAAACGGTTCTTTGAAATTCTGCATAAGAACAATATTATGACCGTTAGGAATGTTTAAAAAAAATCATTTGTCCGCTTGAGGATCAAGTGTTAAAAACGTACGTTCCATTCTAAACGTTGAAATATTGAACGTTGATAATATTGAATACCAACGTTCAATAACATTGAATTACTGATAATATTGAATTATTAAAATTTTGTAATACAAAAATGAAAAATATGGTCACCATTTTGCAGAAAATTTTGACTTTACACTTGGATTACTCCGAAACCGCCACGAATTCCGAAAAACGGTTTCCTCTGTTCTCTCATTGAATTGAATTTACCTATCTGCAGTTGTGTTGCATTCAACTTTAAACTCTTTATATGTACATATGTATAATAGACTTATTATTACTAGAGCAATCTCACCCAGTCAACAGTGGCAAAAAATTTGAAACAATTAGTTTTGAAATTGATTACTGCAAAGGATTATAATTATCATACAAACTGACGAAATATTTGCAATTTTAAATATTTAAAAAACATGACCCACATTCGAAATGTCGTGAGAAGAAAGGAACTTTTAACAGACACAGGATATAAATGTATTGACAGTAGAGCATATGAATTAAGAAAATGTAAACGATGACGTTTCCAACCAAACAACTCAAGAATGTCACTGCTTCAAAGATAGGATTTCTAATTCCAAAATGGCTTGACATTTTTTTTCGTTTTTACCTATTATTTTCCCTTTGCCTTGCAGCTAAATGAATGAATAAAATAATATTTATACGTATATTTAATTCCATTACAAAAGAGGATGTTTGTAAACAAACCAATTTGACAGTTAAAATATGGTTGACACAAACATATATTCAATTGTTGACAACTACTCACAGTAATCACTGTACGTCATCCATAATAATATTAAACCATGTACTATAATCACTAGAAAAATTTAAAAATGTCATAAATATTAATCTCACACTATTATTTTACTAATTGCGAAATTTAAAGGACAAAAATGGACAACCCTTACCGTCGATCATACAAAACTCAGGGGTATAAAACATTTTGGAAAAATATTCAATATTCTGACACGTAAGAAGTCTATACCCCTATATGCTATTCGGTACACATCGTTTACTTTATAATGCATTGAAATGAAAAGGTTGGAATAAATCAGTTTCAATTTGAAATAGATTATATTCAATTGTATTTCTAGCGTGACGCTGAAGCGAGAAAGAAGGAGTAAACGAGACATATAATAAATAAATTGAACTTATAGCAGTTATGTAGACAAAGAACTCTAAAAAAAAATATTGTGACATATTATTTTTAAGTAAATGCAATTTTTTTATTATTATAACTAAGTTTTTACTCTTCTTTCACTATATATTTTTAACTATTGACTGTCCCTAGTTCGATTCTCATGTATTTGAACATTCCCATTTATTTGAAAATTATTTATTATATCTTGTAATAAAAAAAACATTAAAAATTTTATTTTTTTATCATAAATACTGAATAAATCCATATTACACTACTAATGTGAATCTAGAAAAAGGTTGACAATACATGAAATGTCATTTTCCTTTGTTTATAAACATTCTCCTTTGAAATGGAATGAAGTATAAAATTAGTCATTTGCTAAATAAAACCTGTTGACTGTATGTAGAACTCGCTTGAGGCATACATAAATATTTCTGGGTAGATTAAACTTCTATTAAACTGTTTACAAATATTATTAAAGTAACCCTTCTTTCAAATTGGCAGATTTTCTAAACATTAAATAAAACACACAATTTACATTGTTTTCAAAAAAGTTTTTATTGTTAATTGAAATAACAGTTATGCCATTTATATACAAAAAATAATATCTGGCCAATGACCACCCCTTGCCGCTCCGCAGGCCACCACTCTTTTGTTAAAATTATGGATGACATTTTGACATAATTGTGGCTCTATCTCACCATCGACACAAATAATTTCATCCTTTAGTTCTGGTATTGTGGATTGTTTTTATAAATTTGACTTTTCACATTACTCCAAAGAAAATAGTCCAACGGTGTTAGATCACACGATCTTGGTGGCCAAGTAACATCACCATTTCTTGAAATAATTCTTCCTGGAAATTTTTGTCTCAATAAAGCAATTGTTTCATTAGCAAAATGGGGTGTTGCACCATTCAGTTAATACCATATTTCCTGTAGATCAATATCATTCTGTTCAGGTCAAAAAAATTTCGTTAACATCTCATGATGTCGAACATCATTCATTGTTACAGCACGACCAGCAGCATTTTGAAAGAAATACGGTCCAATTACACCACCAGACCATAATGAACATCACAAAGTGACTCGTTGAGGATGTTAAGACTTTTCATAAATCACTCTTGGATTTTCCTCACCTTAAATACAACTTTGTTTATTAATATAACTACCAATTTCAAAATGTGCTTCATCAGAAAAGATGATTTTTTTGAGAAAAATCATCTGTTGTGTAATCCAATTGACAAATTCACGACGTTTTTAATGATCCAACGGCTTTAGTTCCCGTGTTATTTGAACCTTACACGCCTTCAGAGCTAAATCCTTTCGTAAAATATGCCATATTGTTGATTCACTGAGATCAAGTTGTTGTGAACGTCGGTAATGGACATTTGAGGATCTTCAGCAACACTTTCTCTAATCAAATCAATATGTTCTTGTGAACGACCACTGCGACTATATTTTTTTACTCTTTTATCTTTCACTGAATCAGTTTGTTGAAAATTTTCCACAATGCGTTAAATAGTGCTTCCAGATGGACTCTTATGTCGACCATAAATATCATCTAATCCATCTATCATTGGCGCCACAATAAAGATTTTGTTGTAAAAGAATGTTCCCGTTTATCTCCCAAACGGTTTGACCGATTTAGATATGGTTTTCTGCAAAATATTTCGGAATAATCGACGATGGTTCTTAGACAAGTGTTATGGTATTAGCTTACTAGGGAGTGCCGCACTAAACATTTTGTTCTAAACGAATTTTTCCATTTATCTCCAAAATGGTTTGACGAATTTATACACAGTATTCTGCAAAATATTTGGGACTAATCGGCGATGGTTCTTAGATAAGTGTTATAGTGTTAGCTTACTAGAGGGCGCCGCAATAAACATTTTATTCCAAGCGAATGTTCACATTTATCTCCAAAATGGTTTGACCAATTTACGCACAGTTTTCTGCAAAATATTTGGGACTAATCGGCGATGGTTCTTAAGTGTTATGGTGTTAGCTTACCAGGGGGCACTGCAACATTTTGTTCTAAATGATTGTTCCCATTTATCTCCAAAATGGTTTGACCGATTTAGATACGCTTTTCCGCAAACACGTTTTAATCAAAAAAGTATAAAATAAAAAGCAAAATTAAAAATTTTTAAAAAATGCACGACGGATGTAGTCGTTGTAATTGAAAAACGAATAAATAATTTTTTTGAAAACCCCTAAAACTAAAAGAAACTAAAAGAAAGTAAGAACCTATTAATATAATTGCAAACCCAAGAAAATCCGTAGGGGCTGCCATGCCCTACCTAAAATTGCCTAAACTTTTGCAATTTTATCGGTTCATGACTAATTGAAATTCTCTTAAGTGTGCAAATAGCTTTTCTATGCTGCTACAACGTAACTAATTTTGGAAACGGAAATGGCAATTGCAGCCCCGATGGATTTTCTTGGGTTTGTAATTATATTAATAGGTTCATACTTTCTTTTAGTCGGGGGGTTTTCAAAAAAATTATTCAGTTGTTTTTCAATTACAACGACTACGTTGGTTGTGGATTTTTTTTAAATTTTTATTCTTGCTTTTTTTAGGATTAAATAATACCTAATATGATAAACTAGCTTTTGTTTATGAAAATCGCCTAGAAATAAAATTGCAAATAATTTAAAACACTATTTTCCGTTTTGGTTCAAAAAATATCCTCATTTATAAGTTACTAAGTTCAGTTTATAAGTTACTTTATCAAAATGTCAGAACTCAGTACAGTACACTAGTAAGAGCACAAAACGAAAACTTTCCGATTCTAAATATCCATTGATATAAAACCCAATAATCCCGATTTACTGGCATAATTATAGTTACTGTCATGTATGCAAGATTTTCTAAACAAACTCACCATTTCTAATCTCATCACCCATCCCATTTTCCCAGATCATTTCTCCACCAAACGTCCTCTCAACATCATTCCCCTCATCGTCAGAATTCTCCATCTTCACACACGTCAGATTAGGGCTCTCCCGCAATAGACGATCGACTCTGATGCATTGCTGGCGCATGCGATGCATCCGAAGCAGCCGCCGGGTGCAGGGCGAACATATTTTGTCGGGAAACTGGTTTACAGGCTAGAAAAGAAAATATGTGAATCTGAAGTTCAAGACAGTTCTAATTCAATGTAATTAGAATTGAAACAAAATTTTTAAGCCAAAATAGAAAAAAATTTAGGCCTTTTTTTTAATGAGGTTACACACTAAACATTTTTTTTTCGAAAATCTAAAAAGCTGACAGATATTAAATATAAATACTGTTACGCTAAAGAGAAAAACAATGGTTTTATATTAAAATAAATAATATTTTGTTACCGGATTGTTTAATAACTGTTGTGAACTGTAACAAGGCTGTCCCGTATATTGGAGGTATTTTTCAGAGAATTGTGACGAAACTGTAACAAGGTGAACTCTGTACATAGAGATTGTTTTATAAAGAGTGATTGATTTAGCATATAAAATGACAATAGAAGCCAAATCTGTCTGTCTGTGAATTTGTGCTTCGATCATGCAAAATCTCCTAAACGGATTTTGATAAAATATGGTATGGTAATAGTTTATACCCTCGAGCAATGTATAAGATACTTTTTATCTGAATATCGCATAAAGGGACACACGAAAATTCTAAAAAAAATTTTTGAGTTCGGAGCAGTATTAAATTACCAGTTTTGCCCACAACTTTGTGTAGAATTCGGGATAATATAATTTATTAGGAAGTATTTTGTCTTTTTTGCTGTCTTTTCATTTTTTTCTTTCAGGATTTTATGAACATAAAGCTTACTGAAAACGCTAATAGATGGCGTTGGCAGTACTATATTGTAATACAGCTATTTGCATAAAATTTACCAGAAATGCTAATAAATGGCATGAGAGTACAATATTCACCAAGACAATATTGAGCGAGTAGAGTCAGTAGACTCAGAAAAGTCAATATGGTAAGCACAATTCAGCTAGTCGAGTTAGTATTTAGACTAGTCAGTGTAGTTGGTAAGCTTATTCGAGCCAGTGGAGTCAGTAGACTCAGAAAAGTTAATATGGTAAGCCCGATTAAACTAGACAAATTAGTATTTAGACTAGTCAGTGTAGTTTGTAAGCTTATTTGAGCCAGTGGAGTCAGTAAATTCAGTCAAAATAGCTTTAGATTTTAATCTACATGTAGCATTATGTTAGTGAAATTTTAGTAAAAATCGGTGTAATAGGTTTAACGTGATGTTCAAATAAATATGAAACCAGATAAACAAAAAACAGACCAATGATTGATTCGAAAAACCTTACCAACTATACTGACTTAACCCTAGTCTATTGACTCCATCGGCTCCAATGAGCTTACCAACATACTGACTTGTCTAAGTACTGACTTGACTGCTTCCACCGAGCTTAACAACCATACTGACTTGTATAAATTTACTAACTCAAGTGACCCAAATGAGCTTACAAATTGTAGTGACTTGATGAAGTTTACTGACTCCACTGACTCAAATGAGCTTACCAACTGTACTAACTTGATTAAATCTGCTGACTCCACTGGCTCAAATGAGCTTACTCACTGTACTAAAATTATTGAATTACTGAATCACTGACTCGATTGAGCTTACCAACTATGTACACTGATTTATCTGAATTTACTGACCCGCTGGCTCAAATAAGCTTACCAACTACACTGACTTGTCTAAGTGCTAATTCGACTAGCTCAAATAAGCTTAACGACTACACTAATTTGACTCAGTCTACTGACTCTACTGGGTCGAAGGAACTCACCAGCTATACTGACTCATCTGACCATTGACTCGACTGGCTCGACTGAGTTTACCAACTCGACTGCATCTACTCACTCGACTGGCTCAAATTTCCATTTAATTAAGTTTGTTAATTTGACATCTTGACAGGCTGTCTGTCTGTGTTTAAAGTTACCAGATAGAAAGTTATATTCACTGAATAGAAACTGTCAAGTCTATTACAGATATTTAACTTCAAATTCAAGCTAAGATAAGGAATAACTTTATCGCAGTCGAGGGTCCTTTTGAGATACAGATGTTATTCCGACTAAATCAAGCTAACATACAAGTTATTTTTTTTGTGATGGAGGGCACTTTTGAAACTATTATTACAAGAAAAAGCTAAAAATATCTAGATTTCCAGCTTATTCAACATTTTGTCTTTGGATTAATACTTTTGCCCGATAGACGAAGAAGTGGAAGATTTAAGCAACACACACTCAGGTGACCAGACCAGAGTGGGAATGAGTGCACATGTTTTCTCGGTGGGTAATACAATACCTGCGTGGGAGACACACTGTCGCAAAGAAATATTTTTGCGATGACTTTTTAGAGGAAACAAAAAAAGATTGATGCTATAATAATGAAATATAGAAATATAAAAATCTGCGATTTGAAAGTGTTTAATCTAAAAAAAAATCAACAAAATACAAACAGACACAAATTACTAATTTACAAAATAGTATAGATAATGCAAAATATCATATAACATGTGAAAACATATCTATAATCCTGTCACCTAGTGTGCATTATCAAAAAAATCCGCAATACGCTGTATATTTATCCGTCGGGTATTCAATCCCTTTTGCCATATTATAAGAAAAAACCCACACAACCAGGAGCAAGGCATACTGCTGGGAACGAGGCATCCTGCTGGAAAGGGGACAAGACTTCATCCCCGGAGGCTGGCTCGTTGGACTGACCAGATCACAAGCACCCTACAAATGAGCATCTATGAGGTTGTAAGATCACTGCAAGATCACGGGAACTGGTGCCGAATAATTTACTCCAAGACAACACCTATTGTTGTGGATCATGGTATTCAAGAATGGGGTAATGATTAAAGAAAAAAAGATGTATGCTTTTATTATGGATTATACGACAGAATAAAATGTCTTCATTACTTTCTTTTTGATTCATTAAACATAATTAAATTGACTGTTATCATCTTTACATTCATATCAAGTTTACTAACTTTCACAGTGAAGAAATTTTTATAAGTATATGTTCCAAGTATATGTCTTTGTGTGTTGTTCCAAGTATATGTCTTTGTGTGACCCTTTGAATAGGGTATTGGTACTTAGGTGTTTTAAAATGGAATTAGATTTCCATTTACTATTTTTCATTTATTAACAAAGTTTGCAAAATATTAAGACATATGAAAAAATTCTAGGTCAATTCTAGTCTTAACAATTCCAGGAGAAATACACGATAATAGAACCCTACATCGTGCATGTTCAGATATCGATTTGCCCGATTTTTTATATTCAATATTAAGCCCTTGGTATTCATATGTATCTGTTAGGTTTTTAGTGAAAAGAAATTATGTGAAAAACCATGACAAATTATTATTTGTGAAAATATAACTTTCATCGGAAAAAGTTAAATAAACTTTTGAAGTGCAACTTCTTTAACTACGTCTGATCATTCTGTCACATTAAAATTGTGTAACACTTGAGAAAATAAATGCTATATGCATCCACCAGCAGTGGAACTGGCCGCACTCTGGTAACAAGGCGGTCGAGAATGTCTAAAAATTTATACAAACACTAATCAGTCGATGAATCGACAGGTTGCTAATCTGCCGATGAATCGGCCTATTTTCATGCCCTTAGTTATGACTATAATTTTGTGTACGTTATAAAGCAAAAATTATAAATGAAGTGATGTATCAAATTATTGAATAAACAACTTACTGTCTGAGGTTTATTATTATAGTTTCCTTTGAAAATATAAAAGAGGAACAAAGTTATTTTTATGATAACTTGTTTGTTGCATGTGAATGTTTGTTAAACATTTTGTTATTACGAAAACAATAACAAATACGGACCGATATATTCTGATAATTAATTTTTGTGGATAGCGGTGACATGTACGCATATGCGTGTTAAGTCCGAAAATGGAATGAAATGCAATAAATAGTGAGTGAGCCAGGATTTGCGTGTCATTTCTATAGTATATTTCTATGAAAATTGATTGAGTTTATAAGTATATTACTATAAATTAGTGAAAAATATAGTTTTAACCAGAATGAAAATTAAAAAAAGAACATAGTTCAGATGACTAATGATTATTATAAATATTAAGTTAACGCTATATAATCAAAGATAAAGATAACATGAACTATCAAAGAACTTTCATGTCATCCGTGAAATTGTGTGTGTGAGAGTCACACTTTTTTTTTTAAATAAACCAAAAGCGGCCTTTGCTATAATTAAAAAAAATATAAATGCAATTTAAGGATAATTTTCTTCTTTATCTAAACAAAGAATACTCAAAAAGCAATATATTTAGCAGTCATGGCCGCTCAAAATTAATTAAGTAAGACAGATTTAAAAAATTGTTTATACTACCGAATAATGGCTGTCAAATTTCGAGTGTCTTCATACATTCTTTTACTTATTTCATTTTATATTTCTTTGCTTGTACTTTCATTTTTAACATATAAAATAAACTATAAGAGGCCTTTGTAATTATATAAAACAAGGTTGGATTTATATTTTCTTTCAAGTAAATATAGGAAATGGTAAAAAAATCACTTTTGTTCAAATAGATGCAAAATATTATTTATTTTAAGATTCCTTTTAATTAAAAAAAGAAATAGTGAAAATTTCACTTTTGTTAAAGCGCACTAGTTTCCAGAAAAGCGTATGTAAAAGCTTATATAAACATAAGTAAACGAAAAAGGCATTTTAGACTAGAGGAGTTCTACACTATTCTAAAAATGGTTTCAGGCTTCAGTCACCGACGCTTATCCTTTCTAGACAGAAAGCAAAACATGAAAGTGTACATGCAGACAGGGTAAAGATCACAATTCAATAAAAATTACATTTTAAACGTTAAAAATGAAACTTCACCCACCGTCGCATTCAATATTTCCCTTAAAATTGATGTCATATTAATGATGGAAGATTCATATTTCTCATTAGTTATCGCGCTGTATACATTAATCATTTTAGGTCGACTGACTAAACAAGTGCGACAAATGTCAGATAATTTAACATTTGAAAGATATTTCTTAATTTCATTGTCGGTTTGTTTCAAAATAGACATTATTTCAATGTTTTCAAGTTACGATATTTTGACTGTTTACTATTTATTCGGATTTGACAGTTGAATGTAACATAAATTAATGTTCAAAATCTCACAGACTTACATGTTGGCAATGGCCGCCTTGTGTTCGAAACAATAATAATTGAAGTTTTTTTAATTATTATATTATTACTTAAATTAGTTATGATTCTTATTTGGCTTTAAGTAAAATTTATTAAATACTTGAGAAAAGAAATTAAACATAAATAAAAAAATAATAAAAATACAAAAATCAAAAATGCATCGTAAAATCACCATGAATATTTAAAAATAAAAAGTAATAAAAAGATTATTTTCTTTAAAATCCTTGTGATATAATTTGATAAAATGTTTTTAAATGTCAAATTATATAAGTATAAAATTAATCAAGTTAATGAAAAATTTCAACCGCTCTTAAATGTAATTTAATTATACAACAAATGTATAATTAATCATTAAATTAAATCTTATTTGGACTTATATAATACATTTAAAATTATTCAATGAAATATTTAAGGTAAGTTTAGAACAAAATATAATATTCTCAATCCATGTATAGTTTTAATGAGTTTTGGAATAAAATTGCCATAGTAGAGTATTGCAAATACCTCATTTTTGGAATGAGTTATTTACCAATTGACAGTAAAAGATGTTTACATTATTTTGACTTAAAATTTAAACATTTTGTTCAGGATTTCACTAAGGTACGAAATAATTATATTCCTTTTGATAATTAATTAGATTTTAGTTTCTACACACTATTTTTATTTTTTAAATTAAATTGTAAAAAAATATTTTTAAAAATTCCGAAACCAAATCTTATTTATCAAAATTGTGGAACGGTTTATGATTAATTATATAAATCTGCAGTATATATAACACTTATTGATTTTGTTTTGCGATACACTTGTATTGTTTCTTTTAAATGTGTATTTAAAATTAGTAAAATGGCTAATTTAATAAAAAAATTTTAATAATAAAAAAATAAAATGTTTATAAATCAAAAGACATGTTATCTTTTAAAATATATTTCTTTTATATCAATAATATCTTTTTGAATGATTGTTTTATAAAATTTAATTTTCTTCCTATTTTAAAGAATAAAAACCAATTTTTTTAAATATTTTAATTTAAGACATTTTTAAAATGTTTTTATTTTTTGTTTTTTTCTTTATTAATAAAATTAAATTCCTGTAACTTAATAATCCATCATTCGAGGACAATCGTAAATATTTATAAATACTATGCTGTAATTCTGGTCTCTGCCCCCATAAACATATATCAGTATAGGTAATTAATACTAATAACGACACGGTATACGTTCGTTACGGAGCAGTAGATTGGTTTAAGAAATAAATGTTTTTCGTAAGCGTGATTATACGTTATTGTAACCATAAATAGTTTCTGTGACTATTTGTTTCGCGATTATCTCTAGCCTAAATATGAAGATAATACTTTGTGATATAACGAAAAAAATTAAATAATTTTATTAATTGTTTCTACTCTTCTTAACAGTGTGTATTGTCAAATTTTTACTCAAATATCCCACCGATCGGGGAAAAATCTAAATTCAGGCAACACACAAAATTTATCTACGGCGCCTGGCGGTAAACAGTGGAAAGCTTTCGGATTAGTCTTGCTATGTATTTTACAAAACCAAAATGGCTGAAAATTGGATAATAATTATTAAAACGCGCGTACATAATGAATAGCCAATATTGTCGTTGCACGCAATTACGGATTGTGACTACTCGAGATGAGTAGAAAATATATATGTCCCGATCTAATCGAACGTAAAAATAATTTATAATTTCTGTCAGTAATTATGTATAGTAACAAAGAGAGCAACCATAATTGCTCTTAGTGCTGGTGAGACCAAAAAAAAATTAAATAAAAAAAATAGAATAATTCTATTTTTGAATATTTTGCCTACACAACGCCCGCGCTAGAAAATATGTGACACCTGGGAGAAGTGTCCCGAGGCTTGGATTGGACTTCAAAACGAAAAAAAATTATAATATGTCGACCGCGGAAACCGATAAAAATACGGCATGTCCGCGTGAAATTACACCGAACGACGAGTGTGACAGTGATAATACGAAAGTAAGTGATAGTAATAGTGATGTTTTGTCGAGTGTTGGTGAAGTCAAGTGCGGCGAGAAGCAGCGCGCTAAAGGCAATCGAAGAGTTACGTTTCCAGAATTGGACAAGGACCTTGTGACACAATACTTTGAACCCGCCAACCCTTGGCAGCATGGTGAGTTTACGTTCTGTTCTCATCAGTAATTGCCTTTAGAAACGATGGCGGGAACGGGGAATTGAAACAAAATTCGGGGGGCGAATGGTATTTTCGAAAATATAACTGTTTAACCTCGTTCCCAGACGAAATATTTTGTCTTGTATATAAGTAATGCACTGTTGTCAATAATTGTATATACTTCAATGATGACATCGCTCCTGAATACTTTGATTTTTTTTCTATGATAAACATGAAAAAGTTTTTTGGTAAATTGAAAATTTTAATAAGTTTTAATTTATCTTCAAACGGTTTTAATATTATAATAGATTATATACGGTTTTAATATTATAATAGATATATAATAGATTTTTTTTCAAATTGGATTGGGGTACATTATTTTTCCTTCTATGTTTAACATTTTTATTTTCCAAAATCCTTGACGAGCATCTAATGAGAATGGCTAAATACCAAATCTTCATGAAGCTGGAATCGAAAATCATTAATTTCAAATTAATCGGATTAAGAGTCCAGGAGTACCAGAAATGTTTTTTCCAAAATCTATGACCTTGTGAATATAATAACGATGGCATTAGCAATGTGCTCATTATATGACAGACATATTTTATACAAATTAGTGACTAGTTTTTTTAACATATTTCCAGTCATTCTATTTTTGTTCGTCAGCCGTGTAAATTGATATTGTTAAATCGTAAAGAACACTTAATTTTTTTATGCAACTACTTGACGATTATCAGGTTATTATCTACTGCAAAAAGCTCATGTGAATGATATAAAAAACAATACCTTTAATATTCGTAATGTATTAGTGTCTAAATTAAGACAATTTGAAACCTTTTGTTTTGAAATAGTTTAAAAATTTTGTTTAAAAAAGAAATAAGTTTAATTAATACGTAATAATCTTGGATAGATCGAAGTAAAATTTGAAATTGGATGTAAACTTTCAAGTAATGGAGGAACTTATAAAATGAAATTTTGAACAAAATATCAGGCATGGCTCTTCATCATTATTGGGCGCATCAACGTGACTGTTACTTGATTATTTCAAATATTGTATCAACTGTACCATTATCTTGTACTTTCTGTAATTTCAGACCTACGTAAATGAAGTATATGTTTCGTTTACGTATTTATCGAAAAAACCCCCTGTCCAATATACAGGTTATCCCAAAGCGCTGAACACGTGCAATCACTAAAAGTGCAACAGGTTACGGTACACATAACAACTATAATAATAATTAATAAAACAGAAAAGAAACATGCCAATTTAAAAAACTAATTAAATGAAACTACGTGATGTAGTATTATTTCTACTTTCTTTAATTTCTTTACCACGACCTAGGTTTCGTTGTATTACAACATCTTCAGGTGGGATATTAGCAAAGATCTTTGCTAATATCCCACCTGAAGATAATATCCCACCTGAAGAAGAGCATCTTTGCTAATATCTCACCTGAAGATGTTGTAATACAACGAAACCTAGGTCGTGGTAAAGAAATTAAAGAAAGTAGAAATAATACTACATCACGTAGTTTCATTTAATTGTGAATAATGAATTTCTACAAAATTAACGCCAAATATATTCAATATTTAAAAAACTAAACTAATTATCAAACATGAATTACGATGAAACTCTGTAAATAGCATTCCTAGAGCGGTCAATGGAGCAGCGTATCTAGATTGGACACCTCTCCCAATATCGCTCAGTATCCAGTATGATTGATCAAATCCCAATATCCAATATAATTTATCAACGTAAATGCGCAAATAACTGGTGCACGTTGCAGGATGTTCGTGCACACTCTACGCAGATGAAATAAATTACTACTCTGTTCGCTCATGTAACAGTCAGGAGAATAAAGTGTTACTAAACCCAAGACTGAGGGGTTAGTCGACATAATTATTTAATGATTTAAAAGAAGGCATGATCAAAAGCGATTCCCGTCAGAGTTGAAGCGAATTACAACCGACCATGCCCATTATAAAATCTGAAAGAAAGAAATGAGGATAATATCCATACATTTTTATATAAAAGTCTATTAGACTTTTTTAATATGTTCTCCAACATGAGTATATAAGTTATTT
Source organism: Druceiella hillmani (assembly GCA_039881145.1). Lineage (NCBI taxonomy): Eukaryota > Metazoa > Arthropoda > Insecta > Lepidoptera > Hepialidae > Druceiella > Druceiella hillmani. The sequence continues at coordinate 14,359,734 of JAYKKI010000019.1, read as the reverse complement.
AATGTGGAGACCAGATTATGCACTGGTTTCTAGGATATGATGGACTAAAGAGTTGAAGAAAGTCAATAAACGCACTGCTATGGAAATTATGTGAATGTTGCTTATTAAATATACCTATAGGCGTTTTGACAAGTTGTAATGATATGATGATAGATGCCATAGGCATTTTGACAGGTTTTAATGATATGATGTTAGTCCATAATCACACCGAGATCCCACACTAATATAAAGCAATAGTCATATAGAGATATACGTAGCAAAAGTTAATACGTATCATAATGGTGCAAAAAAAATTTAATGTTACGTCCCCGAATCTGTAAAATGGGGGCGGAACATTTTTTTTCGCATCCTGTTAAGTGGAGTATCATTGGATAGATTCTTTTAAAATGAAATTGCCGTTCTATTTAACGTTTTTTTCTTTTTTTTTGGTGAAATTTTAAACTCCGAAAGTAACATGTAGTCTGTTCCCCCCTTGAATTTTTTAACCTCGAGTTTGAAAAATCTGTGAAGTTTTAATAAAATATTTGATCAAAAATTTGAAATTAAATTATTTCAGTTAAATTGCAACAACGATTTCGAGAAATATAGATGGCTATGAACCCTAATTTGTTTCGTCCTTTGACATGCAGTTTATTTTGGGTTTTAGGATTTTGTACCTAATGAGAAAAAACCGACCAAATGCGAGTTGGACTCGTAGAAACACGATGGGTTCTACACGAAGGGTTCCATAGTGCCAAACAATATTAAACTTGATATTCCACGTATGTTTGTATTTCTCAAACACTGAAGAATAAAGTGAACGCTGCAGTCAGTACCGAAAATGTCCATATCTCAAAAACTACACAACATATCTCATTCAAACCAATTTTCGTTGAAAGTTTTCTTGGCCTGGGCTGTCTACCTGTTAACAGTTTCATTCTTTTCTGTTAGAAAAAAACTTATTTCCAAGCTTTGTACTTTTTTTTTATTTTCCACTTGCTATGATTAATGAGACAATCTCTTCTTCATTGAGTAAAATGCTTAACCTTAAACCTTAAGAAATTCCTCATTTCTGTGTTGCTGAATAACTAGTTGACAAGTTACTATCTTGATGGATTTTTTTTTCTAAAAGTGCAGAATGCCTCTCATAAGTATTGCCAAGCCACAAAGCAGCTATAAATTACATAGCTAAAAGCATGGCAATACGGTGTGAAAAGCTATAATAATATTGTTACATGAAAAATATTCCCGTATAACCAGTACAATGCAGTCATGTCAACGGAGCCTTAAATCTGACTCAGATTAAAAATCACCTGACTGCATTCAATGTCGCAAAGAGATGCTGGATTTGATTTTGATTATATTTCTCAATTGTAGTCAAAAAATTGTACCATTATCTGTGCCGTGTCCCACAAAAGAGTCTCGTACTAGAAGTACTGACGCTTTATGATTAGTGTTTTTGTCCTATCCTTATTGAAGATGATGTTAAGATAACGATTGTGTATTTAGTTAGATAAAAAGTATATCGACACCCCCGCCTTGTTTAACCTTGACTGATAACTCTTTAAAAAAAATGTTTTTTTGATTGTTTTAAATAATCTATTCACATATCATGGTAATACCTATCAATATTCAAAGGCTCTCGCAGACTGTAACAAGCCATGATTAATTTTACTTGCTTCGAGCTTGTACAAACATACTACAGTCCAATCGTTTCCGCACCATTAAGTTGCTAAACTTCTTTCTGCTCCATTAACTGCTTCTGAAGTTTTGTCTAGATGGATCAGATTTATTGTTACCTGTTTATTATTCTCCATGTCTGCTTGCTTTATCTATACATTTACAGTTTGAGTTGTAAGGGTTCCATACCAAAATGGTAAGAAAGGTATCCTTATGGTCAGACTTGTGTCGTCCAGTGTGTGATAGATGTCTCAGAAACTATCCAAGCTACAGATTTGAAAATTATATGACTTGTTTGCCTATATTTAATCTAGATGTTGGCAGTTTTCTGAGATTTATTATTTATTTGCGGATCTATTCTTCCATTATATCAACAGGTGAAATGGTCTTTATTGATCGATAAAGACAAAAATACAATTCTTTTCATGTTATTTTTAATTGTAAATAAATTTTAATTAATGCGATTTGCCACAAGTACCACGATTACTTAGAAACAAAAAAAATTTTAAAAAACCGTAGAAGCCGCGAGTTGAGCTTGTCGACTGAAGTTTTTTACCATAATTAATTAGCCGAGTTAATTTTACGTCCCACCAATGAGAATTGATTCTGACTCGTTTATGGTGACTTAACAGTTGTCAGGATTTTTGTAATGTTTTTTTTTCTCGTAAACGATTAATGTCAAGCACGTCATTATACGTTTTACAAATAATTCTTCGGAGATAATGTTCCCTGCTTTTTTGTATGCGTAAACCTATGCAAGCTGAAACTAAAAAAAATAGCTTTAGAAGCTAAAAATAACCTTTCATATGACGACGCACTCGACCTGATTAAGGAAAATAACATTTTTCTATGCCTTATTTTTCATGTCTACTTCTTGAAAAGAAAACTATTTTTGTGAGATTTCCATACGTGGACTAGGTGTTTGTGTTTTTATAATTTTCTTGATTCCTAGATTACCGTTAGTCATAGGTTTATATCTAGAATTCATCAGGCTGAAGCATATGCTATTTATATATTTATATATTTAAAATAACTTAAAGACGTAAAGAATAACGCAAATAAATTTTCAAAATGGCATCAAGTTTACATATGTTATATGAATTTGCTATTTTCTGCAGTTTCGCTTAAAAAAAGTAGTTAATGGAGGTCTACAGCGTATCTTATCTACAGCGGTTCATATCTTACTTTGCTTTAAGAAGAAAAGAAACCTATATTGTGTGGGCTGACATATAGACAGACGAAATATACAGTCTTTAACTGCCTAACTATTTACCCCAACATATGACGATCAAAATATGATGTCACAAGGTATTGTGTTTTGAATGATGATTGGTTTAATTAAATTTTATAAAAAGTGTATCGTAACTTAAATTTTTATCGTGAGACATATTACTTGTTTGTTTAGTTTTTAAATTGAGGTTATAGGGAACATCGAGTGTGCGGAAGCCTTAGCAACTGTTGGATATTAAAAGCGACTGGATGACACAGTAATTAACCCGGCATCGTTGTGGCAGATAGTTGTTACACTAATGTTGGGGAAGGTCAGATGTAGTAGTATCCTCGGAGTTATATTTTAATTTATTTGGACATTCAGAGAGCCTTGTTATATTTGAAATTAAAAATATTTTGGTACGTGTATTCTAAAATTTAAATAATACAAGATGTAGGAATTTGTACTATGGTATTATGCAGGATTCGAAGCGATAATTAGCATCGATAATTACTAAGATAATTACAAAGATAAATATGTGTTGATAATTATCTTGATAAATATAATCGAAAATATATGATACTCCACTTAAAATTTCCAGTGGGAATTTCCCCGTGTTGTGATTTGTATCTGTTAAACTGTCAATCATTCTTCATTTGTATTGGTTATTACTGTAATTGTCAATCTTAGATAGATCTGAAATCAGATTTAAGTGTTTTTTTCCATTCGGTATCTTCAGGTTCAGATAATCCTCAAACAGTTGATGCAGTTGAGGATGGTGATATTCCACTTATTAACTTTATTAATTAATGTGTGGTTTGATTTTGGCAATTTTCTTTTCAAAGTTTTGATTTATGAGATTTTAAATGCGAAATCATCGCCAAATTAAATAAAAGATTTGCATTGGTTTTTAAATGTGTATAATTTAAATAAATACTGCTTCTAATGTAAAAGTTGATAAATGATGCCAGTTAAATCAAAATCGATTGATATGTATGTGTTTGATAATGTTGGATAATTATCATGATAATTATCATGTTATTATATAGTTGTAGGATAATTATCACGATATTAGGATAATCTCACGTTATTGCTAATTAAACTTGCTTTTCTTTATATACACAATTACTCCAGATAAACAACAGGTTCCTGGTTAAATAAATTTCATACTAGCTTTGTCACGTGTTGATTGTTTTGCGATCGGAAGCAACATTCGATTATTAGTTGAAAAGTTTTAGGAATTACTTTATTTTCCAAGGTGATGTAACTCTATACGTCAGTTTGTAACAAGTTAGAATCACTCGTACGAAGTAATGTTAGTTTAGCCATTAAGTTTTTAAATTAAAGTTAACGCTTAAACTCTAGTCAATGTGTTTGGAATTGAATTCCATTAAAACCAGGAAAATAAGTTCTTTGTTATTATCTACATATATAATGAAATTATGGAGAATCTGTTTCTAACGCTGAATGTCGCTTGTGAATAGCAATTGCTATATGCCGCACACAGTGAATGTATACCGAAACAACAGTTATAAGAAATTTTATATATCTGTCTGTTTATTTACATTAAAATGGCAGGAACGGAACTCGTTAATGAAGCCGCAAAAAAAGTTAACAAAAGAACAATACAATCATAGTGTAGCTAATTGTCTATAACTTGTTTTTAAATATATACGAGGACTCGTATAGTTCTTAAATCACTTTTAAAAATATTAGGTAAATATGCCGAGTTTATTTGAAGCATGTTTCTTTAAAAGTATGTAAATTTTTTTATGCTGTTTTCGCAGTTTTAACGGAAATGGTACAGTATGACTTGTATGAATAATAGGCACATTTTACTTACACCTGTGTATATATACAGTATAACAAAAATATGAAAAAAAAAGAAATTTTTTTTTCATTGGAATCACAACATTGATGATTTTTTTAGAATAGATTGAGAATTGTCATGTTGTTCTTTATTATGTTTTGCTCTGTTTGATGTACAATCATTCATATAAATAATAGAGAAATTTTTGTTACATTCTGTACATATGTGTAGAGGTGTAACAAACAATGTATAACGTTGAAGCGTGTTTCTGTAAAAAAATGAAAATTTGTTTTTGTTTCAATCGCAACTTGACAGTGATTTTTAGGTTTTTTACTCAGTTTTCTGCAGAGAATCGTCTGTATAAACAATAAGCCCATTCTTTGTTAGGATCTGTAAAATAAAAGAGGAAACGAAAAAAAAATGTCATAAAAGTTATTAAAAAAAATAGTGTTTTATGTGTCTAGAAAATAGACTATAAAAATGTACCATTTAAGTAAATCTTGTTTGTCTTTATGTTGGTTACGCCAATAAATTCTAGATGGATTTTAATAGGGTTTCCAATATTCTAGAGTTTCGGTTATCAGATGTAACATGAGGTATGTACAACATATGTTAAATAATATGAAATAATATTAAATAAAAACTACAGAATAAATTTAAACGGAGGTTTTGTTATACCGAATAAATTTAAACGGAGGTTTTATTATATTTGAATACAGGTCATTTTCATTTGTAAGTTACATTTGTTGTGCTCATACTTTGAATTGAGATATCTCAAAAAATGATTTATTTTTTTAACGATTCATAGGTTTGTCAGTAACACGCTGAACGAAAGTTTACAGAAAATCTTTTAAGTAACTTTTTAGATGCACAGCGAGTTTTACTCGGATCTGAGGGACATATCTTTTAATTTAGTTTACAGAACACTAATGCTTTAAAAGCAAAAGCAAAGCAAAGTATTTTCTTGTAAGTTTTGTTCAAGGTTGAAATGAAGTCTTCCTATAGTCTATTCTCTCCGTTTTTTACCTAATTTTATTGCGTAATATTCATACTTGACGAATATGCGTGGGAACCGTGTCACTCATTGACCATGGTTGCAAAGTGATTAACAAAGATAGGTGTACATTTGTGCTAAACCGCATCCATCATTTCGGTATATATAATAAAGGTATATATGGAACAGTAAATATTTTCAAAAAATTGTGTATATACAGATGTTCTACATCACGGAGTGCACAAATGATACTTCCACTCCTGTACCGTTACTCTCAGTGGAGTATATTGGGTTTTGTGTCATCGGCTATGATAACTCACCGTCAGAGCAGATATGACTGTTGCAGATGGATACTTATGTACCCAGGACTGGTGACATCATAACATAAAAAAGAATAGTATTACGTAATAACAGAGTATTTTTGTATGGTCATTATGCCATATCTATACGTTAACATATATCTATAGGTATACCACTAATTTCCTCTTTCTATGTTTTTGGTGGTGTACAAAGACTGCATAGCTGGCTAGTTTTTTTGTAAGGATTTTTTATATAGGTAAAAGTTGAACCATATCGGTTCATCTGAAATCACATTACCTAACATAATCTATGGATCGAAATTCCTATAACATTTCATCCCCCGATATCATCCTAACACTTTATGCCTGACATATCACTGGTCTTGTTTAATGACTTATATTTGTGCCTCTGAAATATATATTTATTTATTGCTATAAGCTAGCTTGTATTAACCATTTACAGTATGCCGCTATAGTGTTATTTCTCACTTGTTGCTAAGGATTGCTTTCATAGCAATAAGTCAGTCATCTGTATACTCAGCTTTCTAGGTGGTAGGAGAGTTTATGAATAAATAAAAGAAAATGAAGACTGAAACAAATGAAAGTACATTTTTTTTATTTATTGTATATCCATATATCGTTCCATTTCAAAAGAAAATGTTTGTAAACAAATTAATTTGACAGTTCAGGTATTGTAAATCTTTTTGTAGTGGATACAAGTTGGTAATATAATATGAATTTAATTTGATATTTGTGATTAAAAAATATAACCATTTTGTTTATTTTTTTATTACAAAGTGTAATAAATCATTCACAACTAGATATATAATTTATGAATATTCAAACATCCTACTAGGAATCGAAACTGGGAGTCATTTAGCAGGGTGCTAACGTCTTAGCCATTGCGCTATGGCATATTTATAATGTTGAATTGTGTAAATACGTACAATAGCAGACATTAACGTTAAAGTTTTTTCTGTTATTTTTGGAAATAAATCTGTTACACATTGAAAACATACAGTCAGATAAGAATAAAAGCATAGCTATTTAAAAAAAAATATTGCCGTATAGTGCGTGAAAAATGTGTATTCTGCACTACAAAATAATACTAATATATATTTGAAAGGAACGTAACGTCTCACATTTTATTGGGTCTATATTCTTACGCCAAATATTGCGTAAACGTAAAAGTAGATTTTTGTATATAAAAATAATTAAAGATCATTCTATGTCTGTTGAAGCTGGCTCATTGTAGCTATCTCACTCTAATGCGTAATAAAATAAATACGTGTATGGCGAGCATATGTCGATCTGGACTAAATGCGTCGAAATTATCAATATTTTTCTGAAATGTTTTATACCCCTGAGTTTTGCGTGATCTCCAGCAAAGGTTTTTCCCTTTGAAATTTTACAATTCATTTTAGTAATATAATCATTTTAGTAAGTAAATATTGGTTTAATATTTGACATTTATAATATTAATTAGCGTGATAGTTTCTTAAATTAATACAGTGATTACAGTACATCGTTTAATAGTGTTATGGTTGAAATGAGTTTGGCAATAGTCGTCAAATGATGGAATATATATTTGTGCGAACCATATTTAACTGCCAAATTGGGTTGTTTACAAACATTATCTTTTGAATTGGAATAGCATATAAATCATGTTAAATAATTGCTTGTCAAGTAATAATAACGTTTATGTCAATATGGTTCTTAATTATATACACCTACACAGTTTCAGCAGTTGTGGTCTTACTATATTGCAGCATTAATATATACTTCAGGTAAAGACCTCTATTGATGTGTAGCGAAATAGTTTTTTCCTATTTTGTTTAAGGTATCCTCAAATGATGGAATATATATTTGTGCCAACCATATTTAACTGCCAAATTGGGTTGTTTACAAACATTATCTTTTGAATTGGAATAGCATATAAATCATGTTAAATAATTGCTTGTCGAGTAATAATAACGTTTATGTCAATATGGTTCTTAATTATATACACCTACACAGTTTCAGCAGTTGTAGTATTACATGCAGGAATATTGCACCATTAATATATACTTCAGGTAAAGACCTCTATTGATGTGTAGCGAAATAGTTTTTTCCTATTTTGTTTAAGGTATCCTCGCTTGTTAAGAAGCGGTGATAACAATTTTTTTCTGTGGGGATATTGTTAGAAAATTCTTTTGAAATGAAGTTTAGTTCCAATTACCTCGTTTCCTTTTTTATCATTGATTAAACTTAAAATTCGTTTGCAATTTTGTATGTCTGCTTCCATTTCCAGACGAGACTATATAAAAATGTGGGAAAAATCTTGAAAGCAAATTTTAAAGGGAGTTTTTAAATGTTATTATAAAAAAACTCTCTAAGTACACGGAAATGATGCATATGGAAATTGCTGGACGACTGAGTGTGTTAGCATACTTAGATAAGCTAATATCTTTCTCTTTTTCCTGGCTATGATCCCATATCACATTTGGGGATCCCTCCTTGTACGTTTTTGCCACAACAATCTATCTTGTGTTGCCGTTGAGCCCATGTTCATAGATTTGAGATCATTTTCAACAGTGCTCTTCCAGTGGTAGCGAGTCGGCTCGGTCTGTCTTCCCTTCTATTTTTATCACTGCTCTAATCATATGGTCTTCGTTGCACCTCAATCTCAATTTTTGTACGTTATAACATGTCCGTACCAACATAAGCAATTTTTTCTTAGCTTGTCCTTCATTTTTGCAACTTTAAATGTTTATCTAATGTAGTCATTTTTAATTCTATCTAATCTCGTGGGGAATTATGAGATTAGATGGCCTAGCGCAGCATTTTCAGTTTTGTGATGTGCATCTTTTGTTCGTCCACCTTTCTCTTCGGCCAGCATTCCGATGACCTGTACATCAGTGCTGTCTTTCGGAGCTATGATTGAACCGAGACACTTAGACTGCACTACTTTCTTCAAAGAAGTTCCTTCGATCATCACTGATAGGATATCGCTTTGCACTATTTCTAGGCATGTGACTCCGCATGTATTTAGTATTTTCTCTATTCACCCAAACACTTAGATAAATTAATATGAGGTCTAAAAATGTGTTTTGTCATTTTCAGTTTTAAAAAATACGGAAGACGAATCGCAAGAACAGGTCTTAATGTTGCAGTATTAGAATCCTTATTCAGCTATCATAGACCTTTATGGCCGAGTGTGAGAGAATAATATAAGAATTTGTAGAATACATATAGTTCGACATACGCTGCTAGACTGGTAGTATTTTTTATTAGATTTAAATGTTATTGAGTTTCTTCATCATAATGTGACTAGCAACAAATACTGGGTTTTTTTAAAAAATGACATAGGGCCAGATAAATACTGATGGACAGAAGTCGTTTTTATACTACTGGTATTATACTAAATGAAGGTGGGAGCTATCTTAGTCAACATGTACGTTGACCAGCTACATAAGTTGGCTCTTTTTATTTGGGAAAATATAAGGGTAATTCCTGGGTGCACTCGCCGTATGATAACATTCTGCCACCTGTCAAGAATTGAAGATGTCGGTTCTGGCGTCTATTCCACGCTCCTAGATCGAACTTTTTGCACGGGCAGTGTTTCTCCGATTGTGACATTTTTTTAAAGTTCGCTCATGAGTTTCTTTGAATATTAACCCGCTGAATTTTGGTAGCGGCGGAATTCTATTGTTGCCAGATAGACGGCAGCAAATGACAGATATTTTTTTTACAATATTATATTTTCACAGTTTCTTTAATAAATGTAAAAATTTGAAATATTTACAAATGGGTAATCATTTATTAGCATTATTTCCAATTATAAACTATAATAGAATAACCAAATATTTTCTCGTGTGAGTGGGATATGAACACTCATCCATTTGTCCGTGTTGTTATACCAGTAATTTTGAATTGTAAAGATATTGTTCAAGAATTCTTTATTCTTGACATATTTTTAGGTTTTGAGGTACGGTTCGGAAAGGGAAAATGGGACCCTTTTAAAATTACTTACGTGTCTGTCTGTCACAGTCGCTTTTCTCAGAAACCGCTTGATGTAAAAATTTGAATTTTGGCACAGAAATAAAATTTATTAACCCACACATAACTCAGTAGCTAATATTCAGAAATACTTATGTGTATAGAAATTTTAGGGCGACAAATTAAGTATTTGAAAAATAATTTTTATTTCTTGTATAGTGGGTATCGTTTGAAAGGACTTATAATAAGAACCTCAAAAATATTTTTTTTCTAATTTTAGGTGGTGTATTTCAGATATATACAGAAAAATTTTCAAAATTATGTTGCCGCCTACTTCTTCACCCCATTTCTGAAACTATTAACCTAAACCCTAACCCCTTTTTCCAAATTAACCTAAATTTAAAAAAATTTGTGTTTTTAGAAATCGATGCAGGTTGTAGGAAAAACTATAACGATGAATCTGGGTGATATAATTTTTTAAATATACATATGTATGTTTTTATGCCTGTGAAAGATATAATAGGCAATATATATATATACGTTGTAAAAGTTTAATATTTGTAAATAGTTTAATAGAAATACCATGTACTCTTAAATGTTTATAAGTGCATAAATTGTGCAAAGTACCGTCGTAGTGCGAGTCCTACTCGTGCTTGACAGGCTTTTCAACTTTTAATTGTAATAAAATGTTGGAGTGTACTTTAGTGTTTTGCTCTATAATATGAATTGTGTGGCGCTCGTTGCGTCTACTGTATTATGTACTATTAATGTTTCTAGTGCCGTGCGCTAGTGTGATTCATATCTTAATTTAGGTGCTAACATTTGTGCTATTGGATGATTTGCACGTAACATACGATGTGATGGGTTGTTAGTCATGCTGCGGTACAACGTGTGTGTATACGCTTAGCTATTGTAAGCATTATCATTTGTCTAGCTCAACGTGATTAGGTTAATTTTTATGTTTTATCATATAAACTTTTTAGATTATTATTGTGAAACATTTGTTGATTGTGAGGATCAGTTTTGTTTGTTTTATTTATTTTTGTATAGTATAGAAATTTTAAACTTATAGTTTTTTTTTCCTTTTTTCTTTAAATTGTCGTCACCAAGATGTGTTGGGTTGATCACAAGGCATATGCCCTTTGACTGTGCGGAGCATCGCAGGTTCCCCGACCCGAGTTCAATTGCCAGCCGCTCATCGAGCGTGGCTGGACTGGTGTTCTCGTTGACTATAAGGGATTGCTCTGGTAGCAATAAGTCGCCTTATGTATCAGATAGATACATTAAAGTACATATATAATTAAAGAAATAAATAAAATGAATTCAACCTGTTTGCAACACAATTGTTATTGCGTTTTCTTGCATGACATCCTGGGTATTAACATTTAAGTCTCCTAGCAAGTAAAGTGTTGGCCATGAGATTTTGGACTAGTTCATTGGGATGACGGTCTTTTTTTCTTTTTATAATTTTCGGTAATTTTCTTGGTCCTTTCTTCAGATATAGATATAGGAAGGCCTCATGTAAGGTCTTGTTTGTAATGTACCATGCTGCCTTGGCGAACATAGGCCTTAGTGTAGGGTCTCTTTTGTAATGTACCATGGTGCCTGGGCTATTACTTGCAGGGCTTTGGATTGGAATCTCCGAATAATGTTGGTGTTAGGCTTGTAACTGGCACTCACAGCTGAATCCCATACGTCCAGATAGGTGCGATAATAGATTTAGAAATCGTAAGTTTTGACTCTAAGGATGGTTGTGATTATTTACAGAGTGATATTAAAAATAGTTCATTGTTCATTTAGGGATTCAAAAATTTTTAGTTTAGGTATCTGTGATATAAATGCCAGCCACGACTGAGATATTAACTCCAAAAAAAGTTTAGCGTGGGAACAGTTTTTGAGATAAGCATCATTAAAGTGGCTGATATTAACGAGATGTATCATATTATTTTAAAAAGTTGAACTGAAAAACATGAGGTTAAGGCCACGAAATTAACGCGCAATCCGATTGAACTTTTCTTTGTATTTCGAACTTATTTCGTACTTTAAAATTTATTATTATAAAGTACGCAAAATTTACGACATATTTCCATTTTTAGGTATGAAACTAATGGTACTTTGAATTTCAAAAATTGGTTTTAAAAATTATTAATGATATAGACGTATTGTGTGCCGCATACAATCTGCAGATTTTTTTTAAGTATCCATTGTTACACCAGGAACCCTTATAGCTTACCATGTCTGCCTCTTTGTCCGTCTGCACATTAAAGCCATTTTACTTACAGATTATCAGTGCTATAATACTGAAATTTGACATGGTAACAAATTTTATAACGTCTATGAAGTTATGAAATAAAGTTCTTAAAAAAATTTTTTAGGATAACTTCCCTATATGTGAGGATGAATTTGTTTTTATTTCCATACCTCATTGCGGAGGATAACGTCGAATAGTTCTTTCAAACATATTGCGAGTATGCCATGAACACTTCGATACAGGGATCTGTTTACGAAATGTTAAACTTTAAAGTGGGCATCTTTGTTAGTTACGTATCCCCATGCGCTATCACTTAAATACCTATTTTTGAATGTGTGAAAGTATTCATAATAGTAATATATATATATATATAACGAAATTATAAGCTTAATTATCACAGCTAAGTAGGGTCCACTAGTTTACGAGTAATAGTCGACCAACTTGTGACATGTAGTTGGGTCCGTAATAAATTTGTGGAAACTCTTAAACAAATGATTTAAATTGATTGCAAAAATAAACTTGTATTTTAAAACGTTTATTTATTACATCGATTTAGTAAATAAACTACAGATGGGAAATAAACAAAACAATGTGAGACCAAAATTCAAATTCATTAATGTTCGTAAACTTTCAATGTGTGTGTAAATATGTACGGCAATTATGGTTGCTTTAGCAATTATTTTCACGTATTTGATATTCATATTCTTCAAATGAATTGTGAAATAAGTATTTCGAAGAACGCGTAGCTAGTCGCTTTATGAATTTCTGAATAATCTCATTATTTTTATTATCGTGTTAAAGAAACAACTGAAAATTGGTTTTACATATTTGCTGATGAAAAATGTAATTGTGAGCGGTGTTTTTTTATGGGAAGAGATACAAATATGTACTGCACGTGTTACCATTATGTAAACAATTCAATTTGCATATATTTTAAGATAATTTGGTTATCATTATAAATATGTATGTATAATTATGTCAATGAAGGCAAGCCGCTACAGGTTGCTAGTAAATATGTGTGTGGTCTCATGTATGACGTTTCGTTCTGTCTTTTCCTAATGTTCGAATGGACCATTGTAACCCGTTTCCTCTTTCATACACTATGCCTATCTATGGAGAATGTACTAAATCTATGATTCATTATGTTGTGGAAGATATACTATGCAATATATATATATATATATATATATATATATATATATATATATATATATATATACATATATACATATATACATATACACATATACACATATATATATATATATATATATATATATATATATATATATATATATAATGATAACCCATGCTATGATGGTTCCCAAAATTTAGCCCTACTTTACATAAATGAATAATACTTGATTTAAATGTTCCTTCCTCCTTTTCGTTTTCACCAATCCTTTCTACACCATCTTTGCTAGTCATAAGACTTTGCTGTGAAGAGTTTGAAGAATCGGTAATTAATTTTATGGAGGTGTACCTCAGACATTATCCCTTTTTCTAGTTATTCACACTGTTCTCAGAACGGTTGTGGTATCGGTGATGATGTACATGGTTCATCTTTTTTTCGTTCCTCTCGACTGGGAGTTTCGATTATAAAAGTACGAATCAGACGTTATGCCGTTACGTAGCTTAAAGTGCCTTTTGAGCACAGTACTTTTTAATTTATAAAATCAATATCTTTTCATTAGTTGTTTTTACAACAGTGATAACTTGAAATACTTAATCGCATTATGTTTACTTTTAGGATCATACAAAGTTTACATGGTCAAAAAAAGAATTTCCTCACATTCCAGTTTTACTTTTTTAGATGTTGGCTGAAAAATATTTTTTGTCTTATTGTTGTCTCGGAAATCTCTCTTACTGTTGGTGCAACTATACTTTTCTTCTTTGCAGGTATCGATTATTTATGGTCTCTTTTATGAATTGGTACAAAGCTTGCATGGTCAAAAAGAAGGGTGTCCTAGTACGTAGCACGCCAAAACCCCTACAATCTCAGTCTTTTAGAAATTGTCTTAATAAGATACTTTGCCTTATTGTTATTTAAATTATTCTCCAACATCTTTTGTAAATAGCCGAGTCTCATATTTTATCGGGCAAATTTTTTTAACTATTAATGCAACTATATTCTTCCTCTGCATAAGTAGCAGTTAGCGTTCAATTCCAGCACGTGCCGGTAAATTGCATCACTGTCACGCAAGGCGAATCTTATCGAGACAACTGAGTATTTCCTTTCAGCAATTCTTTAATTCCAATTGTCGTGGCATTTAACTAGGGATTTAAGTTTCGCCAGACGATTCTAGGAGGTGCAATTGTAGAACGGAAGAGAGATTACTTTTTAATTAATTGAAGAATGCTAATTACAGGCTAAGTTCAAATACGATTGATTGAATTTTAAGATATTAGAGAATTTAGTGAAAGGTAGGTTGGGCGGGTGGGGTTGCTGTGAATGTTAGCTGTACATATCTGACTCTTCATTACACAGTTAATTTTTTAAAGTTGTTTCTCGAAGCCACATAATTTTTAACAATTTTTAATAATGGAATTTTGGCACAGAGAAACGTAATTTATACTTTTTATTTCTGTGCCTTTTGATATTTCAGTCGTTTTGGTTTCAATAAAAAACTCTTTGTGCTCCCCAAAATAATATGAAATATTTAAAGTTTTTTTTTGTTGTTTTTAAAATTTCTCATTGACCCTAATAATCTATATTTTAGCCAAATTTCAGCTAGAGACAGTTTATTAACAACAGTTTAGTAACAGTTTGTGCACATGGACCCTAGTAGTCCAAACATTATTTGAACTAATCCATTTTTCACGCTATGAAGTTTAATGTTAAAAATTTTTAAAAATTGACCTAGAAACAATGTTTACCCTATCTTGCTAACTAGATTACAATAAATTATATGAGAAATAAAACACAGTTATTTTAATTTGGTGTATATATCCTTGGTTTTATTAACAACAGTTTAGTAACAGCTAGTGGAGACGGATTTTAGTGGTCTGTACATTTTTTGAATTGCCACTTTTTCATGCTATGATTAAATCCTTGGTTTTATTAATAACAGTTTAGTAACAGCTAGTGGAAATGGATTTTAGTGCTCTGGACATTTTTTTAACTAGCCACTTTTTCACGTTATGATTAAATCCTTGGTTTTATTAACAACAGTTTAGTGACAGCTAGTGGAAATGGATTTTAGTGCTCTGGACATTTTTTGAACTAGCCATTTTTTCACGCTATGATTAAATCCTTGGTTTTATTAACAACAGTTTAGTGACAGCTAGTGGAAATGGATTTTAGTGCTCTGGACATTTTTTGAACTAGCCACTTTTTCACGCTATGATTAAATCCTTGGTTTTATTAACAACAGTGTAGTAACAGCTAGTGGAAATGGATTTTAGTCCTCTGGACATTTTTTGAACTAGTCACTTTTTCACGCTATGGACTTTAATGTTAACAATAAAAAAAATTTACATAGAAGTAATCAGTTTACATATAAAACACTATTATTGTATTTTGATGGATATGTCTTCGGTGCTACCTGCCGCTTTAAGTTCCATGATGCCGTGACAAATGTGATGCTATATTACACGCAGTAATTGGCTTTGAGACGTATATTTCATAAGATATTTTAACTAATGGGTAGATAAAATACTCACAGCCACATAAAATTATTTACGTACCGCTCAGTGCTTTGCGTCATGATTTATAATGTGGGCTTCGCTTCGCTAGCAATAAACGAGCCCTTTTCTCAGAGTTTGGAAGGCAATTCGAGTCGCGACAGTATCACTGTTGGTCCAGGTGCAAACGATTGACCACGCGGGCACGTTGCCAATGCGCATCGTGTGACTAGGGTATGCGTGTAGGTGTTGCGCGGCGGATGATTACTTCGGGTTATGTTAATGACCCTGACAGTGCTTGTCATGAGAAGGTGGTATGTAGTTTGTTGAATATTTATGTGAGTCCACATCTTACTAGTGTTATTTTAGTTCTTCCAGGTCATAATTTTATCTTATATTAACGACGTGCGGGTTACAGGTGCAGATATGTGTTTTGTAGATAGAACTTCGTGATATTAATAATGATATGGTGAAAGCGGAGATTTATGAAATGATTAAGCAAATTAAATCTCACAATCTTTATTTATAATATCACTACGTGCCTGCCTGGTTGCCGAGGTAAAACTCGAATATAAGTATATGTTTTTTTATGTAGTAATTATTTACTGTCGATCTTTATGTCGAATTGTAACTAAAAGTTTATTAATCTATCGCCAGACGGCTTTGGGCCCTTGTGATAAGCTATCATTGTCCCTGTTTTTGGAGAGCCAAATGTTCCAAGACTGAATTGGCTGTGCAAACCAAGTGCCAGTAAGTATTAGACTGCTTCCGAGTCCATTGAAAGGTTCCACATTGTTCATTGCCATATACATACCCAAGAAAAAGACTTCTTAAAACTAAAATCAGTAAATGTAATCCGCCAGAAGTTTTCTTAATTCTTTATCAAAAAGTGACAATGTTACTTAAAAAGAAGTACAGATTTGGAAGAAAAAAAGACTGATTGGTAAGAATTTTTTGCAAAATAATAGAAGACTTGCGTTCAGATGAATATTATGCGAAGCGAAGCGGCTTTTCTCTACTAATATTTTTAGAGTATTGTTATGGCATTGTAAATTTTTGATTTTAATAATAATGTTAGCCTTTTTTATCAGTTCTTGTTATTAATCTTTATTTTTTTATGTATTGTCATTAAGAAAATATTCTATAGAAAAAATGGAGTGTATAGCTTTTGTTTTACAAATAATTAGTGACATTTTTTCTAGAATAAAATTCGACTTTTGACAATAAAATTCTTCTTCTATCATCCTGCCTCTCCAACTAGTGAAGGTTGACAGTCAGATCTGTATATTTGGTTTTGACCTTGGAAAGGCATAACGTTCAACACCACTCGTAGTCTGTCAATTTTGGTGTGTTGCGCAACCATGACTTTTTTCTATGGCCGGCTTTTCTTCTTTCAGCAACTTTTCTCATCATTATTAGTAGCAAGAGCTTGTGTCTGCCATATCTGAATATATGCCCCAGATATTTTTTTTTTGGGATTTAACTGGCCAGTGTAGGGGGTGTGTGTATATAGATAAAGTTAATCATTAAAACATTTGATTCGTTATGCCATCTGTCCAAATGGAATATTAAACTTTTTAATCTAATTTTTTTGAATGTGACATGATATTGAATTAACTTTTTTATAAAAATAATTTTGGAGCACTTAACAGAGATAAAAGATGTTTTCGTACAGTTGTATTTTTTTTTTTTTTTTCTCACATTTTGTTTTTATAGTACTTTGTTATTTTTTAGAGTTCTGCAGTGAAATAAAATACTGTTATAATTTTGTCACGTCTGTCTATCCTAGTCGCACAATTTCTACAGTTTAAGACCTATTTGAGGTGTGCAAAATGTATCAGTGAAAAGAAAAGAATGATACATATCATTTGACTGGAAAGATATATATATATATATATATATATATATATATATATATATATATATATATATATATATATATATATATATATATATATATATATATATATATATGTCACTCTTTTATATCTCTAGCTCAGTATCTCAGTACTCCGAGTTATTAACGAAATTATTTATTACGTATACGTTGAACAATGGTCATACAACGTGGTGATAAAAAGTAATGACTGAACATTATGCACTATTGTTTGAAAATAAAAATAAATTTTACAAGAGTATCAATTAGATTTTGCTTAATACTTTGCAGGTTAGGTTTTAGGACTGCCAACCTAGATTCAAATTATACATAAAATAACTTTAATGATAATTAAATAAACTGGGATAGATTGACGTATTATAGAAATAAAAGTGTTTACGCAGATATTTTGAGTGGACTTAAGTATTTTTTATCTATAACAAACTAAATTAAGTATACTTTACTACAGCGTTCACATTCGATTGCGAGTACCTACGTCGTCTACATAGATCCAGTTGCATATTTGACTAAACAGTTCGATTGTTTTTTTTCTCTTTCATGTAATGTCAAAACCTATATTTTTATATCTTTACGATGCGACGAGTGAGTGAAATGATTGATTTGGTGAAACGAAAAAGATGCAGATCACTCCCGAGCTAGTGATGTACTGATACATTTTGATTTCAAGTGAGCGAGTGATAGATATGATCGTAACATGTGAGCTATATCTTTTATATCTCTCACTCATGAGTTACACGTCTCTAAGAACTATGTACATGGAATCATGCGAGTATGTTTCAAATGGGGATGCTTAAAAGATTGTAGAAATTTAACGTTTGATTAAAACTTTCAATTATAATTGTATTGGTCAACTCGTATCTATAGTTTAAAAAATGTTTAGAATATGGATTATGGAATCTTATGTGTTCTTCAATTTCCTTTTAGTCATTTTTAGGGTGTAGCTAAATGGCAAAAACGGAACCGTTATAATTTCATCCTGTCCGTCTGTCCGTATATTCATTTTACTCGGAGACTATTGGCGCTATATAGATGAAATTTAGATGGCAGATTTCTTCTATGAATCGCTCTATACAATGAAATAGTGGAATTATGAAAAAAAATATTATTAGGGGTGGCACTCAATACATGTAACTGAGATATGAAAAATTAGTGCACATAGGCATGTTGGGTATCATCGGATAGGTCTTAAAAAATTATATAGAGCTGCCAAAATAACTTTTTTTATTTAAGGGAATAGTTGATGCGATGTGCGCTTCTAAAATCTTAAAGAGTGTGCCCCCCTCCTTTTAACTTTTCAGCTGACGTGTGTGAAATTCTGAAAAAAATGAAGGTAGTGGAACTAAAAAAAAACTCAATGGAAATTGAATTGAATAAGGTATGTTGTTTAGTTTTTGAAATATGGAATATTTTCAGTACCGACCGCAGCACCAACTTTGTTTCTCATAGTATCTTGGAGAAATACAAACTTATAAGTTTAATATTGTTTGGTGCAACGGAACCCTTCGTGCGCGAGTTCGACTCGCACTTAGTCGGTTTTTTATAACTGTTCTTTTATCCCTTTTATCCTTACCCCCACCCTTGGTATCTGGTTTTTTGATCTCTTTAATTCTTGTCGCGATAGAAGCCATAGTATCACGTATTTCAAGTGTCTATCTATTACGTTTCAAAGGATACAGCTCTGTGATAGACACGTCACGGACGGATGACGGAGGTTTAGCAACAGGGACCCTGTTGGCACCCTTTTGGGTACAGAACCCTAAAATATTGAAATGTAGCTCTTAACAAGTACTTTTAAGGAAAATTATAGCAGGTGCTATATGTAGCATTTTTCAATTTTTTTTAAGAAACCATTTCATGCCATTCCAAAAAGTTTGTCAATGTGAAGTCATCATGGCACGATTTAAAACTGCATGTTTTTGTGACATCTAAAACCTATAAATCTAAGGCTACGGAACTCTATTATTGGCGCATCCGACGCGCTCTTGGCTGTTTTTTTTCCTTAATTGCTCTAAGTATGTATGTGATCTGGGCTCCATTCTTCAAAAAAACTTTCTGCAAAATATTAAAAGAATTGGAGATTGTATTCGTCGGCTTTTTGGTTCCCTAACCATAGACACGCAAATTTGGAGAATTTTCTACTATTGCTCGTTGGCGGCGAGCTGTCATTTCGGCCTTTCGTTTGATTAATGATTACATTATTTTTAAACATGGAACGCGGCTCGCGTGATTAGCGACGAAGGCTGCGTTTTGACACAGTTAATGTATATATAGGAGTCGCGGTTAATGACATTTTTCCTTGGAAGAATCCCAGGCGCGTCTCGTTGTGACGTCATATTTTTATTGTTTTCGACCTTTTGTGGAGTGCCTTTGCGGCTTTTGCACAGCTTTGGATTCTCGAAAATGCGGTTCGTTTTGAGCGCGGGTTCGGTTGGCGTGACGGCGGGGCGGCTAAATAAAGTGTGACGTCATCAAGCTGGGTGACGTCACGGTTGATGTCATCTAGGGCCGGTGGCGGAGCAGAGGGTGACGAGGTTGAGTTAAACGAGCGATTACTGAAATTTTGCATGAGGTAATTCAGAAAAGAATTACGTAAGCTCGGGGGTGGAAATGTGTATATATTTTTAGCTTTCAGCTAAACGTGGATTTTCAGCGATATTTTAAAATAACTTCTAGAAAATAAGCTGCGAGTTCAACGAAAACCCTAATAGGGTATTTGACTATATTTTTTTTATTACTAGAATAGAATAAGTAATAACATTAAAAACGGTTAAAATAAATATATCGTACCTAGGACTTTTTATTGCAAAGTTATAACGGCTTAAACACTGACGAACTACGATTCGCGCGAAAACACAACTGGCTTATGACGTCACTGGCCAGTTATTTAGCATTCATTATAAGAGAGTTTATTAAATATTTTCAGTATCTCGTTAAATATTGCGTTTAAGTCATATATTGCATATTGTAGTTTTCTCATTTTTTTGTGTGGAAACTAAATTCATAATAACTTTTTCAATATAATGAACAAAAAATTGACATTTTCTTATTTAGGAGTTACGATGAATTGTTTATTATATGCATTATTTTTTTCATCACAAGGCTTTTTTAAACCTACTCCACAGTTTTAACCATTTTTGTGCCGTGGTTTTTTACTCATATATACTTAAAAATGCCAATGAAATCTTTTGTTTTTGATGTCATTTAACCTTGTCTCGAAAAAAACTGTATCTCTTCCAAAAATTATCCAATTTTAATAATTTTTCAGTGTTTTCTTAATAAAAACTTGTACAAGGATAATAAAATACAAAGAAAATTATAGAAATATATATTGTGAATAAAAACTGAAATCAAGATCACATCGTATTTTCGCAGTCCGGTACATCCTCCGTATCAGCAAAATTATTGTTATCGTCACTATTATCACTATCACTCAAAATTTGCATTACGCCAAATTGTGAGCGCACCACAATGTCACTCCCACTATCACTTTCTTCACAACTTGAAGAACGATCATTTTCACTCGAATTATTTTCACATTCCAACATTATGGGTTAAAATTTTTCATTTCCTGCATCCTTTTCATATTGTAATTACTAATAATATTATAATTTGAACTTTATGTAACACGTAGAAAGATAAAAAAATTAGTGATGCGTGCGAGCGACCTCCCCTACCGCGCGCTAAACAGCAACTGGTTTCGCGAGCGCCTTCACGCTCGTGGCAAATTTAGTTAGTACGCGCACGACACTCGTCGGCACTCAAACGGTTAAAACATTTTTACAAAGAATATCGACTTCAGTCAAATACCCTATTGTCAGTTTTTTCTTTCACTACAGATGAATCATCGGTGCGGGACCATAGATAAAAATAATTCAATTATTTGTATGAAAGGTTCGTCTAACCATAGATACATGCTAGAACAACGTATAAAGAGTAATACTGTTATATGGCAGCTTTCGCCGCAGCTGAATATAAAAAGAAAGAAAACGTTCTTCGGTTCTAAATTTAAAATTCAAATCTAGTTGAAGGAAATCAGGCCAAGGCAATTAGCTACCTGGTCGCTAACAGGCAGTTAGTTTGATCTTCGTTTGAGGCATATTTTAATGTATTTTTTTTAATCTATGACCTAAATTTGACATGTCAAAAGGAACAGAACAATTTCATGTAATGTTATATACCATAAAACACTCTCTGGATTAGGACGAATGTAAGGACACCTCATTTGTTGAAATCACTTTAGTAGTTTAGTCTGTGCGAGAGAACAAATTTATTCACATACATAGGTAGCACTGAATTTCATGTAACTTTATATACCCTAGGATATTCTCTGGATCAAGACGAATGTAAGGACACCTCATTTATTAAAATCACTTTAGTAGTTTAATCTGTACGAGGGAACAAACTTACTCCCAACCATACATACATAGCACTGAATTTCATGTAACGTTATATACCCTAGGACACTCTCTGGATCAAGACGAATGTAAGGACACCTCATTTATTAAAATCACTTTAGTAGTTTAGTCTGTACGAGGGAACAAACTTACTCCCAACCATACATACATACATAGCACTGAATTTCATGTAACGTTACATGCCTTAGGACACTCGCTGGATCGTGACGAATCTAAGAACCTCACTTGTTGAAATCACTTTAGTAGTTTAGTCTGTATGATTTCACTTTTCTTTAAGAACGTTTTAGTCTAAGTTTGATGAAACCTCAATTCCTAAAAGTACCGTAATGGTGTAACAAAATATATATTTCGTATTTGTCTCCTTAATGTCGTTAGATTTTTTTAGACTTGAACACAATATAGAAATTAAAACAACCTTAAATGAACTTTCAAAGTTCATTTAAGGTTGTTTTAATTCATGGTTGTTTAAGTTCATTTAACGTGGTTTTAATTAAAGCTAAACTCGCCTATTTCTTGTCAAGCAATAGGCGAGTTTAGCTTTAATTAAAACCACGAAAAAATTTTGTACTCTCTATATTCGATTAACACAAAATAATAAAAACAAAACTGAGAGCAAAGATGTAGTGAGTAAGACATTATCCCAAATCTTGAATAAGTCTCTTCATACCTGTTCATCTAGATTTATTGAATGCTAGCTAGGGTACCCGGCTTCGCTCAGTGAGTTGATATAAGATTGTGTGGTAGTTGGAATAAAAGGATAAACTTTAAAATGTAAGAGGTAAACAATTTTTATTGAAAACATATTCTAACTATTAACTTACTCACATACATAATTAGCATTGAATTTCATGACTTTATATACTCTAAGCCACTCTCTGGATCAAGACGTATTCAGGGACACCTCATTTGTTGAAATCACTCCAATAATTTAGTCTGTATGAGGGAACAAACTTACATACGTACATACGTACATGGCTTGTGATATTTATAAACTCTCCTCTGTAGCAGTCAGGTAGAAGATGAGCTATGAAAGAAACTGGATACGAGCCGAGTGGTAATAGCAAAAATAAAGATGGTAGAGGTATAGCACATTCAGTGCGAATGATGTTAATAGATAAGCTCATAGATATTATGAAGAAATAGAAATTAGTCCGTAAAACATTAAATTGACGAAGAAATAGCGAACACAAAAATCATCTTATAAAAAGGACACAAAGGTGATAAACTTGGTTTAGAATTACAAGCTCATATTATAACATGTGGATTTGACCGTTCGACATTAAATGAAAACCTAGTCAGTATTAGTTGTTATAAATACTTTTAAATAGTGAAATAAACTATTACGCCAATATTTTTTTTTTCAAACAAATTAATAGGTATTTTAATATAAACAAAACGTAAACACCATTTGCAATGTTAATGTTCCTGACCTTAGCAACACTGCAACGGCGCTCAGTTGTTGTTTTTGTCGGTACTGGTAGCAAAGCAGCGTGGCGTATTTGAAATTATATACATCGTGTTTAAAATTACAAACCACTTAAAACTATTCCTGTGACTAAAATATTGAATTTTGTTAATTGGATTTTGGTGTACGGTTGAGGAACACCATATGGTACATGAGAATTCACTTAATGTCGAACAGTCAAATCCACAATTTATAAGTAAGTTTCCACGTCCAGTTTGGTGTAGTTCCATAAGGATATGGGGCTGCACCAGTAATTCTAATATCACAGTGACACAAAGATTTCAAAATGAAATCCTTAAATGTATTGTTAACGCGCCTTGGTACGTTCGTAGCTGTGACATGCATCGCGATCTTGAGATCGAGATGGTAGATGATATTATTAGTAGATTTGCTAGTTCTCACCAAAAGAGGCTCCAAAACCGCATCAACATCGAAGCGTCCAGACTATTAAATGTGTAAAGTACCACTAACACTAAAAAGGATAAGACCATTTGAGCAATTTTCCTGTTATCTGTTACTCGGTAACTACTAACACTGAAAATATCTAGATGTTAGCTTATAGAAACTTTTTAGGGGGCAAGACACTCTTTTTCGCACATTTTGAGCTATAGATTTAAACCATTTAAAATTTAAAAAAAGCATTTTTAAGATTCTTAAAAGAAGCCATTTAAAAGTATAAACCACCCCACATTATTAAAGAAAAATAAATTTGGCGGATACTATATCCGGGGTGGATCTTGAAAATAAAATAAAAATATTTCATAAATTTCAGCTATAGATATATTCATCAAGATACGACACTACGTGCCTTTCTTCTACGTCATACCTTTTCCAAGAAAAACGGCCGTTATAGGCAGACAGACAGAAGCGAGAGTGATCTTATTTTCCTTAACGGAGAAATAAGATCACTCTCGCTTGATCTTATTTTCCTTTCTATTAT
The DNA here is from genome assembly GCA_039881145.1 of Druceiella hillmani. Lineage (NCBI taxonomy): Eukaryota > Metazoa > Arthropoda > Insecta > Lepidoptera > Hepialidae > Druceiella > Druceiella hillmani. The sequence goes on along the minus strand of JAYKKI010000019.1, from coordinate 14,335,192 downwards.
TAAGAGACAGACAACTACAGAACCAAATTTGTGTTCGTTCCCACGCACACTTGGTCTGTTTTATTAATTAATGACCCTCCAATTTTAACAACTAACTCAATTGACTAAGCAGTTGTTATTTGGTTTAGGCAGAACACAAAAAAACATTAACTAAATGAAAATAGTGTTAAAACATCATGTCAGTGGAGGATTTGTCGATTTTCCTCTGTGAACCAAATCGTTCTATGGTCTGGTTAATAAAATCAAAATTATATCATTCTTTAATCCCCTTACCAAAAATTGCATAACATCTATATGTTATATAATATATATATATATATATATATATATATATATATATATATATACACACACACACACACACACACATACACGCACACACACACGCACAGTGTTCGGGAATAAACGTCTGACAAAGAAATACGTTATTCCTTCATTGAACAATAGTCGATTAAAGAGTTTTTTTTTCAGAAATTTGAAAATAGTATTCATAATTATTTGTCATCTTTTTCGTACACACGATACTTGCGCACATTGTTCAGCGCCGCTCGCGGAATAACCCGCGAACAGCTGTGAAGACGTCGCCACTGTGGGTACAAACTGCACTCTGGGCAAGCATTGGGTGTGTTAAAAAGAGTTATGTGTAATATTTTTTTGCACTCTATTAGAAAAAGGGCGTATTTTACGTTTTATTTTAACGACAATTTATTTCTTTACAGCCAACGAATAGTGTCTTTCTTTGTCCGACATCTATTCCCGGACACCGTGTATATTTAAGTAAACGAGAGGCAGAATATCTGTATGTGTTATCTTTAGCGTAAGAGGAGCTGTTAAGGTTTTTAAAAAAATTAAAATTAAAAAAAAATCCGCATTAGTGACAGTTATGTGCAGTATGTCCTTGAATAATTAGTACTATGATCGTTTGTGAGGATATGACGGATATGATTTTTCATACCAGTTCCACATAATGAGAAGTATAGGTAAATAAATATAAAATATATAATGGTAAACAAAAGCTTTATCTATCAAAGAAATCACCCTTAAAGTTTCTAAGTTTTATGGAAGTCGATTTTTAGCCCAGCGTGCGGCAATGTGTATGTCTTACCTTTGTGAAACATATAGCAGGCTATGTATGTACTTATATAGTTAATACCCTTAAATATTAATACCCGTTTTCTAAAAGAGTAATAGAAAAAGTTCGTAATCTCTTTAAACATGGATATGTACTCAAAGTATATAAGTGACACTCATAGTATAAAATTTATTTGTTTTCTAGCTTCGCTAATTTGTAATAATTAACGGCCCTTTTTGCTCTGGGAATATTTCCTGTTATTCCAATCACATCCGGTAAATATGGTTTCAACAAGGCTCAGTCCATCGAACCACGCGCGCCGGCCGATCTTATCGCCGAGCTAATTCGCAAAACACCGCAACCGTTCCGCCGCCGCGAACTTTAAAGCGTTTCTTCGCGCGACACCTGCGGGAGTGACTGACGACTTGGCCGGCCGCCAGGCCAGCTGTCAATCGAGCGGGGCGCGCGTGGGAGGAGCGTAAATAGGCGAAGACGCGTGGTGAGTAATGCGAGAAGAGGAGGAAGCGATAGAGAGCGAGACAGGGAGCGCTCCAGGCGGACAAGTTCATGGCCGCGCCGAGACGGCGCGCCGTCTAGTTGCGGCGCTGTGTGTGACGGCTGCGCGCGGCCGGGTTGATGTTGTTGACGCGTCTAGTCGATTAATGAATTTGTCGCTTTGAGTTGTTTCCTTGCCTAGTTGTTGCAATTTATAATAAATAGTTGTATATAATTTTTTCAGTTTCTCATTGATAGGCTATCTAATGCAGTCAAGAATTTAACGAAGAACAATGCTTTGCGAATTTATTTTCTTGAAACAAAATGTTTAACTGTTAACATTTGTTTATTTAATGCGTATCTTTTTCAGAGACGAAAGCTTAACTGACGTACAAATATAAGGCAAAAGACGTCATTACGTATTCTGACAGGACCGTTCATTCTTAATCAGTTTAAAAATGGTCTAGGTTTTTGCCGCGTCTAGTCGCAAAAGTAGACGCGCTCGTCTAATGCAAGTTATTTAGTTGCTTGTTGCCGCGTCTAGCCGATGTTAGTTGAGGCGCGCGAATATTGCAAATTGTTCGCTTGTTTGTTGCCGCGTCTGATTGATGTATTTATATCGATGTACGCATAATGTATTGTTTCTGTGCAGCTTTTTCAGATTGCGATAAATGTTGATAGACGACGGTGACCTTTAACTTAATTGCGTTATTAGTCGTTGTTTTATGCTGATATGCGTGGGCCTCGGCGTTTTCCTCGTTAGACGCGGCGACTCGTGAACGGTGCTTGCGCGCGGGAGCGGATTGTTGAGCGGTGTATCTTTGTAATGGTTATAGCGTAGCTATTGGATTTAAGTTAATAACTGATGCTCGATGCAATTGCAAACGTAGACGTAAATTGTAGTTAATACACATATAATGTATGATAAAAACAGTAATTAATAAAGTCTACGTCATTATAGTGCGTGCAAAGACTTCAAAAAATGAGGAGGTTCCCAATTCGTCGGGAGTCTTTTTTTTATGTATTTTTAGCGATAATTCTTTACCTAGTGGACTGATTTGGATGATTATTTTTTTTATTTGAAAGATAGTACTTTAGGAATGGTCCCGTGTGAATATGATAATGATCTGATGATGAGGGCCGGAAATGAACGATGGAACTCCTTAACAAATGGCAGTAAATCAACTATGATTCAATATATTTGCCACGTAGTTGTTACTTTGCAAAATAACTACACCACTTACCAGATCAGGGTCTGATGAATAATGTAACTCCTTAACGAATGGTAGTAAATCAATCGTGATATATTTGTTACTAGTTAGTTGTAATTTTAGTTAGTTATTACTTTGCAAAATCTGATATTGGATTTCGGATATGAAGAACTGAACTCCTCAACGGCTAACAGCTAACCACTGGCGGCTATTGCTTTTGCTTTGTTTTTGTGTATTGTTGATAAACAATATTTGACAAAGAGGACAGTATCTACATACTAGCTTTTACTACCGACTTTGAATGATTATACAATATTCTAACAAATAAAATAATTGAATATTAGTATAATGGTTAATATTATTAATCACTAAGAATTCTAAAATAAAATATCATAAAAAATTGACTTCAAAAAAGTAGGTAGTGAAAAGTAAAAAAAAATAACTCAAAATAAGTACATACTTATTCGTGATAAATAAGTAAGTTACTTATTTTTAAAGTCGGTGCAGCACCGCCGATCAGATTAGCAGTAAAATCATCATCATCATCATATATATTAATACGCTAAGGTTAAGATGTTACACTCCCTTTTTAGAAAAAACCTCACAACTAATCCACATAAATTATATATCATTTAATAGATAATTGCTTGCTCTACCGGCATCCACAACTAAAAAATTTATTATTGCTATTGTTTTTGCAAATTAATTAATTATTAAAATTATATACACAAAACAACAATGCTGCCATCTAACGGCTCAACGTCAATATGATTGACGGTCGGTAAAATTTTTGTTTAATTTCAAATCCACTCACGTATAAATAAAGTGGCGCTTTAGCTCAATGCTTTTGATACTTGCGCCTCTATATGTCATTTTAGTAAAATATTTGTTTGATCTGTCATCTGAGCTTCATAATGGAATAAAAACGTAATAAGCAGTGTGCAAAATTAGAAATGAATTGAATACTTGCAATCAATTTTGATTTATTAAATTGAGTTGAATAATTTATAATGCGAAGACTTCGCACGGGTCACGCTAGTTGTATATTATAAATACTCCGTTTATGAATCTATTTTCTATTGCGAGTACATTAGGAGTTGAGGTTTCGAAAATAGGTACCTACTTATTCGCAATAAATAACTAAGTTACTTATTTTTGAAGTCGGTGCCAGCACTGCCGATCAGTTTAAACAAATGCAAAGTTTTGTATTATAAATATTCCGTTTAGGAATCTATTTTCTGTTACCAGTACATTAGGAGCGAGGTTTTAAATTTACGTTATAAATTAAACTAAATTATAAATTTAAATTGACGATAGTACTGGCGTCGACTTCATAAATATGTACCTAACTTAGTTATTTATTTCGATTAAGTAGGTACCTAAAACTACTTTAGGCGCGTTAAGCGATTTATGGTAAGGGGAAAATTTTACAGGTTCGCGTCACCGACATGGCTAATGTTAACACTATATCTGTAGCTATGAGTATGACGTATTGCGCTTGGCCAGCAGTGAAAGTCCACATATATATTATATATACACACACACACACACACACGCACGCACGCACGCACACACATACACACACATACATACATACATATGTATAATAATAATAATAAAGCTTTATTAAATTCTATGCAAAACATTATGGCATTGTAAATTATGCCATAATTTCTTTACATTAAACAAACAAAATTATAAGTAGTTATTAACATAATTAGGAACGTTCTAACATAGTTAAACTTAGTTTATAAATAAGTTTAGCATAATTAGAATTGAATCTTAAATAATTATTTCTATTAATATTTAAGATTCAATTCTAATTATGCTAAACTTATTTTTATCATAGTGTTACTATAAAAAATTATTTTTTCATGGATCCGCTTCGGGTAAAAGCCTCCTCTAAGGTAAAGATAATTCTTTTTAAAGTTGCTATCATTAAATAAAAATTACAGATATGCATTTATATCAGTTTATTGAAATTGTCGCTTTGAGTTTTATAATTGAAAGTATACAATATTGGCTCTGAGTTCTGTTATTATTCAGAGAATCGAGGTCAATGGCTTCTTTTGAGTTTCCACTTTATTCTGTTGCTAAAATTCTGTTGTTTTCCGAACTGAAAATGTCGATAAGCTATTATATATAGAATAGCTTATCGACATTTTCAGTTCGGAAACATTGAATTCAATAGTCCACTATAATGTAATATAAAACATATAATGAGGAATGTTTGTGTAGTAATAAAATAGTTATATAAAATAAAAAAAATATATAGAAATGATGACGTTTATAAACAAGGATGCAAGAAAATGTTATATAGAAATGCACCAGGAAAAACATTTTGTAGTATACTGATGACATACACACTATTATATAATTTATTGACAAAAACAACCTCGAGGTCAAAGATAATAACAGATGATAATGATTTTCCATATATATATATATATATATATATATGTACACATAACATCTATTTGTCTGTGTAAATTGTCTTAGTTTGATTATTATTCTATTTGTTTAATTTTAGGATCACTGTGCAACACAACAGAGAGTACTAAATGCGTTAATATTTTAATATACAAAAATTTAATTTCAAATATTTTCAGTATTCATGTCAATATTTGATATTATATATTTTTTTAATATTTGACCTTTGCAATATATCATGCAATGAGTATTTCATAGTGGCTTAGGAGCTATTTTACTAGTGTAGTAAAACAGACAATATTTTTGTCGCTGATTTTAAAATTAAAAAAGACTGCAAATCATCGCGACACTCGGTAAAACTATTACTATACTATATAACTATTACTATATTATATAACTATATTATAAACTATTACTATATTATACTATACTATATTAAAACTATTTTTAAAAACTAATTTTGGGCCATCATTATATGGAGTCTAAACAAACTGAGTAAAATTATGTGTTTATTTTTAAAAACTCAAGACCAAAATTCAAGACCATCATGAATCTCAAGAAGACTTACTAAAGTAGCTGTCCGGCCCGGCTATGCACGGGCAAAAATGGTCCGTGACTGCATTTTGTTTCAGTCGCTTATACAATAATTATTCAAGGATTTATTTATTAGCGGTATTTCCAAAAGATTTGTTATTTATTTCTGTGATTTAGTCTAGAACTTTTCGGAACAATCTTTTAATAACAAAATTATTTTAAGAAATATTCTGTAATCATTATTTATATAAATTCTGGAACATCTTTATAGATTTCATTGACGTTTTGAATTCTGTTAAACATAAATTTGATATAGATATAACGTTTCAGTTTGTTTAATTCAGAAATAGTCTTGTGGTCCGATTTTGCAACGAAAAAGGATCATAACGGGCAATTTGTAATATTAACAATATACACCGTTAGGGATGGGGTGCGGTTATTGTAATCTGTACGAGCACCAAGTATTTGCGGGGAACGGTTCAAGTGTATGACATTCCGCAGATACCTGTTACAAAATACGCAGCTTTCTGTCTCTTTTTGTAATGACTCAACTACTATAAGAAAAAAAGAAACAAAGCGATGACGGACGTACGCATGCTATCCGTTTATAGTATAAATGCCTTCTTAAGAAAGAATGAAACAAAAAACGTTCCATGTAATAGGCTCATATTTGTAACATGTAATATGACATTTCGCAGATACCCGTTACAAAATACGCAGCTTTCTGTCTCACTATGTAACGACTCAACTACTATAAGAGCAAAAGAAACAAAGTGATTACGAACGTACGTAGGCTATCTCATTCATCGTATAAATCCATTGTTAGGAAAGAATGAAACAAAAAAGAAACGTTTCACGTAATAGGCTCATATTCGTAAATAACGACTCAACTACTATAAGAGCAAAAGGAACAAAGCGATTACGGGCGTACGCAGGCTATCCCGTTTAGAGTATAAATCGCTTCTTAAGAAAGAATGAAACAAAAAACCTTCCAAGTAATAGGCTCATATTCGTAACATGTAAGCATATGACATTCCGCAGATACCCGTTAGAAAATACGCAGCTTTCTGTCTCTTCTTGTAATTACTCAACTACTATAAGTGCAAAAGAAACAAAGCGATTACGGACGTACGTGGGCTATCCCGTTCGGAATATAATTCGCTTCTTAGGAAAGAAAGAAACAAATAAAAAAAACGAGTGTGCTTTAGACCACACGACTGAAGTAAAACTTCAAATTCACAAAATATGAACTTTAAACGTATATTTAATATAATATAGAATATTTAAAATATTAAAGAAAATAATAATTTATAAAATTGTTCAAGAACGAAATTAAATTACAAAATAATCAAAAAATCACCGTTCGCGTAACGCTAGCAAACTCGCGCATATATATATATATATATATATATATATATATATATATATATATATATATATATATATATATATATCATGCACTGGCTATTAGAGGAAGAGAGAAAGAAAATGTGCGCGCTCTCTCTTGCTCCTAGAGTGTGATACAGACAATAGGCTTGAACTGTGTCTTAGATATACGAAACATAACTGGCTATGAGTGAAAGAGAGAAAGAAAATGTGTACTCGCACCGCTCTCTCTCTCTTGTCCCTACAGTAATATATGAAACGTAACTCTCTCTTTCTGTCTTCACTAACTTATATCTCCCTCTCACTTCCGTTCGCCTCGCGCGATCACACTGTTCGTAACGCTCTAGTCACGCATTCACCAGTTTACTCCTCGAGTCAAGCGTGCGTAAAGAAGTTATACATCAAAAACGTTCCAAGCAATAGGCTCATATACGTAACATGTCATACTTTTGGGCAAGCTAGTATCTCATATACTGCTGGCTTCTTACTATGTATTCTCTAGTCTGCCTAAACTCCATTGGATACCGACATTTGGCGCGCACATGTTCATTCATAGTCTCTGAAGGCCCGTGACAAAAGTCTTTGTAATAATAGAACAATAATCAGTATATTTTATTATTAGGCCTTTTTGTTTAGTTTATACAAATAAAGTAAAACCCCAATATATGATAAATCCCGGTATGTAACAAGCAAAAAATATCGAATACTTTATGACGAGTGTCTATGTTACGTGCTCCCGGCAAGCAAGTACTCGTGCCGCGCACGACCTAGTATTTTGTAAAAGGTACGTACCTATTATTTTTATATACTTGTAACAGGATCTCCTAGTACAAAAAACATTGATATAACACATCTCTATACACCGTTGAAATTTTTTTGTTGATTTTTGTGTTAACCCTTTTAGGTCGGTACATTTTATTTTAATGTAGTTATGAGAGTTTTAAATTTGTACTCAAAGCGGATACGCTCGACTTTCTTCATTTAATTAGCTATTGTTCATTATAACAACGTTCTTAAAAAGATATTATATACACTATACCCATCTGGACGCCATAAACTATAAATGGTGATAGTTTCATGTCAGTCAGATAAACCGTTTTCATACCAAACCTTAGAAAAGAAACAAAATATTTTCTCATAAAATTAGTGTAATTTGTCCAGCCAGATCGTAAAATAATACACTGTGCGTAGTGCTGCTCTGATTGGGCGAATCGAAAAACAATATATCGGCCACTCGCATTTATAGAAAACTTGTCGCCGACATGTTCAATAAAGTGATCTTTGTTCGTTATTTTAACATACAAAATATTTTTCTCCACATAAAATTAGTATAATTTGTCCAGCTAGATCTTCAAAATAATACACTATACCCATCTGGACGCCATAAACTATAAATGGTGATAGTTTCATAGCAGTCAGATAGACCGTTTTCATACCAAACCCTAGAAAACAAACAAAATGTTTTTCTCCACTAAAATTAGTATAATTTGTCCCGCAAGATCGTCAAAATAATACACTGTGCGTAGCACCGCTGTGATTGGACAAATCGAAAAACAAAATATCGGCCACTCGCATTTACAGCAAACTTATCGCCGACATGTTCATTAAAGTGATCTTTGTTCGTTATTTTAACAAACAAAATATTTTTCTCCACATAAAATTAGTATAATTTGTCCAGCCAGATCGTCAAAATAATACGCTGTGCGTAGCGCCGCTCTGATTGGACAAATCGAAAAACAAAATATCGGCCGTGCGTCATTAAAGTTCTCGCTCATATGTTCATTAAAGTGATCTTTATTCGTAATTTTGCGTGTTTTATTTAGTAAACAATAGGATTGAAAAATTCAAAAAGCTGGGACAACATCGTAATGCGGGCAATATTGATACAAATTATAATAAATCGATTAATTTTGTTATATCTGTGGAAGAAAAGATAATATTATATAACATTTCAAAACATTGTATCACTTGTGCTCGCTCGTGGCACGGGAAAATGTATGATATGTAGCACATTTCTAGACTATATAACACTGTTGAATAAAAAATGCTTAAACTTAAGTTATACTTCCCTTATTCTGAGAATATTTATACCGTTCATAAGGCCGGTATAATGAATATTATGAATACTAATAAACTCAGTAAAACGATAGAATAACTATTCTTAAATTATTTTAGAAGTCCAACGTGGCAAGATTATCCATCATTGTGAATACAAATTACATCTGTCACATCGGATGGCGTCTTAAGGCCATTGTTAAGATTTGTATGATTCTTTTCTTACGTCCCTTTTTTTAATTTTTCTCTTTTTTCCAGTTATAAGTAAGTTTTCCAGGTTTTTCCAGTATGGTGAAAAAAGAGTATGCACAACGTATAAAAATGTATTTAAAAAGCATTAATAAATAATGTTTAACTTAAAATTTTGGACAAATGTCACATTCCTTTTAAAATATTCTAGCAATAATTGAGAATATAACTTAAATTTTTATTTAATTTAAAAATTATCGTCAGTAAGTATTGGTTTTCTTTAAAATAAATTTAAACACGATCGAATAACAAAAACTGACATACTGCTATATGTACTAGCCGAAATGTCAACATTTTTAGGCTATACCAAAGTTAAACTTAGGTCGAGGTCGGAATAGTGTTTGACAGATGAAGTTATGACGAGCTTGAGTTTATTAGTAGCGTTTTTATCTATGCTCTATTTATGCAAGGTATAACTTTTTATTCCAAGTTTATTAGTATTAGCGTTAAGCTATAAGTTAATATCTGAAAAATAAAAGGATGCGTGCCATGCCAAATTTATTTAGTGGTTTTCTATGTACGAGCAATATTGAATCTTACATCAGAAAAACGGTATTTAGACAACTAAACTCTCGTAAAACCCCATACCACAAATATTTATGTTAAACTCCATGAATCTCACGAAAGTATTCCCCTGCAATCTGAATAATGGGTGACTTTATTTGGAATCTCGATAACCTTTCTACAAAAAGGAAATGTCCACGCATTGTATAGAACACCATCGAAACCAGTGGTGTGCAGTGCTTTTTGGGAAGGTTAAACTGCTAAAGGACGGATATATAAAAAGTATAGATATCCACAACCGTGCGCAACCGTCTTCCACTCCTGCAACCGGCCCTGATAGCCCTATACCCAAAATTTTGCAATTTTACTGTGCATGCTGAATGTTTTTTTTTACCAGCATTTGTGAAATTACCTAGGTTATCAAAACCACCTTTATTCCATTTGCTATATTCAATTACTAATAATAAACAAGGCCAGCAAAACATTTTATTTCAAATGCAACTTCTGATTAGCCACCAATACTAATCGTAAAATTTACTGTTAAAATGCCAAACACTAGATTTATTACGAACGTATTGTTTCAAAATTGGCTTCAATCTGTCATTCTCAAGTATACTATTTTTTTATTAAAAGATAAATTAAAAAATTGGAAAATATTTTAAATTTAAAAACCGGAAAATTGTTAAAATTATTTTCGGACGAGAACGATAAACTGACAGATCGTTACAATAACACAATAATTCATTATTTGTATGCTAATGTCATAAATACGGGATTGTTTCAGTCTGAATATAGCCGAAGGTAGTCTAGCAAGCTTCACCTTGCCTTGATACTGTGAACTGACACTCTGAAGTGCGGTAATCAATTTTAATTTCGTATGGACCATTTCTGATTCGAGAAGTTTTTGTAATTTGATACAATATAGGAATGAAGTTTGTATATTTTATCTAAAATTCAACATACCGGTACGTTAGCTTTGTACGCGCGAACTTCAAATCATATATTGAAGTACGGAATTCACTTGATAATGAAATATGTTTAAATTTTCTTAAATATATGATATTATATACGCTAAATTCTTAAGGCAATCTATGTGTAATTATAAGGCACTGCTCCACTGATCGAAAGTATTTGCACCACAACGAAATTTACTATATTCCGTTGTATTTAATCGATGTATTGAAATATAACTACTATAGTTAATCTTGGGATATAATCAATATATTGAAATAAAATTAATACTGTTTATCTTGGAGGTAATTAAATATTGATGATTGTAGTTTAGCAACGACATTGACGCTCGATCTCTGTTTTTTTATTACTGTTGGATGTATCTTGTAGTGTAATCATTAAAATCTCTAACTGATAGAAATGTTGTGCCAAGGTCACTGAATAATAACTACTAGTGGTCGAAATTCGACCGTTATTCATTAAATTTTTAAATTTGAACATTATTCGTTTACGTGAAACTCATTCAGTCAATTTGACATTTTAATCTCTCTACTCTGTGCGATTGTTAGACCACAGACTATTATGTGTTTGACGTTGACAGTATGAATATAAACAATGAATCTTTTAATGTATTTTATAATATGTAATTTCATGTGTTTGTCACACATATTATGTATAAGATTTAGCTTTCTGCACTCCTTTTTCATATAAAATTTAATTATGCCAAATCTCACACGTCTCCGTGCGCGTAATAAGCTTAAAAAGGGGTACAAAAATTTCTCTTCACGTATTAATATATATAGATGTGGCTTTCAAAATATCGAATAACTTATACGAGTCTTTGTACTTTTTTAACCGTTTGAGTGCCGACGAGCGCTATCGCGCTCGTGAGCGTACAAACTAAATTTGCCACTAGCGCGATGGCGCTCGCGAAATCAGTTGCTATTTAGCGCGCGGTAGGGGAGGTCGCTCGCATGCATCGCTAATTTTTTATCTTTCTACGTGTTACATAAAGTTAAATTATAATATTATTAGTAATTACAATATAAAAATGATCCAAGAAAAGAAAAATGTTACCCATAATGTTGGAATATGAAAATAATTAGAGTGAAAATGATCGTTTTTCAAGTTGTGAAGAAAGTGATAGTGGGAGTGGCATTGTGGTGCGCTCACAATTTGGCGTAATGCAAATTTTGAGTGATAGTGATAATAGTGACGATAACAATTATTTTGCTGATACGGTGGACGTATCATCGGACTGCGAAAATACGACGTGACCTTGATTTCAGTTTTTGTTATAATTTTTGTTCACAATATATATTTCCATAATTTTCTTTGTATTTTATTATCCTTGTACAAGTTTTTATTAAGAAAACACCGAAAATTTTTTTTAAATTGGATAATTTTTGGAAGAGATACAGTTTTTTTTGAGACAAGGGTAAATGACATCAAAAACAAAAGATTTCTTTGGCATTTTTAAGTATATATGAGTAAAAAACCATGGCACTAAAACTGTTAATTCGTCTGTTATTTAAAAGAAATACTCGCACACAAAATTAAACACTTCGTCCTTTCCTTGGTTTCACCGCAGCCGGAAAAGAAGAAATCGATATTGTTGTGCTTTGTATTAATGAAGGTGTTACATCGAGTCCAGCGATATTCCGGCACCGACTATTATGGAGGTTAGCGCATTCGATTTTGACACATGTCTTCCGTCTTCCGATAGCGTTCGAGTGAATTATGACGAGAACGCTTTCCGCCTAACTGCGGCGTGCGCCACTGCGTCGCGTGCGAACAGGCGATGCGACCTTCGGCTAATGAGATAGTGGTCGGCAACTACCGCACAACGCAGCGTGGCGCCCTTTGATGTTTCGCCGCCGCGCGTGCGGCTTTCATGTAGGATGTTTATCGATCGATCGACGGCTTTGGAACATCGCGAGGAGGATTGTGAACGATGATAGTTTGAATCTCAATCGTTTAGGTTTCGAATAAGGTATTCCGGTTTTGAGGTCCTGCGACTTGAGGTTGGATATCGGTATCCTTATAGGATCGTTCAAGAGTACGAAATGGATATCACAGGGTCATCATTACCAGAACGATACTCGTTGATTTTGTAGTTAGATAGAAACTGTAAGTAAAACAAAGAATCCAAAGGAGTATAAGGTCCTGGCTCCTTGGTCGTAAGTATAAGGTCTTCCTCCTCATATGTGTTTAGTATTAAAATCACTCAGTACCCTTAGAAAAAGAGTGGCAAACAAGTGGCTGCTCTACATATAACGTATGCTTAGTTGGCCATCTTATCTTTACCTATCAGATAAGATGGCCAATTGGCAAGTGGCAAATTGGCGAGGTTATATTATTTTATATTTCATTAATAACTAATTTATATGAATATCGCAATACAAGCTATTGCGGAGATTTTTTTATAAGCATGGAGCTAATTTTTTATTTGGCCAGGTTTGTTGATGTTATTTGGTGAATTAATCTTTATAATACCAATTTTTTAGTGTGACTGTCGACTGGAAACTCCAACTTATTCTTATCCTATTTTGACATGTAACTTTTTGACGTGAAAGCGTCTTTAAAATGAATACCAGGTGTAGTGTGGCAATTGCATCTGAATGAGCAACAGTTTCTGCTGAAGTAATTTCAAACTTAAGTAATTCGGCTAAAAATAGACATATCGTCGCCATCTTGATCTAATTTTAAAACGGAAGGACGAATGTTCCAATGCCACATCAGGATTCGTCGCAACCGGACGTCACGAGTTATACGCGTGCAAAGAGAACCCTTTATAGATTCGCACTATTTTCGATTTTACGGAAAATAAAAAAAAGTAAAAGCAAAATTGGAAAAATTGGAGGCACAAGCGCATAGAGCACAAAATTCCATAGAGCATTGTCTACACCATATCCTACTACAACAAAACACCAGATTCGGACCCAAAATCAAGCGGTAGTACCGCGCGAATCGATGCAACGTAAGCGCGGTTGGAAATGTAAGTTGCAAATAAATTAAGTATTACAAAATATAACAAAAAATTTATTTAATTTCAATATTCTATACTCCATTGATATTTTCACGAAAATAACTGTGATAGTGGCCGCATTATGGTCACTCAATAATTTTACTCAATAGGCTTCGAACAAATATGGCCATATTACCCGAAATTACTCTTGATACTAAAATGAAAATGGTTTCATTCTCTATTTCTCCACAAAGAAAATATATTTTCCTTCTCAACATAATTGTTAAATGTAACGGGTTATAAAAATATTGACCGATCGAGAAATACTATTTTTCTCGATAAACGATTATCGATGATAACATTTGACGACCAAGGAATATTCGCAAGTATCATTTAAAGGAATATGCAATAAGCACGCTTGGAATTCAGATGTGGCTGACTTGAGGACACTTGGAGCAAAACGCTGCATATCGATGGTATTTGAGAGGGCACACTTAGCCGCCTGCTTCTATAACAGAACAGTACGAATAATTTACGCTTACTAAGGGTTAGAATCTGAATGTAACTAACGTTTTGCGTCTCAGTAAAGTATCGACTGGTGCAAACATATCTTCCTCTATTATGTACGGACATGGCTTTTGCAATTACTCGCCAATAAGTGAAAATAGACAACGATCAACGGTATCCTTAGTTAGGAAATACGTCATACCTCATGTTTTGTCAAATTGACGTTTGTCTACGATTATAAAATGCGTAATATTTTTTTGCAAATTCCTTTTAATGTCGAGTTCTATCCAAAGTGATATGGAAATGTTAAATAATTAATTTATCCAATTTGTAATATGTCTGAAGAAGAAGACCATTACGGGGAGGGGCGTGGGTAATTTTAGTCAATTTGTGACATATATCCCTATGTAAGTGTAGCTTCTTCTAGATAATTAAAAATATTTTTGTCTAATTGTTTTTTTTATTAAGCATAATATTATACTAGCTGACCCGTGCGAAGTCTTCGCACTATATCGCCATCTAGCTTGTTCCAAGTATACAATTTGGCTATGATATTTGATGTGTCGCCCACAGATGGCGCTCATGCCAATTGTTATAAAAATAAATTTTTTTATTAACAAAAAGATTTTTTTCGAATTTTTATATTTTATATTTTTCGCCCAAAGTAGAAAACATAAGCTTTAAGTGGGTATTTTTTATATTTTTTTTGGTGCAGTAGTTAAAGAGATCGAGCCGCTCGACCAAAAAACACCTTTTAGAAATAATATATTTAGATGGGTCCATGTAAAGTCCTCGTAACACCTGGGTCAAGTTTAATAAGATAAAATGAATAAAATTAAAGTTTTATTTAAATCATCAATCAGACAAATGAAAAATCTGATATTTTTTAATAAAAATGCAGGGTATTTTCCATAATTTGTAAAGGATACTTTCACGGAACTGCTTCAACGAGCAAGATGAAACAAAGTGTAAATTGCGTTCCATTATATCCTCCGTGCACAGACGTAACATACTAAGCCACAAAACTCTCAGATCCGACAGAGTTGCCAAAAAATCACGCTAAACTCGAGAAGAGCGAAGACG
This sequence comes from Druceiella hillmani, assembly GCA_039881145.1. NCBI lineage: Eukaryota > Metazoa > Arthropoda > Insecta > Lepidoptera > Hepialidae > Druceiella > Druceiella hillmani. The sequence goes on along the minus strand of JAYKKI010000019.1, from coordinate 14,319,747 downwards.
TTCATTTTGACAACATAGAACGAATGTCAATGACAGTTAGCAAATTTTTAAAAATAATTTAGGCAATGACTACTTATTAAAAAAGCAAATCGATATTGATTATTTTTATAATAATAAAAATTATTATAATAAATATAATATAATTAATCAAAATTAATAATATAATATAATTAATCAAAATTATTATGTTCTTCATTACATGTTTATTGTTATTGTTAATTCTAATTAACAATTGTTGATATCCAAAATTAAATGAAACTACGTGATGTAGTATTATTTCTATTTTATTTAAATTCTTTACCACGACCTAGGTTGTATTACATCTTCAGGTGGGCTTGTAATACAATGAAGGTTCGTGGTAAAAAACTTAAAGAAAGTAGAAATAATACTACATAAAGGAATAAAAGAGGGAATAAATAAAATACAATTGTTTTTTTAAAATTTTACATTTTTTAAAAATTTTACATTTTTTAAATTTTACATTTTTTTAAATTTTACATTTTTTTTAATTTCACATATCACGTGGAGTATCATTTGAAATGGTTCGTTATAAGGAATATAAAACATTTTTTTTATAATTTTAAATTGCATATTAAAAAAAATATTCTAAAATATATGCTAATTTAGACATTTTCCCAGCCCTTATTTCTGAAAATACCTAACCAAAAATTATGAAAAAAACAGAGTTAAGATCTAGCTAGAAGATTACCTGAAAACGATAGCGAACGTCCTGGATATTATACTTTTTTACATATGCACCAAGTTTTTACGCCTGTGAAATATACAGTAGGCAATATATTTACATTGTGAAAACTAATATTCCCAAATAGTTTAGTAGAAATAATATGTATCCTACAATGTTGATGAGTGCGTTTGCAACCATTGTAGCGCGAGTTCTACCCGAACTTGATTAATTTTTACATTCCAAAAAATACCAACTTTTTTATAAAATATTTTCTATTAGTTGTGCCTGCTGCTGCTTTATTCGCATGTACTTAGGAAAAAACATTTCTTTGTTTTTTTTTTCTTATATGTTGCTTCTTAGTATAAACTATTACCATACTTAGATTTTGCGTGATACTCAGATTAACATACAGGCAGACACACATCCTGAAAGAAGCTTTTTGGCTTCTGTTATCATTCTGCTATACTGAATATATTTGGCGCTAATTTAGTAGAAATTCATTATTCACAATTAAATGAAACTTCGTGATTTAGTATTATTTCTAGTTTATTTAAGTTCTTTACCCCTACCTAGGTTTCGTTGTATTACAACATCTTCAGATGGGCTATTAGCAAAGGTTCGATTCGAAGAAGACTTTGCTAATAGCCCACCTGAAGATGTTGTAATACAACGAAACCTAGGTCGTGCTAAAGAATTTAAAGAAAGTAGAAATAATACTACATCACGTAGTTTCATTTAATTATGAATTCTGTTATACGCTAAATCAATTACTTTTTTTTTAATATTTTCAATGTACAATTGTTAGTTACGGTTATGTAACGTCTGGTCCATTTTTCCCGCTCCCGTTATGCAAATGAAGTTCCGAACGTTCAAATAAACGAAAAAATTTTTTTAGAAATGGGAAAAACATTGTTTAAAAAATTTTCGTTTAATTTTAACCATCTACATGAGAGTTTAGACGCACCCCAAAACCTTCGGAACCCACTCCTTAACACATTTAATATCATCTATACTCCCAAGTGCAAGAGAGAAATACGTATAATACTTTTAAACCAATCTAAATTTTTCTGAAATATTTTTCTTATTAATTATAAACACCTGACAAAATTTAAATATACCCTCGACCTTCGGATCACACCCTAACCTTCAGAACCCACCCCTTAATACATTTAAAATCATCTATACTCCCAAGTGCAAGAGAGAAATACTTATAATACTTTTAAACCTATATACATTTTTCTGAAATATTTTTCTTATTATTTATAAACATCTGACAAAATTTAAATATACCCTTGACCTTCGGAACACACCCTAACCTTCAGAACCCACCCCTTAATACATTTAAAATCATCTATACTCCCAAGTGGAAGAGAGAAATACATATAATACTTTTAAACCAATAGGAATTTTTCTGAAATATTTTTTTGTTAATTATAAAGATCTGAAACAAAATTCAGGCCCGCCCACGACCTTCGGAACCCACCCTTTAATATCTTTTTATGTATTACCGTCTACACTTACGAGTGCTAGAGAAAAGTACCTTTAATATATTTAAACCCATTTAAATATTAAATATATTAAGGGATGGGTTCTGAAGGGTAGGGTGTGTTCCGAAGGTCGGGGGTATATTTAAATTTTGTGTCAAGTGTTTATAATTAATAAAAAACATATTTGAGAAAAATTTAGATTGGTTTAAGAGTATTATAAGTACTTCTCTCTTGAACTTGGAAGTATAAATGATACTAAATATGTTATGGGATGAGTTCTGAAGTTTAGAGATGGGTTCCGAAGGTTGTGGTGTGGTTCTAAATTTCCATGTAAATGGTTAAAATTAAAGGAAAACAGTTAAAGCAATGTTTTTTCCATTTTTAAAAATTGTTTTTTTTTTCGTTCATTTGAACGCTCGGAACTTCATTTGCATCTCCCGTTCGACAATATTTGTTTACGTTTCAAAATGCTTAACGAAATTCTCCCTACATAGCTATTAAGAGACGTTCTAAAATGTTTACGACCACTGCTGCAAGCGAGAATAGTAAACAGCGTATTGTTAATTCGCGGTGATGACATATATTATCGCTCTCGTACACTCGCGTTACTCGTAATTATTTGCTATCTCGCTCGGCGCTGCCTCGACTAACGTTTGTGCGAGACCTTGGCGCGCTCATGGATAGTCGTCTTACGTTCTACAGTCGAATTATATTATAGATAGTTCGTAAATACCATATAAGATTCTCGGTTTTGTTGTTAGACATTGTATTTATTTATTTATTTCTATTTCAACTTTAATATAATGTACATATGGTGGACTTATTGCTACGGAATCAATCTCTTCCAGCCAGATAGACCAATAAGTTTGAAAAAAATTGGGTGGTAGACTGTAAGAGACGTTAGGATGTAAAACATTAATGGGAAACTGAGAAAAAAGCAAAAAAAAAACGAATGTGCGTTAAACCACACGACTGAAGTAAAACTTCACATTCACAAAATATGAACTTTAAAATGAATTTACAATTTTATTCACTTTAAACGTAGAATATTTAATGTTTGAACAAAATAATAATTTATAAAATTGTTCAAGAACGTAATGAAATTACAAAATAATAAAAAAATCACCGTTCGCGTAACACTAGCAAACTTGCAAACGAACTACTGACTGAGATATATATATATATATATATATTTTTTTTTTTCATGCACTGGCTATGAGAGGAAGAGAGAAAGAAAATGTGCGCGCACACTGCTCTCTTGCTCCCACAGTGTGATACAGACAATAGGCTTGCACTGTATCTTAGATATACGAAACATAACTGGCTATGAGAGAAAGAGAGAAAGAAAATGTGTGCTCGCACCTCTCTCTCTTGTCCCTGCAGTAATATACGAAACGTAACTCTCTCTCTTTCTGTCTTCACTAACTTATATCTCCCTCTCAACTTCCGTTCGCCTCGTCCGATCACACTTTTCGTAACGCTCTCGTCACGCATTCACCAGCTTACCCAAGTCAAGCGCGCGTAAAGAAGTTTTACTTCAAAAAATTACAATAAAATATATTGACATGGGTTAGGATTGGAAGGGAAAAGGACAAAGGTACAGAAGGATTAGGGTTCTAGAAAGGTTAGGATATTCTAGATACTTTACCGGCATTGGCTGTTTGAAATTGTTGTTTAATAATATATTTAGAGGCTAATTTGGGATGAACGTTGTCATTTGGTCTCCCTAGACATGATTGGCTACAATGCTTTGTTTGTTTTCTTGACCCACGAGCATAAAACTCCCCAGTATTTACGTCAATGACACTTGGGCGTTTGGGTTTTTTTTCATCTCTTATTGGGGTCAGAAGTTATCTACCGTTTTATGTTCCTCAACTGCGAACCAATATTATCCGGCATTCTCCTTTAGATAATTACACTTGGACTACTACATCATATTCTTAAATTAAAACGTTCAAAACGGATTTATCAAGTTTCGTGAGTTTATAGAAAGTATTTTACAATAAATAAAAAATATAAATATAAACATGGACAATAAAATATTTGTTTTAGGTTAAACGAGCGTTGTTCCTAATTTTATGTTTGATTTCTATGGTCCCTTGGTGAAACAAAGGAATAAATCTAATGGTAAAACAATCACTATAATTTCGTTTTATTCGTCCGTTAATATGTATGGCTGTCTGTCTGCCTGTGTATTTGTAATTTTGTAAGTAGGTGCTTCATGTGAACATGTATATCCGTTTTAGTGCCATGGGTTTTTACTCATATATACTTAAAAATGCCAAAGAAATATTTTGTTTTTGATGTTATTTACTCTTGTCTCTAAATAAAGCTGTGTCTCTTCCAAAAATTATCCAGTTTTAATAATTTTTTCGGTGTTTTCTTAATAAAAACTTGTACAAGGATAATAAAATACAAAGAAAAATATGGAAATATATATTGTGAACAAAAATTATAACAAAAACTGAAATCAAGGTCACATCGTATTTTCGCAGACCGGTACATCCTCCGTATCAGCAAAATAATAATTATTTGTCAACGCCAAATTGTGAGCGGCACCACAATGTCACTCCCACTATCACTTTCTTCACAACTTGAAAAACGATCATTTTCACTCGAATTATTTTCGTATTCCGACATTATGGGTTAAAAATTTTTTTGCCTGGCTCCTTTTTATATTGTAATTACTAATAATATTATAATTCGAACTTTATGTAACACGTAGAAAGATAAAAAATTAGCCATGCGTGCTAGCGACCTCCCCTACCGCGCGCTAAACAGCATCTGATTTCGCGAGCGCCATCGCGCTGGTGGCAAATTTAGTTATTACACGCACGAGCGCGTTGGCGCTCGTCAGCACTCTAACGGATATGTAATATGCAATAAGATATAAATAAATTTAGTGTACGTCCTCAGACAAGCCAAGTAGGCGGAAATTTCTGAAGTGTCTTGACGGCACTTAGCCGGGTTTTTATGACACGTTAGTGCACATCGCTGCAAAATTACAAACATCTTAATTCGACTTCAAAATTATTCAGATCAATAAAAAAAAATAAAAGGGTTGTACCGTTAAAATCGCAAAAGTAACCGACTCCATTTGTTAATGATAATTCAGTACAAAAACAGAGGTTACATTAATAACATCTTTGCAAGTTACTGAAAGCTGGTATTAATATTTGGCAAAACAAATTTTGTAAATATTTACTTCTATTTGGATAATAAACCTCTCTAAATGCTATCTCTAAAAACTTGACTTTTGTAGTTTAACAATGACAGTAGCTAATTTATTATATTCATCTTTTGATTTAGTTATATAAAATCAATTTGTTACGATCTGGATTATTTAACAGCGACGGTTAAATCCGGAGCAAGACTCTTCGCTATTTAATCGAATCTACAATCATGCCTTGATAAAATTTATCATCATTCGATTCCAATCTTCCTATTTATTAAACTCGTAAAAATACGGCAATTAGTTTATAGGTTCACAATAAAATATATCAGTAAATAAATACTCCATAAAGGATATTTTAAAGCATTACCGACATATTCAGGCTATCCCGTTCTTCGCGTAAATCCCTTGTTAAGTAAATAATGAAACAGAAAACGTTGTACGTGAGAGTCTCATATTCGTAACATATCATACTCATGGATAAGTTAGTGTTCCAAATACCTGTTACGAAATACGCAGCTTCCCGTCTCTGTCCGTAATGACTCAATTTCTATAAGAGCAAAAGGGACAAAGTGATTACAGATTTACGGAGGCTACCCCGTTTATCATATAATAGGGATGTCGGAAGTGCCAAAAAGTATCGATATATATATACATATATATATATATATATATATATATATATATATATGTATCGTATAAATGTATTTTAAAAGTATCGATATCGTTTTTGACATATCGAAAAACAATATCGATATATCGGTACGACTTAAAGGTAATATTGGCGTTCGAAAAAATATTGCGTATTTGGTCTAGTTTAGCTCAATACAATATCAATGAACATTATTTCTAATAAATGTATCTTGTATTTTCGAGTTGCAAAAACACATGATGATTCTTATTTTTTAAATGTGCTGCTAAATTTATTTTAATATTATTTTTAAGCATTACCGACAAATTCAGGCTATCTCTTCTTCGCGTAAATCCCTTGTTAAGTAAATAATGAAACAGAAAACGTTCTACGTGAGAGTCTCATATTCGTAACATATCATACTCATGGATAAGTTAGTGTTCCAAATACCTGTTACCAAATACGCAGCTTCCGTCTCTGTCCGTAATGATTCAATTTCTATAAGAGCTAAAGGGACAAAGCGATTACAGATTTACGGAGGCTACCCCGTTTATCATATAATAGGGATGTCGCAAGTGCCAAAAAGTATCGATATAAATATATATATATATATATATATGTATATATATATCGTATAAATGTATTTTAAAAGTATCGATATCGTTTTTGACATATCGAAAAACAATATCGATATATCGGTACGACTTAAAGATAATATTGGCTTTCGAAAAAATATTGCGTATTTGGTCTAGTTTAGCTCAATACAATCTCAATGAACATTATTTCTAATAAATGTATCTTGTATTTTCGAGTTGCAAAAACACATGATGATTCTTATTTTTTAAATGTGCTGCTAAATTTATTGTATTACGACTTATTCCGTAGATTTTTCCGCACAGATTACACAATACGTTTTCTTTGTTTATTTATTTGAAAATGTTCCATACAGCAGTAGACATGATATATAAAACACTTAAATTCACTTCACTCACTGCAATATAATTGAATGCAATCATAAATTACTTTGAGTAACTTGAGTGCGGTGAGCATTGAACTTGAGGCTTTGAGGTTATGATTTTTTATATACACAAATAAAGAAAGTCATAGACAAACACGAGTTTCTCTTTATTCGCTCCGTTCTTGTAAAGTTATGAATTCCAGTATTTTTAGTCGGTTGCGACAGGACAACAGTATTTAGTGTCCCTATTGGAAAAATATCGGCAAAGAATGTCGATATAGTGAATAAAACATATCGATACACCGATATTTTTTCAACAAGCCTATCATATAAGATCCGTCCCAGGAAAGAATGTTCCAAAAACCACTTCCAGGTATTAGGCTCATATTCGGAAATATTGGCCAAACTGCTATTCCATATACTTTGGCATTGCTTCGTACTAGGCATTTTCTGATCCATCAAAACTCCAGTGCATATCGACATTTGGCGTGCATATGTTCATTCATAGCCTCTGAGGGTACTTTATAAAAGGCTTTATAACAATATAACAGTAAGCATTGGATTATATTTTTGTAACTATTGTTTAGTTTAAGTACTTTAAAGATAAAAAAATACAGAAGACGATTCGAAGTAGTGGGTCCAACTGTCAGGATAATATAAGAGAGGTGGGGCGTATATACTGTAATCCATACGACTACCCAGTTTTTGCTTGTAACGGACGTGCGTATGAACAGCGTATGACGTACTTTGGCATTGCTCCATACTAGGTATTTTTTGATCCTTCAAAACTCCATTGCGTATCGACATTTGGCGCGCATATGTTCATTCATAGTCTCTGAGGGCACTTTATAAAAGGTTTTGTAACAATATAACAGTAAGCGTTGGATTATATTTTTGTAACTTTTGTTTAGTTTAAGTACTTTAAAGATAAAAAAATACAGAAGACGAATCGCAGTAGCGGGTCCAACTGTCAGGGACCCGCTACTGCGATTCGTCTCCCGTAATATAAGAGAGGTGGGGCGTATATACTGTAATCCATACGGCTACCAAGTATTTGCTTGTCACGGACGTACTAGCGTATGACATCATAGGAGATATCTGTTACACAATACGTAGCTTTCTTTTTCTGTATGTAATGACGTAACTACTATAAGAGCGAAAGAAACGAAGCTATTCCGGACGTACGTAGGCTATCCCGTTCGTCGTATAAATCCCTTCTTAGGAAAGAAGTATTACTAGGTTTTCTCAGATCCATCGTATCCCGACATTTAGCACGCACATGTTCATTCATAGTCTCTGAAGGCCCGTGACAAAAGTTTTTTTACAATACAACAAATAACCATTAGTTTTTTAAAATATTTTTTTAGTTTCGTTCAAACAAAAAAATTGAATGATTTTTGACGAGAGTTTACGTTGTTTTCTCCCTACACCCAATATGCGTGCCACGTACGGCCCAGTATTTTGTAACAGGTATATGTACTTATTAATTTAACATACTCGTAACAGGATCACTTAGCAATAAACGAGTATGTGTGCCACATACGGCCTAGTATTTTATAACATATATATGTACGTATTAATTTAATATACTCGTAACAGGATCACATAGTACGGAAAAATACGAATATCGCACACTTCTATCGCCTATATGCACCACTCATAGTCAAGACTGTCAGTCAGACTTGCTAACAGTTTAAAACGTATTTTTGTTTCTCGTTAACTGTCAGTCGAGTCGGAATAAGAGTATATTTTATCAATCGTGCCCTATTGCACGGTCCAATCCGTAAAGTATCCAGATAAAATATGTTTTTAACTGTCAGTAAATCCGACTGAGAGTCCTGACCGTGTGTTGTGCATACGGGCGTATATTTACGCTATCTACATCTATCTTACAGCTATCTGCGTGACTTAATCTTATCTGCGGTGCGTTTTACGCGGGTGGTTTACATTTTCCGATTAATTTGAAATTTGTAGACTATATTTTCGAGATGTTAAATTTGAAGAAAATTAAATAAAAAAAATACTTTTTTTCTCAAAATGACAACTAGGCACGTCACCTGAAGTATAGATATAGCAGACAGTCAGACAGTCAAATTTGATTTATTCGCTGTGTAGATAGATTGGAAGCGATACGCACGCCACGCCCACAGGGCGGTACGCGAAGATGCGGAGCGTTCCCGGTGCCAAGCGGTCTGTCCCTTCGTCATCGTTGGCTGGCGTCGCAGTGGCCGAGCTAAATGTACTCTGCGGCTGACGCATCGCCGAACTTGGATACGGATCGCGGTCGAGTTGGGATATGGCGCGCGAACAAAGGAGGAGGAAGGTTTGACTGAAATATACCTGTTGCCAACGACCTTGCATTCAGTAGAACTGTTATACCAGTACAACAAGTACAAATAATATGGCCCCAAGTAGTACTACCCGCGAAATAGGACGAGGGATAAAAAGAGTAAAAGAGAGACTGTCATATTGAGGTTAAGCCAAGTTGCCCCAACATTTGAGGACCACTTTTAGAGCTTTGAAGGGTCCGCGCAAGAAACGTGGAGGTCGCATGACCACGACAGAAATGAGAACTTTTGGTTACACGTTTGTCAGTATCACCGTAATATGTTTTTGACAGAAAATGACAAACTTCCTTCAATGTAAAGAGGTTATGTTACGATCGAATGTCTTTTGACGTGAATACGTCTTTAAATTTGCTACCATACGGTGGCAATCCAAAAAACCTAATGATAACAAAATCGGGGGATACAGTTTGGCGTTGCAGTTTCGAATCTATCCTCTACATCAAAAATGAAATTATACTACTGGATAGCTAAAGGATCAAAGAATTCATTACGATAAGCGAGAATAGTGACGCATCGCGCGCAGTGGAGGGGGAAGCGCCGCCATTTTGAGGTTATTTTGCTGCATATCGAGATTTGCAATCAAAAGGTATACTAATACCTTTTGATTCGGAAAAGCTACGATGTTCGTTTAAGTTTGAATCGTCAGCTGTCGTGAAAATCTATCGATTGTATATAAACATTAGTTCAAAGTAGTGACAGTGAATATAATAAGGGGTTAGAATAAAAAAATCTTATCAAAAATATTTTATTTAAAAAATATAACCCGTTACATAGACGTATTCACGTACAATACACGGCCGTGTCCATCACAGCCACACCCCTTTTTTTATACTTTCGGAATATCGTCACAAAATATCCACATATTTGAATAATTAGTAATTTGTTTCTAACTTAGTTTAATATGGGGTCTCTTAGCCTAAAGTCTTGCTCAGCAGTAGTCCTTAGTTTCCTATTAGCTATGTCGTTTGTTTATACACTATTTTATTACGTACACCGCAGCACTATACTATACTTTTGAGAACTTGAGACTCCACTGCAGTAACTTATAGGGCTTGATCCTCTTGAGTCGTCTCGCTCGGTTCGTGTAGTCCAGGAGCTGGAGGGCCTCGACTTTCATGTTGTGAGGAGCCTTTCTTCGAGGTTCCTGGCTGGTTTGGTGATGGTTTGTCTCTGTCAGAAGTGAATTACAATAACTACAATAACTCATGGGGCTTGATCCTCTTGAGTGGTCTCGCTTGGTTCGTGTAGCCCAGCAGCTGGAGGGCCTCGAGTTTCATATGGTTAGGAGCTTTTATTCGAGGTTCCTGGCTTGTTTGGTGATGGTTTGTCTGTGTCAGGAGTGAATATGTGATCCGATTTTTGAAAAACTAAACACAGTATTGTTATGAATTGTTTAAATGCTTTTGTGTTGCACACTACGCCATATTTTGGCATTATAAACAATTTTGATTGATTGCAAATGTACGCTGTGGGGACTCCCTGTAACAGCAGTGTAACCAAAAGTTTATTAATTTTTTATCAGATGTCACTGCTAGAATCTTGCATTGTCCCCTTATGACATACTTATACAATATAGCGTCAATCAGTCCTAAAATAAAGTAACATACTTTACGAATAACGTAAAGTTTACGGAGTTCAGCCTTTCAGCAAACGTTTGCTTGTTGTATCATCATGCAACTTTTATCTTGACAGCTATGTACGTTAAATGGCGCCTTATTTAACTTTACATAAAGGTAGCTAAAACAGTAGACGTTGCGGCTGACTTTATAGGGCATTTAAATATTTTTTTTGGTAATTTAGTAAATTTAGTCTTACTAGTAGAATTAATTGGGCAAACTGAAAATTGTATAGTTATCTTATTAACATAATGTTATGACAAACATCGTTACGTATTTTATCTCATGAAAATGTTATTGCATTCGTAGAAACGCCAATAATATATATATATATATATAATGTATATATATATATATTTTTTTTTTTTTTTAATTATATGATGCTATTTTTACTCTCCAGCCAACGAAAAATAGCGTCACTTTAACGAAAAATAAAGGTTAGGACAATGCCAGTGCGATACAACATGCCGATTTTTAAAGCGAACATTTAAGACAAACGGTATTGTCATGCGTTAGTTAATATATCGTTAAGTAAACGATGCCACATAAGGCTGGTTGTCTTGCAAATATTTTGATTTTAAAGTTTAGAAGCAATGCTGACTTATTTTCACCCATCATGGTCTCCAGGTTTTAGAATCCTCATCAATGTGAAATATATTGTCACAAATATATTATTTTCTTTTTTATTCCAAACATCCAATACTACGTAACGTCATTATAATATTTAAATATGATGCTAGAACACAGTCACCCTATTGGCCCTTTGGCGTGTTCTTGGGTGTGTCGCGTGGGTAAGATTGCGTGTCTATCTACTACATTGTTTTACATGTTGTAAAAAATAGATTAAAATGAAAGTGTTGGCTAACACGTTTTTAACCTCTATTTGTCAGAGAGAAGAAAAAAATCAAGTATATAGATGCGTCAAAGGATGTGCCAATTATTCATACAGGTGATTATGTGCATCAAACTGGATATATTCGAAGTGTGTTTCTGTAAAAAGAATGTAATTTTTAGGGTACTGTACCTTAAAAGGAAAAAAAGGAACGATTTTTTCGTTGTCAGTCTGTCTGTCTATCAAGACCCTTTTTTCAGGAACGCGTGGAGGTATCAAGTTGAAATTAATCTCAAATACTTAGGTCTATGGTTTCTTGGAGCTATGTCAAGCTTCTAAGTCAACGCGATCAAAAATACAGCCATTATGTTTTGACACTCGCAAATAAATCAAAACCTGCGCGCGGTTACTTCACGTTGATCTAGAATCATGAAATTTGAGATAAAAGAATAAAGAAGCAAGAAAGATAAAAGAATAAAGAAGCAAGAAAGATAAAAGAATAAAGAAGCAAGAAAGATAAAAGAATAAAGAAGCAAGGTCTCAAAGTACAAGTGAAGGAAAAAATGCTAAAATCGTGTCAACTTGTAGTCATATTGTTTTCTATTCGGTTTGATGTACAGATTCACGTGTATGAGTAATAGACACGTTCTTTGTCTGACACTCGTCACCACTTGGTCGGAAGTGAAAATGCAGCTTCGGCGTAAATCTGATAATTTAAAAATGTGACAAGATATTTTTGAAGATGATCCATACTGTTGAATAGTTTATCCTATTAAACTTTAAAAAATGGATAATTACATAGCGTAATGCCGTTGAACAGCAAAACCCAACCAAAGTACTGTAATTTTTGACGAGTTTTTCAGCTTAATCGAAAGTACACTCGGGCGGATCCGCGTGCAAAAGCTGGTAACCTATAATCTTAGGAACGTTCTCTAATAACAGGCAATGCAGCTTTTCAGGCCTAAGCGCGATTAGTGTTTGGATTAATAACCGAATGGAAATGTTTCGCTTTTGTTGAGCTTGCTCTTTGCTCATAGGGTTACCATAATATATTTCAAGAAACTGGGAATTGTGAACTGACAACCCTGGATATTTCGTTCGTAACCCCGGACACTTAAATCATTGAAGTAAAAGCTCATATTAAAACAATAGTAATCATCTAACACTGAGCGAGATTATTTTGTTTTAATCAAGTATCGTTTAACTTACTGGTCACAAACAAACAATATACATATGATTAAATGTGGAAACGTTATATTGTTTCATATATTACACAAACAATAAAAACAAAATGGTCGAGTCGTCACGGGACGCCTGGTAGATGTGAAATATAAATATAATTTTTTTGTTTACTCTCAATGTAACTCAATAAATGTTTGTGATCTTGTTACAGGATTATAATGCAATACACCGATATAAATGAGTAAAGTTGTAAGCGTTAGTAGTAAGAAACAATGCTGAAACACTAACACACACGTAAAGTAGCGTATGTGTAGTGTAGTAGAGAGCGAAGCGTCAAGTCGGAAAGAGCCGACAAGACGCGAAGATGGCCGAATTAAGTCAGAATGAGTCGACAAGACGCGAAGCTGACCGAATGGCAGATAAGACGCGAAGTTGGCCGGATAAAGCTGAAAAGAGCTGACAAGGCACGAAAGTTGCCTAATGGCAAGACGCGACGTGCCATCAGAACGTTTTAACGCCCATCCAAACGAATTAAAAACGAATTTAAATCTAAAAAATTCAATTCCAATTTACATACTTAATTCAAACTCTGAAACTTAAATCAATCGATAAAGACTTTTATAGAAACGTAACTTTAAAAATAAAATAAAGGGTTGGGGCAATCTTAAAATTCCTTTATATTTAGTCTTAACAATTTAAGATACACTTTCTGATTATTGTTTATTTTTTTCGTTAGTCCATGGTTTAAACGCATGCGGAAATAACAGAAAACTGCTTTCTTTTTAACTCTGGATGCTTTAAAATATCTCCCAAATGGCTGTTTTTAGAAAGGGACAGTGTCCAGGAAAACGAGGACGGATGGCGACCCTATAGGCGTGCAAATTTTGTTGTTGTCCAACTGTTGCATTATTAAGTTCCCGATGATTTCATTGACTTTTTTAACACACTGGCACAAAGCCACGAGTTCAGACAAACGATTTTCTAGGAAAATAAATGGTCGCATATAAATTTCTAAGAATTAGTTGGTCATACGTTATTGACAAATGTTGTTGCTGAACTGAAAATAATAACGATTAAGTACGTGCGGATAAAGCCAAAACGTTTGAACTGTGAGATTGTGACAGATGGCCGGACATCGTGACGGAATTACAGGGTTCCGTATATTGACTACGGAATCTAGAAAAAAACAAATAATTAGTTTTTTTACGAGTGTCGTTTAATCGTTTTGTTTGTGTGTTTACTTCATTAGCAGTCAGTTTCATTGGATTTATTGGCTTAAACTCGCTGGGCGCTGAGGTTCGCATATTTTTTACTAAGTACGTATATTGGAAGACTATCGATATCTACTCAGTACGGGTTAAAAACTATCGATATCTACTCGCAAAGATCAGTTCTTATGACTCAAACCCGCTGAGCGCTTAGGTTCGCATACTTTTTACTAACTACGTATATTGGAAGACTATAGATATCTACTCAGAATGGGTTAAAAACTATCGATATCTGCTCGCAAAGATCAGTTCTTATGACTCAAACCCACTGAGCGCTGAGATTGGCATACTTTTTACTAAGTACGTATATTGGAAGACTATAGATATCTACTCAGAATGGGTTAAAAACTATCGATATCTGGTCGCAAAGGTCAGTTCTTATGACTCAAACCCGCTGAGCGCTGAGGTTCGCGTACTTTTTACTAAGTACGTATATTGGAAGACTATCGATATTTACCCAGAACGGGTTAAAACCTACCGATATCTGCTCTGAGGAATTGGAGGAACCGAATAAAAAAAACTACATTCCACAAACATCGCTTGATATTGTTCATTGTGCAGCTGGTGTTCTCTGAAAATAATGTGTTTTAAATTCTTTCAAGTTTTTTATAAATATTGATTCAACTTTTGCTTCAGCTACAAAAACGGTTTATTTCGAAAGTAAAAGGTAACAACAGCCACTAATTACATATGCGCCTTTTTTAAACATGATGTTGTTAAACTTGTATGTCATACTGACCTCTATGAGTTCCTCGGAACAAAATGTGGCGATTATAATCAATAATTTTGTTTTGTGTCCCATTCCGATCTCGAAATATACTATTTTAATGTAAAGGTAAAGAGTTAAGCGTTTTACAGTTGCATCGGCAAAGGGTTAAGCGTCTTGCTGTGAGCGCACACCGGGCGCCCGCGGCATTATTGCGGTGAAACGACGCGACGCAGCGAAAACCTTATCCCGCTACGAACGTTGAGCGAGATGAATATTACTTCGTAGAAAAAAAGACTTTTATAGTGGAAACTTCTTTTGGCGCAATGAAAGTAAAATGTCAGAGTCGAATTTTGTACAGTGTTTTTCTTGCAACGTTCTTATACAACGTTTAGTTGTAACGTCTGAATGTAACTATTACAAGAAGGACGGAAAATATGTATTTACCTAACAACCGAGAGAGACAGATGAACACGATAGAATAAGACAAGAACTGTACATATACGCGATAATAAACAAAGATGGCGCTCGCTACTGCTGTCAGCTGTTCTGAACGTTATGTGTGTCAAAAGTAAACTGTCAAAATTTTGTCGATTTATTTATCTATTGATAATTTATGTATTACTAATTTTACGTGTACTTCATCCATTACGAGACTAACGACGTATGTATTTGATATATCTCCAAATCCGCAGTAAACCCGCTCATATAGTCATAAATATAATTTCCAACAGTAGCAATATATCTGGACTTCCTTGAGCCGCATTTAGCAGTGTTTTGGCATTGGAATGGCGGTTATTTTTGTAATTGACCACTTTCTATGTAAATTTATATGAAGGTTTTGTTCTCATCTTCATCCTTTAAATGCTACCCTTAAACGCTTACCCTTTTATCTGATCTACCCTTGAGACTAAAAAAGAAGGTTCTGGACTCGCGCCTTTTACCATGCCTCTCGTACGCAAGCCACACCTGGATCTATAATACCCACACGAAAAGAAAAATTGGAACATGCCAAGAGCCATGGGGAGAAATATTCTCAACTTGAAACTTAGTAACAAAAAAGACATAGCGAAATAAGAGAAAGGACAAAAAATATTATATATATGCTTTAACCCACTGCAAAAAACTTAAATGGAAGTGGGCCTGTCACATTGCACGTCAAGAAAAAGAGAGATTGACCAGGAGAATTACTAGATGGCCTGGCCCTTCCGGTAAAAAGAAATAGGTCTCCCTCTGAAAAGATTGGATGAACTCATAAGGTGTAAAAATAACAACTGGATAAGAACAGCTCAAGACAAGAAAAGATAGAGTGAGATAGAAAAGGCCTGCACTCGTCGAGAGGTCCTTAATATATAAATGTCTTAAAGCATAATGTACAACGTAAAATAGTATTAAGTATTATGGAAATAAAAGGCTTAAATAAAGAAATAAAAAATAAGTCTTAGAATATTTTCCTCTTTTCATTCTCTCTCTGCCGTTTTACCACTTAAAGAAGTTTCACTTCTGTCACGTGTAATAAGTTGCACGCGCTCAATTTTTTTCCATAAAGTTTTTGTTTATGATAACGAAATGTTTAAATGTAATAATGATTTAAAAAATTAAGAAAACGAAAAAAAACGATTTGAAGTGTTACAGATTATTTCTGTCTTATATTTTAATGAAAAAGCAAGGTTTTTGCTGTGCCAGTTAACCAATAATCTGTATAGTACGGGATATACGGTGTTTTTTAGAATTTCCGGTTTTTTAAACGGGTTAGATTGAGGTCCAGAGACAGAATTGGTTAAATAAGCATATCGTATCTTTTCGTATTGGTTAAATAAGCATATCGTATCTTTTCGTATAAAATAAGCATATCGTATCTTTTCGTATTAAATAAGCATATCGTATCTTTTCGTATTGGTTAAATAAGCATATCGTATCTTTTCGTATTGGTTAAATAAGCATATCGTATCTTTTCGTATTGGTTAAATAAGCATATCGTATCTTTTCGTATTAAATAAGCATATAGTATCTTTTCGTATTAAATAAGCATATCGTATCTTTTCGTATTAAATAAGCATATCGTATCCTTTCGTATTGGCATTCTCTTTCACTTTTAGCCTGCAGGGGGTCGGTGGTGGTATTGCTGGAAATTATAAAATCTTTTTTGAGAACTATTTCTCCCCATCAACTGCTAGTATTGGAGACATTTACGTAGCGTTGAGATCTTGAAAATATCGAATTTTGAAGCTGTTCGTTTTTCGTACAGAATTCGTGACGTTCATTAAAGAAGGAGGGCGGGATAAGTTGGTTGTATTTCAAGATACTTTTGGTGGGAAGTTAATAATTTTATTCCCACAGTATATTAATGCGATTGGTTTTTTTGAAGAAAAACTTCTTTATGCACGCTTTTCTTGGGGAGTAAGCTGGTGAATGCGTGACGAGAGCGTTACGAAAAGTGTGATCGGACGAGGCGAACGGAAGTTGAGAGGGAGATATAAGTTAGTGAAGACAGAAAGAGAGTTGAATGAAATGAGAGAAAGAGAGAAAGAAAATGTGTGCTCGCACCTCTCTCTCTTGTCCCTACAGTAATATACGATACGTAACTCTCTTTCTGTCTTCACTAACTTATACCTCCCTCTCAACTTCCGTTCGCCTCGCCCGATCACATTTTTCGTAACGCTCTCGTCACGCATTCACCAGCTTACTCCCCAAGTCAAGCGTGCGTAAAGAAGTTCTACTTCAAAAATGGCGAAATATAAATGAAAGAAAATTAGCTCGGATGGAGTCAGGAGAGAGCTGCGATTGAAATTACTTTTGAAAGCGAAAATGAACGGTGAATTTCTGATGCTGGGATTCAAAGAATTCCTTAATTTGATGGCGTAGATAGTGGAGGGATATTCATAAAAGGAAAAACTACATTTAGGAATGGAAAGCATTTGTATATATTCTGAACTTTAACCCAGGTCATAGGCAGAAGTTCTGGGTGGATTTCTCAAAATAAACCATGCAAGCCTTTCTATCTTACATTTTTTTATTAATACATAATCAGCATTTAGTTAGAGGAGTATTGGTGCCAAAAGTACTCGTTATCGGAAGGGAAGTATCTATTGATTACTTGTATTTACTCGTATCGGTTTATATTAATTCACCCAACAGCGAAGCGTCGCTCATTGTGGGCGTGTACAGCGAGATTACGATCGACCGTCGGTGCCGAGACGTCTGGACGCTGTGTCGCCTGTTCTCGTTCGAATACAAGTCAAGACCCGGATGGAGATGTGGGGCCGACGTACTGGCGCTCAAGTCAGATCTAATCGAGGAATGGAGCTAGGAGAATGCAAACGGGAGCAATATTTTTGACTAGCTAGTCAGATAATAAATATTAACAAAATTGCTAGTAAATGATGTGATAACGTAGCTTTTTATACATTTAGCCTTTTAAAGCGTTAAAGTTTAAGACTTAGTGTTGGAAAGGATCTAAGTGCTGTCAGATATATTCTGCAGAAATTATTTTTATCTATATTTTCACCACATGTGGTGTCCAATCAAAATGTAGCCTCGACAGTTCGGGATGATGATACCAAAATAGCTTAAGTCAAAGGTTGAGATCGCCAGAAATACAACTTAGAACAAAAGTACATATATCATACAGCGTTATATCCCCCCTCCCCATAATAAAAGTACTAGCGACCTGCCCCGGCTTCACACAGGTGCAATGTAGGTACTAATGTGGTGTAATTGTAGAGCAATTAACAATATTACTGTCATTCACGCACCGCAGTCTGTGCACGGCATCGGCATCGCGAACACTGATTTTTGGTAATTTTAAATATGTGATATCTTCTAAAATATTATTGATAATGATTTGCTGTAAAGAGCGAATTTTATCTGCATTAAATGCCCATTAAATACCAACTTATTTAATTAAATACAGATTAATACAATATTGATTAAAATTAACTTTGAAAGTATAACCCACAAAAAAAATTAATAAAAATGGTCACTGTGGGTTATCCGTAGGATATAGATATATGATATCCCGGGCTTTTTTGTAGATATTTTTAAAATACACAATTCTGTGGTACAAAATGTTTATATGTCTCGTAATGTTTAGTCAGCGTTAGCAATGAAAGCGCCAAAAATGCAATTTACTAAACATTGACTTTTTTTATATTTTCTGTAAATATAATATGCATGTATTATACCTATAAATCTTCCGGAAGAAATTATTTGAATGATAGTGAAAACCGCATCAAAATCCGTTGCGTAGTTTAAAAGATCTAAGCTTACAAAGGGACAGACAGACGCGGGAAGCGACTTTGTTTTATATTATCTAAGGAAAAACGCTCGAAGCTGTATTTTAAGCTTTGGCTTTTGGCAGATAATTGGTTACTTTAACTTTTGTTTTTTTTATTTATCGATCACAAAATCGTCTCTATGATATGACATTTCATTTTGGTAAATATATCCTTGAGAAATGCCACATGTGTTTCCATATTATTAGTAAAAAAAGAAAATCTCACTGTATAATTAATTGTTTTCGTATTTCGTTCTCGTATGGTGTACGCCATCTAGTGTAACGTCGTAAAACAAAATTAACTGATAATTTAGTCTCAACTAATGACACTGTGATCAATTCACCTTATCGACTGACGCACAGTGGGTCGAAATGTCTATATATGGGACAAAAATATTTTTTTCATAAAATGTAGTAATATTAATCCATATAGTGGCTAATACTGCATATGGCGTGTTGATTGAGGCAAGTAGTTGAGCTAAGTTCTATAAATATATATAGTCAGCCGCAAATGCAAGCCGTCTATTAATATATCTTTTCATGTTACGTTTTATTAAAAAAAAAAAAGAAAAGAAAAAAATTGAGCGCGTGTAATTCAGTACACGTGAGAGAAGTGAAACTTCTTTGGCGGTCTAAACCTCTGTTTGTGAGTATATTGAAAGGGGTAAAACGGCAGAGAGAGAGATAGAAGAGGATAAATATGAATTAATGAAAATATTACTCACTGTTGATACAGCACATAAATCAAATTAATATTACACATTGTCATTACGAAGTGTAAGTTAATCGCAACTAACTGTGTAGAATATCTATATCTATTTCTGAAACACGCATACACAAACTTGTGTCTTATTCTTTCACGTGAATCCGTCTCTCTCGCTCATGCCCACACATGCGCGCATTCCTTGTCTTTTCTTATACCATTCTCATCTTTGTTTTACTTATACCATTCTCATCTTTGTTTTTCTTATACCATTCTCATCTTTGTTTTTCTTATACCATTCTCATCTTTGTTTCTCTTATACCATTCTCATCTTTGTTTCTCTTATACCATTCTCATCTTTGTTTTTCTTATACCATTCTCATCTTTGTTTTACTAATTAAGAAGATTTTAATACTATACGTTTAGAAACATTAATAAAATGTCGTAAACATCTCATCAACCAATCGACGTAAACATCTCATAAAATTTTTATGTAAAATTACATAAATAATTGTCATTAAAAAATAGCCGCGATGCCAGTACCAGAACACGACTAAATACGACTGAAGGAAGTCGGGATGTATTGCTCCTCTTGTAAATTATATTTATGACGAATATATGAGCGGATTCATTGCAGATTTATAAATAGTTTAAGTGCATATGCTTTTAGTTTTATAATGGATGAAAGCGCACTCAAAATAAGTCATAAATCATTCAGAAACAGATTATTAAATCTACAAAATTTTGACAGTTTACTTTTGACACACATAACGTACAAAACAGCTGATAGCAGTAATGCCATTTTTGTTTGTTTTTGCTCATGCGTACACTTCTCGTCTTATTCTATCCTGTTCGTCTATCTCTCTTGGTTGTAAGCTAAGTACCTATTTTCCGCTTTTCTCTGGACAGATTTTTCATATTCAGATGTTTCAACTAAACTTTTCAAATTCCGAAACCTTGGAATTCAAAAAAATACTCGAAAACTGAAAGTTTAGCGAAATGATACTCACTTGATAATTTTTATTTAGACATATCTATAGATTAGCGTAATGGCAAATAAGATTTTATGAAAAAAAAATGTCGTGTGTCCCCTATATAAACATTCGACTTACTGTGTGTCATCTGCCCTGGGTGTTCTTTTCTGTAATATCCAGACAAAAAGTATCGTATGTGTTGTTAGAGGGTATAAACTATTACCATATCAAATTTCATCAAAATCCATACAGTAGATTTCGCGTGATTGAAGAACAAATTAACACACATACAGTATGATGGACAGACAAAAATTCTATAAACTGATTTTTTTGTTTCTACTAGTATTAATACGCTAAACCAGTCACCCTCAAAATATTTTCCGTGTACAAAATTCGCTCTGTTATAATTTTATTATTTGTTTAGATTTACAAATATAAATTACTATATATGTATGTGTATGTATATATGTATGTATATATATATATATATATATATATATATATATATATATACATACACATATATACATTTTAAAATACAAAGTTATCATTGCAATTAATTTAAATCGTTTGTATGGAGTTTCTATGAACTCTTTACAGACCCAACTATATGTCATAAGTTGGTCGACTTTAACTCGTAAACTTGTAAAGCCTACTTAAGTGTAATAATTTTCTGAATATTTTGCATATATTCAAAAATAGCGGTTTAGCTGGTGATGGGTGGGACACGTAAGTTTAACACAGATGACAATATTTTTGAAAGACCTTTTCAATGATACACCATACACATATATGTGAAAAAAATTCACCCCGCTTTACATATTGGGAATGTACCACACACGGACTCTCAGTCAGACTCAGAACTGTCAGTCGGATTTATTGACAGATAAAAACGTATTTCGGTTTCTCATTAACTGTAAGTTGAGTCGGACCAAGAGTCTTATTTTACGTGCCCTATTGCACGATCCAATCGCTAAGGTATCCATATCAAATAGGTTTTTAACTGTCAATAAGTCCGACTGAGAGTCCTGACCGTATGTGGGGTGCATACGGGCGTAAAACGGCTGTGACATTCAGACTGACAGACTGATTTAGTGAAACTATGAAGGTTTCTGTTTTGGATCTTTTAAATTACTTTTAAAATGTAGTTTAGAATTGTTTAGCGGTGTCGTGTGTAAAATTATATAATAGCATTTTGACGTATCTTTATTCGCTTATGTCAAATAGAGAAATGTAAATAAAGACGCAACATTTATGGGTTAGGCTTTTGAAATCGGAGATGGACACTAAAATATCCTGGACATTTTTGAAAATGTTTGTCCCTATTTTTTATAAACACAAAGAGTTGGTCCAACCAGGTAATGCCGGGTATTTATTCTTTATAAACGAGGGACTTGAAACCTATAAGAAATTAGTTTTGCAAACTTAAACGTGCCAGGATAAGTTTAGAGTCCTGAAAAAATCGGTAAAAAAGTGCATTTTCAAAGATATGGATAATACAACGTGCTCTGGAATAGCAGATTCCAGATGAGCACGTTGCATTAAAAAACTACTTATTTCAAATTTTGAAAACACTGAAAATTCCGATATGGAATAGAATACTTTTAATAAATATCTTAATAGTGTTTGAAAATCACACCTTTGTTCAAGATTTTTGAGCTATGGTTCAACATGTCCATTCAAGAAAATAAATGATTATGCATTTTCTTTTTTAGGGGTCCGTAGTCAAAGGGTCCCTAATTCTCCTATTACTAAGCCTTCGCCGTCCGTTTGTCTATCTGTCACAGAACCGTATCTTTGAATCGTAATAGGTAGACACTTGAAATTTTCATAAAATACATGTTCTCCAGGAGAAATAATAAAAATATGTAGATCAAATATGGCTATATGGCTTGAAAGTTTCATTTCAAAGCTATTATGGCTGTATGGTTTAAATGTTTCATTTCAAAGATATTATGGTTATATTATGATTGTTCATAATCCCTATGGTCCATCTAGACATTATAAATTAAACGATGATGAAAATTTCGTGTCATCAAACATAGATGAAAAACAAAGAAATAAAACACTTATAACATTATTGTAATGTGGATGCTATCTCTATAAGTATATCTGTGATTTGTTTATAATTTGAGGTCTATTCAATCGGTTTTTATCGTTTTTTTTAGTGTTCGGTTACATTTCCAAAACGGAACACTCATGGGATCACTTTGGTGTCCGCTCGTCCGTTACAGGCGATTTTTTCAGGGACTCTTCGGTGTAAAATTTGAAATTTACCCCCTCTCCCCTACTTATCATCAAAAGGACAGCTCGTATATTCATAAGAATAGACAGAACAGGAAATAAGAATGAAAATACGACCACTGCTCAAGTCACTACCGATGTCACATCGAGCACAGAAAAAAAAATAAGAATTTGAGCAACAACGAGGATGCAGCTACTAAAGAAATTAATGACGAAAAATTATCTGACATTGATTCTGCAACAGCCATTGTTTCTGATGAAGTAGCTATGATTGATGATGATATGCTAAACCAGAATTGAAAACTCTGTTATCAGTGGAGATTGGACACATGTAGATAGTAATAAATATGCTAGTGATAATGAGTATATGGTCACAATTGTTGATATTATAACAAACTCAGAAAATAGAACGGAAACGAAACCACTGTTCAGGTTATTAGTAATGTCACATCGAGTTCAGATAATGAGAATGACATTGGCGTCAACGAGGATGCAACTACTAAAGAAATTATCGATGAAAAGTTGTCTGGCATTGATACTGCAATATCCATTGGTTTTGGTGATCCAGTTACAGTTGACGATATACTAAATATGGAAACCCGAAGTGAAAACTTAGTTGTCAGTAGAATTTGGACACAAGTAGACAGTAAAAAATAAGACAGTGATAAAGGTGATATGGGCAGAACTGTTAGCTTCATAACAAATCCAGAAATAAGAATGAATTCACTACTGATGTTTCCAAAATTATCAGGGTTGGAAATTAGAAAACTAGAAATTATCAGGATCGAACAATTAGGACCATTAATTATTATGAACAATTTAATCGTTTATTTCCTAACTTTTTCGCAAAAAAATATTTTTCGCGATATAAGGAACAACTTCTATCCTCGCATGTTTTTCAAAATTTGTAATTCGAATCATCGCAATGGAAGCGTTCCACACTCAGCTCCACGTATGGGGTATGTGATACGATGTCGGAGCCATATAGTTGGAGGGTATTACTATTAATAATTTAAGATCCGATAGAACTGAACACTAATTCTACAAGCATAGCTTCCAATTGTCCCATTTTGTTTTATGTTGTAGCTTGATTTTTGTATTAATTATCACAACAAATAGATAAGTTTTTGAGCAAAAAGATCGGCGCCAATGTGGACGAAACTGGCACATCCAGTCGTTTACGACATCTTTCCCGGCGGTGGTGTTATACCCCGTTAACTTCCGTCATGCGTAAATACAGCTCCTCTCCGACGGAAGGGGGTGAGGGTGGCCGCGGAATAAGTGGAGCAACGAACGGAATATTGTAGCCGAGGTGCTAGTTTGGCTGCTATTGTCAGGATATGTTTGTTGGAACTGTTCCAAATGGGGTTAGTAAACGACCGCTGAGTGTAATGTGGGGGTGTAATGTTGCTATATGAGAGGGAGGCTGTTTTACAGCCAATGATATTGTAATAAGTAGATACATGATGATTCGATTATGTGTGGTATAGACCAGATGGCATTTTTGTATTATTTTTTATATGACTAGTCGAAAGTAAGGTTGTGATTTCAGCTCTGTTTATATTATTTCATGTTTTTCTTTACAAAGTCTGGACTACTCGACGGATTTTAGCAAATGAGGTGTCGTTCTATTTTTTATGATTGTCTATGTGTCATAGACTAGGTATAGAGATCGTTTGACATGGTGATAGATAACTAAAATATATTAATTTTAGAGGGGTTAAATGAACTGCTGGATTTTTTTTTGTTCAGATTGTTAAGTGGCATAACTTCAGAGACGAGCAAAAAGTGCGATTGTGGCTTGCGGGTTGATTGCAATGAAAATCTTATATGTTACGACGAGTACCTTAGGTCCTTCAGAATAGAGTATTAGACTAATGTCGATGTTTTTTAGGGTATTTGACTGCTATCGACGTTTTTATGTAAAAATATTTTGAAACTGTAGAGTAGGTTTAAAAAAGACATTAGGTTGAAAAAAATAATGCATTTAAAATAAACAATTAATCCAAACTTCTAAATAGGAAAAAGTGTAAATTTGTTTGTTCATTAAATTGAAAAAGTTATTATGAATTTAGTTTCCGCAGAACAAATGAGAAAATTATAATATGCAATATATAACTTAAATGCAATATTTAACGAGATACTAAAAACATTTAATAAACTCCATTATGATGAATGCTAAATAACTGGCCAGTGACGTCATAAGCTAGTTGTGTCTTGTATGGAGCGTTTTCGCGCGAATCGTAGTTCGTCAGTTTTTAAGTCGTTATAACTTTGTAAGGAAAAGTTCTAGGTACGATATATTTATTTTAACTGTTTTTAATGTTATTACTTATTCTATACTAGTAATAAAAAAAATATAGTCAAATACCATATTCACCAGTAGAAACCCGATTAGAATTCATTCAGTGGATTTAGTGGAGCGGACAAATAGACAAATATTTAAATAACAATAGTTTTATTATTCTTTTATTTAGCGACTTTACTGTATACAGTAGATACATGTGGCGGCGTTTATTGCTACGAGAGAAATCTCTTACATCCAACTAGGACACTAGTAGAAGTGGTATTGTCGCAGACTGCAGTAGACTGGAAAAATATATCGTGTTCATATATATATATATATATATATATATATATATATATATATATATATATATATAAATAAATCTATAAATGTCGGGGGAGTTAGGTATTATAGGATATTACGAGAGAGTAATATCTCAAAAAGTAAATTATAGGTGTTCAACACTGTATAGTTGCTATGCCGCGATACATGTCCAAAGAATTTCACGATATTTACGATACTGAACGAGTTTGCACGATACTGCACTAACATCGCCTAATATCGATATTTTGTAGCAGAGGTTCTCAAACTTTTTTGTCTCGCAGAACACTTGCCATGTTTTTAGATTTTGGGTGCACCTCCGATTTTTCTTTTATTCATAATTGAACAAGTCTTCTTATACACACGGATTCCCTGGAGGTCGACAGAGACCCTTGGGGATGACCGGTTTACCCAAAACCTCAAAATATGATAAGTAATCTAAAAAAAAGGTTCATATCTAATTTTTAGCGAAAATTTGTCGCGATTTACATCTCGCGCAACTCCAATTTTTCTTTTCATGAACACGGACCCCCTGCAGACCGCCAAAGACCCCCGGGGGTCTCTGTGAACCACTTTGGGAATTATTGTTTTAGAGGATGGATGCGTTATTACGGAAGTTAGTCCTCGATACTCCAAATAATCTTCTTCAGCACCACATTTGTAAGGCGTCTATCTTTGTTCATTTAGCGTCTATGTATCTGTATCGTGAAACAAAATGGGGCATATTAATGCTCGAATGAGTCTGGTTTTCGTGGTTTTGGTAATGTCGTGAACTTCCATCTTCATGAGCTTGCCTATAGCAGAGCTAGTTATCATTATATCCATTTTGATTTTGGCAGTGCATCCGCCTTTATTAGAAATGAAGTCACCTAGATGTACGTGTGATTGAGAATAACCTCGCAATACGGAAGTT
The DNA here is from genome assembly GCA_039881145.1 of Druceiella hillmani. Lineage (NCBI taxonomy): Eukaryota > Metazoa > Arthropoda > Insecta > Lepidoptera > Hepialidae > Druceiella > Druceiella hillmani. The sequence goes on along the minus strand of JAYKKI010000019.1, from coordinate 14,293,144 downwards.
GACTCATTCTAAATTTCAATATTTTTCGTACAATATTGTGAAATATAAGTTAATTAAAAACCAGTCTTGAAAAAAATTCAAAAATTGATTGAAAAATAAGCCAGTTGTAGGCTTCTAAATTTGAAGATATGGATAGGGTTGGGTATATTCCTGCCTGTTTTCCTCTTGTAGAATATAATGTGCAATATTAAAAATGACCTCACAAGACAGTATTCCCGTGCTTGTCTAAAGATTAAATTTAAACTTTTATAACTCGGTCAATTTTTAAGATTATTAAAAATTTTTTTCACTCTTCATCAGCTTTTACTATGATTAATGAAATACAAAACAATTAGTCAAATACCCAATTAGCTACTTGTGTCTTCGAGCGAGTAATTGTTCGTGCACGGTGAACAATCATCATTTTCATCTTATTGCGATTAATTTTCAATCCGAACTTTAGGCTGCGGTAGATTTTTCTCATGACCAATATTAGTTGCGTATAAGGCGTCATCAGCAAAAAACTTTTGTCAACGACCGTGATCCCGTAAGACCAGTTCTTGAAAACTATTTCGTTATAAGCTCCGTATAGATGTTAAACATACTGTGTATAGATGTTAAACAAACTGTATGCACTCGAATCGAATGGCCATCTCTAGTTGCAATATCACCTAACGCTTGCGCCACTGCCCCGAAGACGTTATCATTGGCCATGCGCCGCCCCCGGGCCGTTTTTGTTTCTATTCTCGTCTCTTCGTTATGCAACGCTCGTGTCACGCTGTCCGCGCACCCACACGGACCGCTCTTTTGGCTGCAGCAGCGTCACGACGCACACCTCCGCACTTGTCGTGCTGGGCGACGTGACAATGAGAACGTCGGAGGCGGTGTGATGGGTGTGCTTTGCGAAATAGACCATTGCTTCCTATTTATCGAAATACGTGGCGATTTTAGACTTTAATCAAATATCCACTGAACCTTTTATGTACCCTTTGTATGTCTAGTGCAACCGCCTGCCAGGAATTTGGGAAAACAAAGTAAAATATTTTCATAAATTTCGAATTTGTAAATAACGTAAAACATAATACCATTGAAACAACTATAAGTGGTAATTTATTTTTGGAGTTCACTCCTTAAAAATCGATTTTCATATATAGCGCCCGGTATGAAGTTTTACGAGGAGTAAAACCGGAAGTTCAGAGTGTTAAAAAATTGTAACGGTTAGTTTCTGAGCGTACGAAGTTCAGAGCGTTATAAAAGTTGTAACCATTAGGTGGCCTCTCCGCGCAACATTTCTGCGTATCTTTAGAGTGAGATATCAATATATTTATTTGGCATTTTATTATGACGTAATCGCAATGATGGAGTGTGATACACATATTGGCATTTTCTTACGGCGTAATCGCAATGATGGAGTGGGACAAACATAGTTTACTGTCGTTCGCTTATATCAAGATGTAATCATTAAATGTCATTATGGTATCTTCTATCCGACAAAATTAAAAAGACTGTTTTAATTTCTTAGTCTGACTTTAGTAAATGTTTTTAATTTTCTTTTATAAATTGGATTTTGTTTTATTTGAAAATAATTATATTGTCAATTATATTGTAACTTTCTATTTATATTTAATGATATTGATGTTTATATTTATATACAGTGTTACCTATTTTATACATTCTAAGACAATCGTACTTAAGGAGTAGACTCCAGTCGCGCGCTGGAGCTGACACGCACAATTTTTTTTTTACTATTTAATTGTAACTCGCATGTGAAACAATAAAACCGATGCGCGTTAAACCCCAAAAATAACGTGGGGTTGATGAGGTTAGTGAATAGGCCTAGTTCTAATCGAAAGTCTTAATGAAATGCTAATTTTAAAAGTGATATTCCACTTGATGAGGTGTGCAGATAATTAAGTGTTTCTCACACTTTACATATATACATCATATTAAACGATTTTTTATGATTTTGCTACATATTACTTGAGATCGCCATCTGAAGAATTGCCAGTTGCAAACTGTTTTTGCTAAAATTTGCTGGAAAATTAGCCAGTTTTATAAAATGTTTAAATGCTGGGATTTGTGATTGTAATAACAATTTAATATTTTAGTTATATTTCAATTCTTAATCGTTGAACTGTGCATTAAAATAGAATATAATTTAAGACTATTTAAATGTATATTATATATATTTTTAATAGCATTGATTTGGGGGGGAGGCATACTTTGAAGGGGCCAATTCGAGAAGAAGATTATGAGATCGGAAAATTATAGAACTGCCAATTTTTTTCTAGTATTTTCTGGATCGTTATAGAAATTTCTCGAAGTTTTCTGGTATGGTATATAAAGAGGGCGGCATTCAATTCTTCGTTCAGTTAACAACTGAGTTTCAATGTGTACACAAGAAGCAAAGTATGGAAATTTTGAGGAAATTAGAATGCTCTTCAAGAATTTCGTTTAGGACGAAAGCACTGCGATAAATGAAGGTCTCCTATTACAGTGCCAGACAGAAATTCAAAGAAAGCAATATTGATCGTTTCGGTATTCCTCATCCAGTGTGACCTGCTGCACCAAATTTAGAAGGAAATAACAGTCTTATTGAAAAAGTTCTAGGTTAAGTCACGTTATCTGACATAGTTACTCTCATGTTCTTGCACTTCAAGGGACAAACTTCTGTTTTGTTGAAGAAGTCGAAGAATGATCTTTAGCTACCACATGAGCTGACACTGAACTGAGTTGGCTAACAAACGTTTATCTGATGTGTTGCGTGATGATGACCGCAACTGAGCTCCTCGGCAAACTGACGCTCTCCAGCTAACTGGCGAATATTAGTCGAGGATCTTCTTCAAGAAACTGCGTTACTCTGTATATATTATTCAACTGGGCGTCTGGAAGGAGTTCGCCTTCTAGATTTCGAAAAAGGACATTCCATATTTGATATCGATATATATTTCTTTATTTTGAGTAATGCACTCGAAGACTTGTCGCTGACAGCCACTAGCCAGCTCCTTTCGTAGAAAATATTCACACAACTATAATAAATAAACTTTAGAAAACTTTCTGGAAAAATTCTGAACTCATTGCTAACAATTATAAACCGTTATTATATGCTTATTGTGAATATCGTGTAGAAAAACAACTCAAGTCTTTTGTTGTTACATAATATAATTATGGCACGTTCTTTGTGATAATTTCACAGTTGGAGAACCATTAGGATCGAGTGTTTAATAGCGCGTTATCGAAACTTTTGAGTGTCCATTGTTTTTGAGTCGCTATTCGATGGAGTATCACTCTAGATATGAACCAAAGATTCGGCCCATTTCGTAATATAGGAAGATAAGGCTGATGAGGGAGCTTCATTATTTTCGTGGATTTTTTTTTTATTTTGTGACGTCGCGTTTTGTTAGACACCAGATTCCCCTTACCTTACAGCTGGTTATCCAATATTGGGGGATGTGCCCTCTTAATATTTTTACTGTTTCATTGTTCGCTCCGGGAATGGTATTATGGAGTTGCTTGGAGATTCACGACTGATCATTAGGACTGTTTGGAGTCATGTTTATTCGAAGTGCTGTACGTTCTCTATCTTTTCTATTATTGTTATTTGGCTAAATCTGCTCATTAAGCCATGCCCAAGCATTTTCAAAAAATAAATACATTAAATACATTTTATTGAATAGGAGAAATTTAAAAAAAATAATCGGATATGATATATAAAGTAACGAAGTTTATCGGTAATTAATTTTTTTATAATTGGTATTAAATTAGATAAAAATATAAATTAAGATAAAAATTACGTGCAATATGAAAATGTCCCTCTGGCGGTAAACGATAGTATAACGCGGCGCGCACACAATAGAAAGATGCTGTCATATTGTTGTCGTTGTTACGTTGTTATTTGTTCATATATATATATACATTCACTTTCTCGCAAACCTCTTATCGTCGGAAAATTACTTTTCAGGATTCAAAAGAAATTGGTGCCTCACGCGAATGATCATTCACGCGTCCATCTGGTACAACCGTTTTTTTTTTCGAAATTTTTTGACACGTAGAAAGCTGAAATAAATTTTATCAAGCCATAAATTTTATCAAGCATAAAAAATGGTTCCGCTTTTGTAGCGGTGTAATTTTTTTTCAGAATGTTATGTGTGATATTGCTGGAAAAATAAATTTATAAAAGCAAGAGTTATTAGAAGTTTATCGAAAAAGTATAGTGATAATTCTGGACCTGATATAGGTTTTTGAATATATATATATATATATATATATATATATATATATATATATATATATATACATATACACACACACACACAGTTTCCGGGTATATATGTCGCACAAGGAAATACGCTATTCGTTGGCTACAAAGGAAAAAATTCTCGTTGAAATAAAACGTAAAACACGCTCTTTTTCTAACCGAGTGAAAAAAAATATTATACATAATTCTGTTTAACACACGCAATACTTGCTCATAGTGCGGTGCTTACCTGCAATGGTGATGTCTTCGCAGCTGTTCATGGGTTATTCCTCCGAGCGGTGCTGAACAATGTGTGCTAGTATCGGGTGTACGAAAAAGATGACAAATAATTATGAATATTATTTTTAATTTTCTGAAAAAAAGTCGTCTTAATTTAACTATTTTCTTTCTCTGAAAAAAAATAGTTAAATGTCTTCACATTTAACTATTTTTCAGTCAAGGAATAACGTCTTTGTTTGTCCGACACTTGTTCCCGGACACCATGCATATATATATATATATATATATATATATATATATATATATATATATATATATATATATATACACACACTCAATTTCATACCTAAACAGAATGTTTATAAACAAAGTAAAATGACAGTTCAGGTATTGTAAACATTTTTCATGTATCTATGTTAGTAATATCAATTTATTTGGTACTTGTGATTAAAGTTAGCTTATTTTTGTTGATATACACTGTTACGTCATATACATACATAATTTACATTATACAGATTATCTAGCTATTTTATGGAATAAATTTAATTAAGCAAAAATGCGTATTTCACCATTTATTGAATGAAGCATAAACATGCAAAAAACGTTGTATTAATAAAAAATAGGGCGCAATCGCATTTATATTATTATAAAAAATTTTTAAAAAAAATTACTCACAATAAATATATCCATTTTTAGGGTTCCGTGCCTCAGAAGAAGAAAAGGAACCCTTATAGGATCACTTGGTTGTCCGTCTGTCAAGACTCTTTTTCTCAGGAACAAGATTTACTGAAGAAGAGCAAAAAGTGATGATGAATACATACAGAAGAAATTTAATAAGCTGTTTAGAAATGTGAAACAATAACTGCGATGACTAGCAACTTTCAAAACCTGTACTTAAACAATATATGGAATTGTAACATTTATGAAACATTTGTAACATTTATAGAAATGAAATTTACTGAAGAAGGGCAAAAAGTGATGATGAATATATACAACAGAAATTTAATAAGCTGTTTAGAAATATGAAACAATAACTGCGATGACTAGCAACTTTCAAAACCTGTACTTAAATAATATGTAGAATTGTAACATTTATGAAACATTTGTAACATTTATAGAAACAAGATTTACGGAAGTAGAGCAAAAAGTGATGATGAATACGTACAGAAGAAATTTAATAAGCTGTTTAGAAATGTGAAACAACAACTGCGATGACTAGCAACTTTCAAAACCTGTACTTAAACAATATATGGAATTGTAACATTTATGAAACATTTGTAACATTTATAGAAACAAGATTTACGGAAGTAGAGCAAAAAGTGATGATGAATACGTACAGAAGAAATTTAATAAGCTGTTTAGAAATGTGAAACAACAACTGCGATGACTAGCAACTTTCAAAACCTGTACTTAAACAATATATGGAATTGTAACATTTATGAAACATTTGTAACATTTATAGAAACAAGATTTACGGAAGTAGAGCAAAAAGTGATGATGAATACACACAGAAGAAATTTAATAAGCTGTTTAGAAATGTGAAACAATAACTGCGATGACTAGCAACTTTCAAAATCTGTACTTAAACAATATATGGAATTGTAACATTTATGAAACATTTGTAACATTTATAGAAACAAGATTTACGGAAGTAGAGCAAAAAGTGATGATGAATATATACAACAGAAATTTAATAAGCTGTTTAGAAATATGAAACAACAACTGCGATGACTAGCAACTTTCAAAACCTGTACTTGAACAATATATGAAATTGTAACATTTATGAAACATTTGTAACATTTATGAAACATTTGTAACATTTATAGAAACAAGATTTACGGAAGTAGAGCAAAAAGTGATGATGAATACATACAGAAGAAATTTAATAAGCTGTTTAGAAATGTGAAACAATAACTGCGATGACTAGCAACTTTCAAAACCTGTACTTGAACAATATATGAAATTGTAACATTTATGAAACATTTGTAACATTTATGAAGCATTTGTAACATTTATAGAACCAAGATTTACAGAAGTAGAGCAAAAAGTGATGATGAATACATACAGAAGAAATTTAATAAGCTGTTTAGAAATGTGAAACAATAACTGCGATGACTAGCAACTTCAAAACCTGTACTTAAACAATAGTGAGAATTGTAACGTTTCTAAAATATTTGTAACATTTATAGAATCAAAATTTACTGAAGAAAAACAAATAGTGATGACGAAATTTTAATTAAACTATCCTGCTGTTAAACCCTTGTTTGCGATACCTTCGAGTTTTGGTCAAAAAATGTTTCGTCTTAGATACAACTTAAAATATAATAAATAAACGCACTAATATGTTTACACACAGTTTCTAACAAATACATTCAATAGCTATCATAAAAATAAATCTTTGTCGTAAGTTTTTTTTAATGTTTTTTTTTCTAAATCCCATGTGGGCGGTATCCCTGATCGAAATAGGAAAAGAGGGACACAAGATTGAGATAGATTAACTCTTTTCAGATTTCTATCTTTTAATGTCTTATATTTAATATTACACTAAACAAATTTTAAAGTTTTAATTTATATTAACCTAAAAATATGACGTCTAAAATCTGCCAATTTTTTTTTCTAAATCTTATGTGGGCAGTATTCCTGATCGAAATAGGAAAAGAGGGACACAAGATTGAGATAGATTAACTGTTTACAGATTTCGATATTGTAGAATATAAGAATTGTTTATTCTTTGAAATTTGGAATATTTCTATTGTAGATATTGAATGGGCTATCTTTTGATGTCTTATATTTGTTGTTACACTCAAAAAAATTTAAGTTTGTATTTATTTCAACCTAAAAATGTGACATCTAAAATCTGTCAATTTTCTTTTTTCTAAATCCTGTGTGGGCAGTGACCCTGATCGAAATAGGAAAAAGAGAGACACAAGATTGAGATATATTAACTCTTTTCAGATTTCTATGTTGTGAAAGAAAGAATTCATTAAGAAAATTCGGAAATAGGGCAGTGATGTCAATATCTTTAATGGAAAGCCTTGGCATACCCTGGGCTATTGTGTCAACTATGATGATGAAAATGTGTCCCTGATGACGTTAATACGAATTAAATGATACCTCATTTATTGCAATTGGTCCAGCCGTCGAAGCCACTGTTAAAGAATATTATATAATAGTGCTGACCTTCACCGCAGTCTGGTAAAAATCAAACGACCAAAATTATGTACAGAAGGAGAAAAACTGCAGAAAAACAAGTATTGTAGCGTAATTTCTTGGATATATGGAGATATATGGAGGTTATATGGAGAGCGCCTACTTGTTTAAGAATGCGCTGTGATTTTGTCCGCAACGAAAGTTACAAAACAAGATATTATAACCAGCAATTCTTCGCAAATTTGGATTGTTTTTTATTTTTCCGTACGAGCAAAATCGCGGGTTAGAGCTAGTCGGCAGCTAGGCAAAAGCCACTTGTTTTTGCGGCGTAGTAACCCGGTTGCTGTCGAGGAGCGTCGCGACGCCACCGTCTGCGGGGCGCCGCGGCGGCGGCGGGGTTGCGCTCGATCGATCCGGAGTGCAGGCCGCGAGTGCAGCGTGTGTGCGGGGGCGGGAAGCGGGGTAGGTGGGTTGGAGAATCCAGGGTTAGTGCCGCTGTGCACGGAAGCTATGCGACAAAAGAGGTGTTTTATAACAAGTAAACAGTGAGATGGAATGAGGTGAGGTGCATTATAGGTTATTGTATTTAAATGGAGAAATTATGTCTTACTCGTAATAAAGGTAGATATAAGAACTCAATTATGGTATCTGTCTGTGTTTTATTCTGCATGTGTTTTAAATAGATTATTTTGTGTCAAATACATGTTCTTTAACCATTTCGATAGTGATCGTGAGGGGCAAAAATTATGAGCGTTTCTGCGAGGATGGATTGAAAGGTTCAGAGCCTAGATTTTGAACAAAATTGGCACCCATTTGGTTTTTTTAGATTTTTGCATTTATTCCGCCAATTTGATAGTGCTTCTACGTCACTTTGAAATTGGCTCGTCTAACCGGTTAAAATATCCATTGACGAATGCTTGGATATCATTCCATGGATATTTCTGAATATTTTTTGAGGTGGAAGTTTGAAGGTGCTAAATCTGGAGAATAGCGTACGTGGGGTAACATTGCCAAGTTGCCTGCATTGTTTTAGTGAGACAAATTGTTTTGGAGAACAATTTTGGCCTTTTCATTTTAATTAGTGGTCGCTCATGGTCGAAATTCGGCCGTAATGTACTTACTTATTCACTTTGTTGAAAACACTAATAGGTAGGCGAGAGTAAGTCTATTCAGATTGCTGCTACAAAATGTTCCATTTGCAACAGGTGTACATTAAGCAAGGTGTATTTCACTAATATATAAACACAGATATCTATTATACAAAATATAAAATAAACGCTTTTTGCCATGACATACCCTGTACACACTATTGAAAAAGGAACATTTGAAATCACACAAAATTCACAGCTCGAAACTCATTCAGTCAACCTGACATTTTAAAATTGTTTGGTGACAATCTCTACTCTGTGCGATTGTTTGGCCACAGATTATTATGTGTTTGACGTAAACAATGAACCTTTTAATGTATTTGTAATATGTAATTTAATGTATTTGTAACCCATATCATCATCATATATATTAATACGCTAAGGTTAAGATGTTACTCTCCCTTTTTAGAAAAAACCTCACAACTAATCCACATAAATTATATATCATTTTATAGATAATTGCTTGCTCTACCGGCATCCACAACTAAAAAATGTATTATTGCTATTGTTTTTGCAAATTAATTAATTATTAAAATTATATACACAAAACAGCAATGCTGCCATCTAACGGCTCAACGTCAATACGATTGACGGTCGGTAAAATTTTTGTTTAATTTCAAATCCACTCACGTATAAATAAAGTGGCGCTTTAGCTCAATGCTTTCGATACTTGCGCCTCTATATGTCAATTTTAGTAAAATATTTGTTTGATCTGTCATCTGAGCTTCATAATGGAATAAAAACGTAATAAGCAGTGTGCAAAATTAGAAATGAATTGAATACCTGCAATCAATTTTGATTTATTATATTGAGTTGAATAATTTATAATGCGAAGAATTCGCACGGGTCACGCTAGTTATATATAAACTTTCAGCACTCTTTCTTCATATAAACTTTAACTATGCCAAATCTCGCAATCCTCCTCGCGCGTAATATTCTTAAAGGGGCACAAAGTTTTTTTTTTTTTTTTTTCTTCACGGATTGTTTCGTACAAACGATGTAAAAGATAAATAGAATATAGAGTTAGGGGTTTAACTCTTTTCTAAGTAATCCGTTATAACCGATAAAAAAAATCGATTGCATCACTTTGTGGTGCCAAAATTTTATTTAGCCTGAATAAAAAAATGTATCATTCCATTATCCCCATTGCTGTTTTAGATTCAGGTATATTGAGGTGAACCTATATTTCATCCAGTCTTCGGGGTAACCTCCCTGGATCTGCTTCGAAGATTTCTGGAAACCGGGAATCGAGAATGTTTTTGTTCCATAAAAACAGCTTGGAAACCTGGTGTGCGAAAAACTAATATGTGTACACTTCTAGAATTGAAAGTAAACATAAGCCTGTAACTCACATACTTTGGCCGCATAGTTCGATGTGAAGAATATAGTCTGGAAAAGCTATTTCTATTGGACAAAATAGCGAGAAAGAAGAACGTGAGGCCGTTTTTCGACCTGATGATCGGATGATCAGACGACATACGAAAGCTATCCGGTATACCCTTCTACATGATACGTCTAAGACTGATGCATATGATACGACTAACGCCCATATGCACGAGACACGGTCAAGACTGTCGGTCGAACTTACTGTCAGTTAAAAACGTATTTCTGTTTCTTCTTAACTGTCAGTCGAGTCGAAACAAGAGTCTACTTTACCGATCGTGCTCTATTGCACCATCCAATTCCTAAGGTACCCATACAAAATAGGCTCTGAACTATCAGTAAATCCGACTGAGAGTCCTGACCGTGTGTGGTGCATACGGGCGTAAGACTGGTTCCCAGTGGAAAAGAATTATAATATCCAGCGAATCGACAATTTTAACGCCCGTATGATGCACCACGCACGGTCAGGACTCTAAGTCGGATTTACTGATAGCTAAAAATTTGGACCACGCAATAGGGCACGCAATAGGACACGGTCAGTAAAGTAGATTCTCGTTCCGAATCGACTGACAGTTAATGAGAAACAGAAATACGTTTTTAACTGTTAGTAAGTCCGACTGACAGTCCTGACCGTGTGTGGTGCATACGGGGGTAAGTGGACACGACTCTCAGTCATGAGGAGGCCACTAAAAAATTAAAGGGACACGTTGTGGATTGCCGATTTAATTTTTTTACTCGCAGCCGTCTTGAGTTTTACCTCTGCATTTTATTTAAATCGGTCGGCACTAATGAATATTTTGGCTGAATTAACAAAGTGATGTTCGCTGCTCACATCGGCTCATCTCTTATTGCGAATAGCTAGCAGAGAATATCTCCTCGTGTTCTTGAAGATTAAGTGGTCGATATGGTTCTCGGTTCACCTATTTTGTTGTAACAACTCCGCAATATTTGCAAGTCCGTTGCATCGAAAACGAAGTAAATGGTTTTGATTGGACGGCACGCGAGTGTCTTATCTAAACGACGCGGTGTTTTACAGTAATTTCTATTATGCTCCGCGTCCATTGTCAAAGCCGGCTTTTGTGTTTCAGACCGAGGTGTACGATGCTCGCGCAGAAGTATCGATCGTTATGTTATATTTGTACTAGACGGCAAAAGACCTCGACGAGAACGCGCAGCCAATCGATTGCAAATGCATTATGTGATGTGACGTGCATTGTGGCTAGATGCATTTACTATTAACTGGTGACTTGTTTAGCCTTCAATTTAGTTTAGGGTAAATTTAATTTCGTAATGTTCGTCTGCCAGTCCATAAGTCACGCGAGGATGACGTCGAACGCAAATGGCCGATAATAATTGGAGAAAATAGGACATTCTCGTCCCAAAAAACGGACCTACCTAAAAAGCGGAGCAACTGTGACCGGCTTTTGTCGACCCGAACGTTGCCGGCGGTAAAATGCTCTAACGGAGAAAGAGATAGAACATACAACTGAACAAGCGCTAAAAGAGGCAAGAAACATTTAGTCTTCGGCGCGCGCGTATCGTTCCGTATGCATTGAGTCAGTGGAAAGTCGGCCACCGATTTTGTTCATCAAAAGTCACCAGCTGCTGGCGGTCGACTCACTTTGTTCTATAATTTATTATTTACGTGCCAAAAAACAGTCCTGTATAAAAATCGGAGCAGCTGTGACCGGCTTTCGCCGATCCGAACGTTACAAGTTAAAATGCTCTAACGGAGAAAAGGATAGAACATACGACTGTACAAGCGTAAAGGAGATAAGAAACATTTAGTCGGCGGCGCGCGCGTATGTATTGAGTCGGTGGAAAGTCGGTCACCGATTTTGTTCATCAAAAGTCACCAGCGGCGGTCTACTCGCTTTGTGCCATAATTTATTATTTTATCATACTCAATCTAACTATTTCCAACTCTCGATCTGTAAATTTTTTTTAACTCATTTAATGATAACAAAGTCACGTGATAACAGTTACAATGGATTACCCATTGTAACTGTTATCATATCATCACTGATGTCGGTATTTTTTGCTAACAAGACAAAACCTCAACTCGCTGCAGGGTTCCACCTATTCTATATACTAGGGAGACCCAAAAGTCCGCAGAACAGAATGGTTACAAATCAAATAAACTAATGAAATAATTTTTTTTTTCGATATAATCTCCTTTAAGCTCAATACATTTACTAGAACTTGAAATTCATTTTTCTAAATCATCAGAAAAATATTTTTTGTCTTAGCCCTGAAAATTAGCTGAAATTGCCTCCTTCGCCTCACTGTCATCCTTAAATTTTCTTCCTCGGAGCTCGTTTTTCAGGTTCGGGAACAAGTAAAAATCGGTGGGAACTAGGTTAGGGCTATAGAGTGGGTGAATCAGCGATTCGAAGCAGAGTTTGTAAACAGCATCTATCGCAAGATGGCTTTTATGAATTGGCGCGTTGACTTACAGAAGCAACATAGCCCTAGCTAGTTTTCCGCGTCTCTTTTCCTTGATATCCACCTTCAGTTTTTACAATTTTTTTTTCTTTTTCATTATATTCGATCAATAAAATCCCTTCACAATTCCAAAAAACTGTTGCCATCGAATTTCCAGCCAATTCCGAGACCTTAAACATCTTAGGGATAGAGTGCCTTTTTGTGCCCTTCCATCGATTCTTGCTTGGACTCGAGACTCAAAGTGATGAGCCTAAGTTTCATCTCCAGTCATAATTTTCTCCAAAACAAGCGTAAGTTCGTCAGCACACAGCTTCAAAAACTCCTTAAAGCTACGACTCGTCATTACTTTTGCGGCGACGTAAGCATTCTTGGGATCCATCTCGCACTAACTTTAGTCATGCCAAGATGGCTGTGTAGAATTCTCATAATTGTAAATTGTTGTATCTGATACATCAACTAATGCAGAAAGTTGTTTCTTCTTCAAGCGATTTTCCAATACAAATCTTTCGGCTTTTTCGACAATATCCGTCGTGGTGGTCTCAATCGGCCGTCCTGGGTGGTGGTCGTCTTCAATCGAGTCTCTACCTTGTTTAAATAGACCATTTCCATGGTTTTACCAGTGACAATGTTATATTCGTAAACAACTCCCATAATATATCATCATCAATGTTATTCGTAAACAACTCCCAACATGGTTTGAGGTTGAGGAGTTTTTCCTTGCTTGGTGAGGAATTTAATCACAGCACGTATTTCGATTTGCGGCATAATGTTTGCAATTCACTTCCATAAAGTTAACTTAGTTTAGCTAAACTGAGGTCATTGTGAAATTGGAATTGATGTTTGGACGTAATCGGCAGATTAATTGGTAAACTGAGATATGTTGATGATGGGATTAAACTACGAATTGATCTTGTTGAATAACTTCCATTTCTACTCGCACTTCATAAAATTTTTCAAAGATTATGTATATTTTCGGTTTAAATTACTTTTATGTAAATATGACGAACATAAATCATCAATTTTCTGTATTCCAATATAATAAAGCATTTACTCAATAAATGTCTTCATTGTTGATATTTATAAGTTAACCGAGTTTAGCTAAACGGAGGTTACTTTGAAATTTTAATTAATATTTGGACGTAATCGACAGATTAATTGGTAAATTTAGATATATTGATGATCGGATTAAACTGCGATTGATCTTGTTGAATAACTTCGATTTCTACTCGCACTTCATAAAATTTTTCAACGATTATGTGTATGTTCGGTTTAAATTACGTTTATATAAATATGACAAACGTGAATCATCTATTTGCTGTATTCCATTAAATAAAGCATTTACTCAATAAATATCTTCATTGTTGAAATTTGAAAGTTAAGTTAACTGAGATTAGCTAAACCGAGGTTATTGTGAAATTGGAATTAACATGTGGATTTAATAGACAGATTATTTGGTAAACTAAAATTTGTTGATGGTCGGTTTAAACTGTGATTGCACTTCGTGAATTTTTTTCAACGATTATGTATAATTTCGGTTTAAATTACTTTTATGTAAATATGACAAACATAAATCATAAATTTTCTGTATTCCAATATAATAAAGCATTTACTCAATAAATATCTTCAGTGTTGAAATTTATAATTAAAGTTAACTGAGATTAGCTAAACCGAGGTTATTGTAAAATTGGAATTAATATTTGGATTTAATCGACAGATTATTTGGTAAACTGATATTTGTTGATGGTCGGTGTAAACTGTGATTGCACTTCGTGATTTTTTTTCAATGATTATGCATATTTGCGGTGTAAATTACTTTTATGTAAATAGGACAAACATAAATATAATCGAATGCAGAAATGAAACCCGAGTTTCCGATATTAACCGCAGGTACAGTACACGCACAGTGCCCATCGTCGATGGGTTCGGATTCGTGTTTCGATATCGGCGATCGCGATACGCCATTCGTCCGCTGTCACAACTCGAAAAGTGTACGGTTTTTAGCGAGCCGTGGCATGCGAGCTCCACCCGTGTCGCTTCAGCTTTGCGTGCTTAGAGGCAATAATTCGTGTTGGAGACAAGTCCCGGTCTTTTAAATTTAGTCGAATTGCCTCGTTTTTGACGTTGTAGCCTTTTACAATTGAGACTGAAATTCGGTCTGTTTTTTTGCTCAGGCCGAAAGTCGGTCATTACAAGCAGGATACCAGTCATAATCAATTTGGTGTTTCCATTTAAAATGTCAGTTCGTCGCCACAGGATGCATTGCCACGCAGTGTCTGTGTGGTGTGTACAAATCAGTCCATTATATAAAGCCTTATCAAAAGAGGTATTTATAATTTAGTAAAGAAAAAAAAATACTGTTAATTTTCGACTTAGGTACTATTTAAATGCCAAGTTTCAATTTCTTAGTTTAATTAAATGTTTATTTATTTAATTACGTACAGTTATGAAAATATTAATTTTTTTACGTTCGGGCGTTTCAATAACAATTGCATATTTCGAGAAGTTATTCTCGCTCATCAAATATTTAACACATTCTGGTGCACAATGACCATGAAAAGTCGCAAGACGAATTTAGTTCCTAGATCAACTACTTCAATGCGTCGATTAAAGGTCGTTCCGCCAATGGTGTATTCATACTCGGAATACCCTATTGGCGGAGCGCGCGTCGGACCCTAGCTCTCCACAGATTGAGCCACAGACCGTTCGCAACGGGCCACTGTCCTCGAACTTAACATCTGCTATATCCCTAATAACTGAAAAAATCTTCATTCCATTTGGAAACAGAAGGCATTGTGCAGCTTTAACCGCATGACCGATATTATTTACTGGAATAGTGGATATTAAAGGTCCGAGGTTCGAACCCTGGCTGACTTCTGATTGCATGAAATAAGAATAAGATACAAAATTACCCGCACGTGATTTCTGTCCGCAATATGTGATAACGAATAAGATTACATAACCGCGTAACACATCCCTATTAACGTTTGCAACGTTAGCAACGACATTAACTAATATAAAAAAAGACAAAAGAACAAACCAACCCGCACATGGGCACACCCCTGACACTCCATACTAGCGACCAGATTTAATTGCCTACACTATTACACGTATTCGCCTATTTGTATCCGTTTGTGTGTGTGCGTAAATTAATGTAGGGCTGTCAGCAGCGTGCAGGTAAATAATTTTTACTAATACTATATATCGGTGTCGATCGTTGCGGGCAGTCGCACCGGTCGAACGAGTTGACGCTATAAGTCAGCCACATAGCTGTTTCTCTTTCTAACCAATAGCGTCAATCAAATGATTGTTTCGATAGCACGCTGGCATAGCAACTTTGTACTGGGGCGCACGTCTTTATTATTACCGAATTGTAAAAATGAAATTATGTAAATAAATATTGTATACTATACATTTAGTTGAGTGAAAGTGATTTGATAATAATAATATTAAGATAGAATTTGAAAAAAGGTACTTAGTGTGGATCCTAAAAACAAAATAAAATTTTAAATAAAAATAAATTTTGTTCATTTATAAATGTGATACATTGGAATAAGATCTTTGTTGTAATTTTGACTCTTAATAAGCAATATGAAAAGCCTATGGCAGACACTACAAGGATACGTTTTCCAACCACATCCCTTTCAAACAAAACAATGACTTTTAACAACAGTTTGTATTTTAAAACTGGTCTGTGATATTTTTGTAGATATAACATTATAGGCACTAACCAAATAAGTTGGTGATACAAAACAAAATTAATTACGACAAACAAAAGAAATGGTGCGTGAACTTATGTACGCGCGTGAGAAGTTATACTTCTTTGGCATCATTAAATAATACATACAGATAGATAACCTCAATTATATTGGAGCACTTGAAAAAGTCTATAAACATAATTTTTTCACTAATATTTACGAATAGTAAATATATTAATCAAAATATTGAATTTAAATCACTACTGAATATAATTTATCAGCACATATATAAATCGCACTTATATGAAACTAAAACACGTGTGTGAATGTAGACACTAGAGACATGTGGATAAATACTACGAATATGAAAACAGTGAACAGAGGCGACGATGGTGCCAATAGCTTTTGTTTCGAGACTGCAACCGCTGCAACTTCATACTGTAACTTTTGTGTGACGAATCTTAAAATTTCACTCTAATCATTTTTTCATAACGCGCCCTGAAGAAGTATAACTTCAAAAAGGGAGACGAAACGATCTCCTATCCTATTTTATTGCTTTTTAAGCACTCGTACACAGCGCAATAAACCGTTATACTTAATTATTATAAATAGTTATCAATGAAGACTGAATTACACAAGTTAAACTCAACCAAATATCGCAAAATCAAACAAATAACATGCGCACGCAACAAGCGGCAACATGTGATCCCATACTCTCGATCGTACTCGTTATCTGCGGGTGATGTTAAACTGGCGGAGGGAGATGAGTGTCGCATCTTTACGTAGTAATTGTTAGTATTCTTTGACATGGGTTAGTAAGCGCACAAGGAACCAAGTAAGAAACCAAACTGAGCTGAACCTATGCAGATTACGCTTAATTTTGCCCGACGTCAGTCGGAATGAGTCACATAGCGTGCGATAGAATTTCATCATGCCATCAGTTGAGATTTTGGCAATAATTTTGCCCACACATGGTCATTTAGTGTGGAAACTTCGTGTATTCACACCGATTTGGCCTTCAAGCCCTTCGCATGTGATGCAGAAAGTTTTAGGTTCTGATCTCGCAAGTGAAGTCAGGTATAAAATTTCTTCCTAATGACACGCACCTGCTTAGTTTTGCCCGACATCTGTTGGATGAGTCACACAGTGTACGATAGAATCCTATTACGTTATCAGCTGAAATTTTGGCAACCATTTTTCACCACACATCTCGTCATTTAGTGTGCCAGCTTTTTGTGTTCACACTGATCTGACCTTCAAGCCCTTCGCATGTGATGCAGAAAGTTTTAGGTTCTGTATCTCGCAAGTGAAGTCAGGTATAAAATTCCTTCCTAATGACACGCACACGCTTAGTTTTTCCCGACATCTGTTGGATGAGTCACACAGTGTACGATAGAATCCTATTACGTTATCAGCTGAAATTTTGGCAACCATTTTTCCCCACACATCTCGTCATTTAGTGTGCCAGCTTTTTGTGTTCACACCGATCTGACCTTCAAGCCCTTCGCATGTAATGGAGAAAATTTTTAGATTTTGTATCGCGCAAGTGAAGTCTGGTATAAAGTCCCTTAATAATGTTTATTGAGTAAAGTACTAGCCCCACACATTTTTAGGTATCTCTTCCTCGTCCATTTGGAACGCATCTACAGTTTCATTTGCGCTAATAAAACAAATACTCCGACCTTTATCCTCATTTTCACGCGCGAGGTCATGTCTGTACGGCGGATGAGTCACTAATTGTACGTTGGGGAGACATTTATAGAATAATTCGTCTGTCTGGCGGAATAGGCATTGTCGTGGCGAAGGGTTCCATTTCTCGGTCGTTTTTCTCGAATTTTCGCACGAACGAGTGGTAAAGAGGCTCTCGCTTATGAGTTTACAATAATAGTTCTGTTATTCCCTAAAGAAGTAGTAACGTAATGACTCTTTTTTGTATTTCCAATTATTTGTGTTTCCTATAGAGAAGTGATAAAAGTATCACTTTTGCTGGTGGTTCCATTTCTCCTCGTATGTTTTTCTCGAATTTTCGTAAGAATGCGTGGTAAAGAAGCTCTCGCTTGTAAGTTTGCAGTAATAGTTTTGTTATTCTCTAAACAAGTAATCTCGTTTGTGTTTCGTATGGAGAAGTGATAAAAGTATCACTTTTGCTGGTGCTTCCATTTCTCGGGTGTTTTTTCTCGAATTTTTCGTAAGAACGAGTGGTAAAGAAGCTCTCGCTTGTAAGTTTGCAGTAATAGTTTTGTTATTCTCTATACAAGTAATCTCGTTTGTGTTTCGTATGGAGAAGTGATAAAAGTATCACTTTTGCTGGTGGTTTCATTTCTCCTCGGATGTTTTTCTCGAATTTTCGTAAGAATGAGTGGTAAAGAAGCTCTTGCTTGTAAGTTTGCAGTAATAGTTTTGTTATTCTCTAAACAAGTAATAACGTAACGACTCTCGTTTGTGTTTCGTATGGAGAAGTGATAAAAGTATCACTTTTGGTGGTGGTTCCATTTCTCGGGTGTTATTCTCGAATTTTCGTAAGACTGCTTAGTAAATAAGCTCTCGCTGACGAGGTTGCAGTAATAGTTCTGTTATTGTCTAAACAAGTACTAACGTACTAACGTTAACAAGACTCATTTGTATTTCAAATTATTTGTGTTTCGTATAAAGAAGTGATAAAAGTATCACTTTTACCGGTGGTTCCATTTTTTGGGTCTTTTTCTCGAATTTTCGTAAAAATGCGTGGTAAAGAAGCTCTCGCTTGTAAGTTTGCAGTAATAGTTTTGTGATTCTCTAAACAAGTAATGACGTAACGACTCTCGTTTGTATTTCGAATTATTTGTGTTTCGTATAAAGAAGTGATAAAAGTATCACTTTTGCTGGTGGTTTCATTTCTCGGGTGTTTTGTCTCGAATTTTCGTAAAAATGCGTGGTAAAGAAGCTCTCGCTTGTAAGTTTGCAGTAATAGTTTTGTTATTCTCTAAACAAGTAATAAAGTAATGACTCTTGTTTGTATTTCGAATTATTTGTGTTTCGTAAAGAGATGTGATAAAAGTATCACTTTTGTTGGTGGTTCGATTTCTCGGGTGTTTTTCTCGATTTTTCAAATGAACAAGTGGTAAAGATGCTCTCGCTTACGAATTTGCAGTAATAGTTTTGTTATTCTCTAAACAAGTAATGACGTAACGACTCTCGTTTGTGTTTGGAATTATTTGTGTTTCGTATAGAGAAGTGATAAACGTATCACTTTTGCTGCCCAACATAAAAGTCGCTTTTGGTTTCTCCATTAGAAACGAATTTGTAGCTGCCTGATTCAGCACCGAATAAATACGACTAAGAATGCTTACGAAAGGGGAAATTTGCGTAATATCGATTCACGTTTGAAAAGGTAGATTTTTCTCTAACCAGAATATAAAATCCAAAAATATAAAACGAAACCAGACTTAATTTGTGAAGGAGATTTTTAATAAAGGTTTAGTGAAACTGTCTAAACGTATGTAAGTTCGTACTGCATGATTGGGGTAAGTTGTTTTTTTGACATAATTAAATTAAATAAAATTGAATAATTGTTAATTCACAATTAAATGAGACTACGTGATGTAGTATTATTTCTACTTTCTTTAAGTTCTTTACCACGACCTAGGTTTCGTTGTATTACAACATCTTCAGGTGGGCTATTATAAAAGGTTCGATTCGAAGAAGACTTTGCTAATAGCCCACCTGAAGATGTTGTAATATAACGAAACCTAGGTCGCGGTAAAGAACTTAAAGAAAGTAGAAATAATACTACATCACACAGTTTCATTTAATTGTGAACCGAGGTAATCTTTTATTAATTTTGGCCATGATTTCGCAATGAAATAAAATTTTCAAACGAAAATAGACAAAATCAAACTGTATGTTAATTAATAACATTTATTAGTGGAATATCGTCCTCGTCAACTGAATCAACAGTTTGAGGATTATCTGAATCTGAAGTCTCTGAATCCAAAATAAAACTTAATCTGATTTCAGATTCACATGAAAAGATTGACTGACAGTTTGACAGATACGAAACACGACCCGAGGAAACCCCCGCCGTAAATGTCAAGTGGTGCGCGTAATATTTCTATTACAACAAAATTGAAGAGTGACAAATGAAATATTTTCTATTATATTTATCAAGATAATTTATCAAATACAATTATCGGTGATAATTATCACTTCGAACTCTGCAACCATAAAGCCGATTTTTCGGCTTCGCACTGAGAGCACGCACGAAGCACTTGGCGTAGCTAGCAGATAATGAGACGGCGCAAATCGATTTGCCGGTCACGCGCTGATCGGCGGCTTATCTGGCACATGAACCTCGTCTATCTTTCATCTTCTCCCTGTGACAGCTGGTGGCACTCGTGACTGCTGTTGCGAGATAAATACGAGGTGACGTGTTGAACGTGGAATGCGTAGCATTTTTCGCGGGTCTACTCGCTGTAGGGAGATCGAAAGAATGGCGTCTGTGTATGTTTGTATGTATATACGTGTGTGTGCAACAGTAGCGAGTGACCGCGGTTTCGCCCGCGTGCTATTGAATCTCTTGGGACTCCTTTCTTAAAAAAAGAGAGAAACAAAAAGAAACGAGTGTGCTTTAGACCACACGACTGAAGTAAAACTTCAAATTCACAAAATATGAACTTTAAAATGAATTTACAATTTTATTCATATGTACGGAAAAATTTAATTCATATGTACGGAAAAATTTTATTCATATGTACGGAAAAATTTTATTTATATGTACGGAAAAATTTTATTCATATGTACGGAAAAATTTTATTCATATGTACGGAAAAATTTTATTCATATGTACGGAAAAATTTTATTCATATGTTGCAAATATTATTTTTTTACAACGTAAATATATTACGTACACTATATCTTTCACGGGCGTAAAAACGTAGTGCATATTTAAATAACACTATTGGTCGCCCAGCAGTCGAAATTGGACCAATAGTCCATTGAAATGTAAATTTTTTTGGGTTTAGCGTGCATTTGTCAGATGACGCAATTTTATTTTTTAGATGTCAAGGGGGGTTAGTGTAAAGTTTTATCCAAATTTGTGGGGTCGCAACCCTTGTTCCGCGGAATAATGAAAAGATGATTGAAGACTATGTCTTATCACTAAAAATATTAATGTATACTTATGAGTACTGGAGAATAGTATTAGTTTCGCAGCGCCGTAAAACCCTAATAAATAAATAAAATTTAAAAAGTTTATATTGAAAATTATTCCTTGAAAACCCCTCTATAAAAATGCTCTGATATCATTTTTTCGTAAAATGACCAGATAAAAGTAATAATGACCAAAAGGAAATTTATTCCAACATTTTGATCGATTTTCGTTTATAACTTTGTTGTTTTTGGTTCTACGATTAAAGTTGCAGGACCAAAATTGTAGAGAATTTAATTTGCAACGAAAAATGTTTTTGCCAATTTTTCTCTGCGACCAATAGTTTGCCAGATAAACCGTAAAAATCATTTGCACCCCTTTTTCTAAGATGGCGGCCGCAGGACAAGGGTTGTGACCCCAAACTTGGATTTAACTTTACACTAACCCTCCTTGACATGTAAGAAATAAAATTGCACCCTCTGACAAATGCAACCCCAAATGTAACTTTTCAATGGACTACAACCCCAAATGTAACTTTTCAATTAAATTTGAATGTTATTGAGGTTCTTTCGTCAAAGAGTATACCTTTATAATCAATGCACATAATTTTTTTGAATTTTGTTCTATTACGTCATTTTTGCCTTGACATTCACTCCACTGATTGTTGAAAAAAGAATATTTGAAGTCACACAAAATTCACAGCACGAAACTCATTCAATTTGACATTTTAAAATTGTATGGCGACAATCTTTACTCTGTGCGATTGTTCGACCGCAGACTATTATGTTTACCATTGACAGTATGAACGTAAACAATAAATCTTTTATTGTTGAACGTAAACAATGATTTTTTTTAATGTATTTGTAATATATAATTTAATGTATTTGTGACACGTATTATATATAAAAAAAAGCTCTCTGCACTCCTTCTCCATATAAACTTTAACTATGCCAAATCTCACACTCCCCCGTGCGCGCAATATGCTCGAAAAGGGGTACAAAGTTTTCTCTTCATGTATTAATGCTTGTATATAGACTATTTCTGACCATGTAAATATATAAATATATTACCTAGTATTATGTATTTCACAGACACAATAAATATACATTTTAAAATACAAAGTTTTGTTGTAGTTGATTTAAGTTACTAGTACCTTTAGAATTTCTATGAACTTTTTAAATACCCAACTACATGCCATAAGTTGCTCGACTATTACTCGTAAACTAGTAGAGCCACTTAGCTGTGATAAGTTTCCTTTTAATTTCGTTTATGTATATATGTGTATATATATATATATATATATACATATATATATATATATATATATATATATATATTACTATTGTGAATACTTTCAGACATTCAAAAATAGCGGTTTAGCTGATAGACACGTGACTGTAAAAAATGACTACTTTAAATTATATTTCATAAATAGATCCCTGTATCGAAAAGGTCTTTATGACATAACCCTGTTATTTTTAGAAGATCTATTCAATAAAAAAAATTACCCCGAATTTACCTGTAGGGGATGCCTCCCCTAAAACATTTTTTTAAGATTATTTTAAGGTTAATTTGGCACGGTTATAAATATGTATAATTAAGGTATATTTTAGTTTTGTAGGTGTCACTAATAGTTTGTAAGTAAAATGGTTGTGACATATAGATGAATAGACAGACAGACAGGTATTGTGAAAGTATAAGGTATAATTCCTGTTTTGAATACGGGGTCCTAGTAAAAATTATACTCTTAAATAGAGAAAATGGAAAAAGAAAAATAAAAAAGTTTTATTAAAATCTTCAGTCAGACGCTTGAAAAATCTCGTATTTTTTAGGAAAAGCAGGCTATTTTTGAAGTTATACTTCTTTAGGTGCGTTATGAAAAATGTTGAGAGTGAAATTTTACAATGCGCGCGCACGATGCAACAAAAATCGACGGGATGAAGTTGCTCACTAAATATGCGTGTAGTGACTGGTACTATATTCAGGATAGTTACTGAGGTATTTGTAAATACACAACACGTGTTTTATATTCATACAAATCTAAGTTATGCCGGTGCTATTAAATAATATTTTTTAGTAATTGAAATTGAATAGGGGTCCAAATAACAAGAAAAACATTTATTTATTGTGAATATTCGTGATAGAAATAGTGGATATAAGCTTTTTAAAATATATTTTAACTGTATTTTTCTAAGTGAGGTTAAGTTTTCGGTACGTATTTATATGCATTGTAAATTATTACTTTATCATTAATTAAATACTTAAAATTACAAAAATAATTCTTTTACAATAAATTTTCTTTAATTATTAAATGATAATGATTGTAATTCTAGATTAAAAGATCAATTTTTTTACTACTGTGCGAGAATATAAATTTTAATTTTTAAAATTACATTATTTGATTGAATTTAGATTTTACCAACCGTATTTATAATTACGCTCCAGTCCTTTTATTAGTTTATTTTCATTAATTATTTGCGTGCTAAATAAAGTTATTCTTGTATTATGCCAAAGATGTATAACTTGTAACGCGCGTACATAAGTAAAATTTTATAATAGATTATAAACGTTATTTCTACGGAAATCTTTGATTCAGCACGTTGAAACAATGTTCAGAATATGTCCTATGATATACTCTTGTATGAGAAAATAATAAAGAGTATATCACAGGACATATTCTGAACATTGTACTAGTCTGTATGAGAAAATAATAAAGAGTATATCACAGGACATATTCTGAACATTGTACTAGTCTGTATGAGAAAATAATAAAGAGTATATCACAGGACATATTCTGAACATTGTACTAGTCTGTATGACAAAATAATAAAGAGTATATCACAGGACATATTCTGAACATTGTACTAGTATGTATGAGAAAATAATAAAGAGGAAGAGGAAAATAATCACAGGACTTATTCTGGAGATGAGAGATATCATAGGATAAGAGTATATCATAGGATCTGTATATAATACAGATCTCATAGGCCGGATAAGTTCGTTGAAAAATTCACATACAATTTGTAGAGCGAAAAAGACATTCACTATGACAACGACAGAACAAATGTCAATGTCAGTTGACAGTTTATTTTTAATCCATTTAGGCAATGGTTGCACATGAAAAAAAACGATTGATACTGATTATTTTTTGTAATCGTTTCTGAAAAGTCATTGTTAACTTCGTTATTTTATTATTGTGATTTTTATTTGTCATTAACAGTTCTTGATATATTGCTTTTTTTATTGTGATCACAAATTGTATTTTATTTGTTGCTCTTTCCTGGTTGTCAGACACTGAATTATTTATTTTTTTAATTTTAAATAAAATCTGCTTTTTATATTATAATCTATTTCTGTAACACTAGATCCCTTTTCGTTGGTCTCATTTGGTATTGTAACAGATCGCATCGCCGTGCAGTAATAAGGAAATAGAAAAAAATAACAGAATTTTTGCGCAGACAAGTTTGATGTAAAAACAGAATTTATTGATTGCACGCTGGTATTAATTAAAGAGGTTAGTTCGATAATTCTAAAATCATTTTTGAAATTATACTTCATTAGGCGCATTATGAAAAAAATATGAGGATGAAATTTGATTGCTCACTACGCAACAAAAATCTATAGGAAATTAACAGTATGAAGTTGCTCACTAAACATATATTTACATAGTTTATTTGACAGATGAGTGGTTTACCATTTTATTTTTCTGCTGGCTTTCGTTATAAGCCAATCATCTGTCAGACCGTGTCTATACACGTGTTCATATTAAATTGAATGCTAGTATTTATTTAAAATAATTAAATTTGATTTCAAAATTACTTTATTAAATATAAAATAAATAATAATATTTTATAAAAAATTAATAATTAATAATAATGTTATATTAAATGATAGTGATTGTAATTCTAGATAAAAGATCAAATGTTTTACAACTCTATGAGAAAATAATGAACTTGAAGCGCGATAATTTGGAAACGGTCTGGCAGATGATTAGCTTACAATTGAAAACCAGCAGAAAAATAAAATGGTGGATCACTCGTCTGTCAAATAAATTTTAGATTTTAATATTTAAAATTTAATTATTTGATTGAATTTAGATCCCACTCAAGTTCTTTTATTACTTTATTTTCACTAATTATTTGGGTGCTAAATAAAATTATTTTTATATTATGCTAAAGAAGTATAACTTTAATGCGCGTACATGAGTATACACACAATTTTTTTTTGAGAATTTTATCTAAGGTAGTTTTAGTGATGATTATTACTAAAAATATGCCCCTTTTGTTCACGAATAGCTAAAATTAATATTAAACGAAGCTGGATTGCTAGGAATATATTTAAAATTTAGCAAAAAGCTGTAGTAACTAGATTTCGCTAGTCTATTTCTCGTGAAATTACTGATATTGTATCCAGAACTTTTTAGATTGTTTGAAACCACCGTTCGGTTCCAAATTAGAGCGAATGACGACGTATTACACGTTGCTTTGAAGCTGAATATTTCGTAAATAGGGCCGAAAATTAAAAAAAATGGAAATGAAACCTTGAATGAAATTTATTTTTGAAGACCTCTTCAGTGATACTTTACTCTATAGGGTATTGAAGAAAGACCCTCGTCTATTCTACATGTCGTAACTACATTAATGGCAAATTCCCGACACTCCATACAAACCAACAGATTTAATTGCCTACACTGTTACATACGTATTCGCCTATCCGTATCCGTTTGTGTGTGTGCGTAAATTAATGTAGGGCAGTCTGCAACGTGCAGGTAAAGAATATTTACTATCACTACATATCGGTTTCGATTGTTGCGAGCAATAGCACAGATCGAGCGAGTTGAAGCTATACGTCAGCAACGTAGCTGTTTCTCTTTCTAACAAACAGCGTCGATCGAATGACTGTCTCGATAGCACACTGGCGCAGAAACTTTGTACTGGCGCGCACGTCTTTATTATTACCTAATTGTAAAAATGTTATTATATAAATAAATATTTTATACTATACATTTAATTTTGTGAAAGTAATTTGATAATAATAATATTAAGATAGAATTGGATAACTTAGTGCGGATCCTAAAAACTAAATAAAATCATAAATGAAAATAAATTTTTTTATTTATAAATGTGATACACTGAAATATTGCCTTCGTTGTATATTAGACTTGATTAGATTTGCTTCACGTGAAAAAGCTCTTAATAAACTGTACAATAAGCCTAAGGCTGATTCTACAAGGATCCGTTTTCCAACCAACAAGGATACGAGTTCAAACAAAACAATGACTTTTAAGAACAGTTTGAAATTTTAAACTGCTCAGTGACATGTTTGTAGACATAAAATTACTAACTAAATAAGTTGGTGATACAAAACAAAATTATTTACGACAAACAAAAAGAGGGAGACAAAACAATCTCCTATCTTTATTGATTTTATTACTTTTTAAGCACTCGCACACAGCGCAATAACGGACCGTTATATTGAATTATTATAAATAGTTATCAATTAAGACTGAATTACACAAGTTAAACTCAACCAAATATCGCAAAATAAAATAAATAACACGCGCACGCAGCAAGCGGCAACCTGGGAACGCGTACTCTCGATCGTACCACTTATCTGCGGGTGACGTTAAATTGGCGGGGGGGGGGGGTGATTGTCGCTTCTTTACGCAGTAATAATTTGTATTCTTTGCTAATGGACTTTTTGAAATCTAAATGTATTTCTTTGAAAAACACAAAAACAATTTTTTAACGTCTTCCTTATACGACGCTGGTTAAATCTGGTGCAAAAACTTGTTTAAACAAAATGTTTTTAGTTTCTTTTTCTATTACATTTTCTCTTATGTACAGTTGTTTTGTCACTAAATGGCGCCACTTCAACCATTTGTACAATTAATCATGTGTAATCCGATAAAATATTATTTTTATATAAGTTGCCTAGATTATCAAATAATACAAATTTAAATTTTGGATAAAATCATAATTATGTGTAAAATTAGCACAATGTGCAAATAGCGCCAATTGGCAACATATAACATATTGTCAAATGTCTTAAAGAATTCTCATTTATTGGGTTTGGTGGTATCTGTAAAGCAAAAACATAGCTTAAAGGTGCTCCCTCACCGGCAGTATTCGCCTGTAATGTAACGTTACAGATTCGAGCATTACATCAGTGAGAGAAGAAAACCGAGCATTACAGTGCGCAACCTGTAATGATACAATCTGTAATATTTTGATACAACTTGTAACATCAATGCGCACCACTTGTAATTGACCGTGTCGCAGACGCGGAGCACTCCCCGCCCCGCTCAGTGGCACACATGGCAGTGAAGTGAAGGCACGTTACATTACAGCAGGCGAATGCTTGTCAGTCAGGGAGACAGCATTGTAACGTAATGCTTAATATCGAATCTGAAATGTTACATTACAGGCGAATGCTCAAAATCGAATCTGAAATGCTACATTACAGACGAATGCTCAAAATCGAATCTGAAATGTTTCATTACAGGCTAATACCCGTCAATCAGAAAGGCAGCATTGTAACGTAATGCTCAAAGTCGAATCTGAAATGTTACATTACAGGCGAATGCTCGAAATCGAATCTGAAATGTTACATTACAGGCGAATGCTCCTCAGTCGGAAAGGCCGCATTGTAACGTAATGCTCAAAGTCGAATCTGAAATGTTACATTACAGACGAATGCTCAAAATCGAATCTGAAATGTTACATTACAGGCGAGTGCTCCCGGTGAGTGTACACCGTGGTATGTATTATCATATAATTAACACTTGACTGTTGTTACCCACTTCTACGAGACCATTTTGTTGTATTACATCTCGAACACCTTCAGATACTATTGAGTGTCTCCTCATTCATAAGACATTCAAGCCACAATTAATGCACCGAAGCATTGTCCGCTGAACGCGGTCAGCTGGTTGGGTCAGAAAAACAAATCCTTGAGTGAGCCAAGCACAGCGGTTCAGATCCGAAAACTGCGTCAAAAATTGTTTGGAAGAGAAATCGAGGTCCGAAAGCAAGTTAGTCGGTAAAAAGGTAATAAAAACACGGTTAAGATAAGAATTATACGACAATTGTCCACGCAACGGAAAGTAATGTCACTTTTAAATTTTAATATTCGAAAAGACGTTTGTGAGTGTTGCCATATTAAATAATAAATAAAGCATATTCAGATTTATTTTTAAGTTGTAATAGGATATTGAACTTGATTTTTAAATTTTTCTATTTTGCGTTATAAGCACACTATGTTTATATTTCCAGGATATATGGCATATTTTTTTATATAAATCACTTTTAAAGTTTGAATTTTCGAACTCGCGCTAAAAACGCAATTTCTGTAATGGCGGTCATCGTGACGTCACACGCAATGTAAACATAAACAGTCCTGCTCGCTGAAGGGGATTATTATTTATTTTCATATTAAAATGGCGTATAAACGGTGTGTAGTGCCACAATGTACAAATATGTCTATAAAAAGTCCACACAAAGTGTTCATTTCAGTGCCGACGAATGCTAAAGACAAAAAAAGTGGCTGCAATTAGCCCGAAGAGATCCAAACGGCATTATAGCTCACTCAAATGTTTTTATATGTGAAGATCATTTCGATGTAAGTAATATTTCTGTTTTAAATATTATTATCGATATCAATGCCTAGAAACCAAAAGAATAAGAACACATTAAATTTTTGTATGAATGCGTTTTACTCGCCTGTGACGTCATCTGACTATTAACCAATAACAGGGCGTTTGCGACGTTGATTGAATTTCAACAAATATTGTGATTTATTTACGTTCTTACAAAATATAAACTTATTCTTTCGAAAATGAAAAGCAATACTCTTATTTATATTACAATCTAATAGGATGACCACGAATTGTGGCATATTTTCGATGCTGTTAAATAGCCTATTGAAATTCGACTAATATTGTTACAAAGAAGCATATAACAATTTATCAAAATGGTAAATGACACAATATCATCATCATCATCATCATCATATCATCATCATCATCACATATATTAATACGCTAAGGTTAAGATGTTACTCTCCCTTTTTAGAAAAAACCTCACAACTAATCCACATAAATTATATATCATTTTATAGATAATTGCTTGCTCTACCGGCATCCACAACTAAAAAATTTATTATTGCTATTGTTTTTGCAAATTAATTAATTATTAAAATTATATACACAAAACAGCAATGCTGCCATCTAACGGCTCAACGTCAATACGATTGACGGTCGGTAAAATGTTTGTTTAATTTCAAATCCACTCACGTATAAATAAAGTGGCGCTTTAGCTCAATGCTTTTGATACTTGCGCCTCTATATGTCAATTTTAGTAAAATGTTTGTTTGATCTGTCATCTGAGCTTCATAATGGAATTAATAATGCGAAGACTTCGCACGGGTCACGCTAGTATCATATTATAATAGTTATTAAAATAAGTTTATTTATTTATATTACGATTATAGTATTTTTATAACCTTAGATATTTGGGCGAATTATGGATATTAAAAATGTTTAAATGGCAAAATTTTTTATTTACCAATTGTAAACAACCCTGACATTGAAATTAAATTGACCTTAAAGTTGAATTTTTTATCCTTTTCTTTTGTATGACCTTCTTTTGAAAAAACTATGCAAATGAAAGGGATAGTTAGTAAAGTCAAATTTACTATCGATCGCTGAGAAAGTTATCTATACAATGTTGCCACATTTCTTACGTTTATCGAAATGAAATATATAGGTTGATGCATTTCCATATTAATGACTTATGTCTATCCTTTATCCTTTTCTTTTTATGACTTTCTTTTGGGAAACTATGCAAATGAAGGGGATAGTTAGAAAAGTCAATTTCACTATCGATCGCTGAGAAAGTTATCTATACAATGTTGCCACATTTCTTACGTTTATCGAAATAAAATATATAGGTTGATGCATTTCCATATTAATGACTTATGACTATCCTTTATCCTTCTCTTTTGTATGACCTTCTTTTGAAAAAAACTATGCAAATGAAAGGGATAGTTAGAAAAGTCAAATTCACTATCGATTGCTGTGAAAGGTATCTATGCAATATTGCCACATTTCTTACGTTTATCGAAAGAAAATAGATAGGTTGATGCTTTTTTATATTAATGACATGACTACCCTTTATCCTTTTCTTTTATATGATCTTCTGTCGGTAAACAATGCAAATGAAAGGATAGCTTGATCGCTGAGAAAGGTATCTATACAATATTGCCACATTTCTTGCATTTATCGCAATAAAATAATACAGGTTGATGCATTTCAATATTAATGACTTATGACAATTTTTAAATTTCAGAAAAAAGTTAAAAAAAATAGGTGTATTGCAATCTGTCCACGATGCACTATTACGGATTGAAGTGGCGCTCATTAGTGCTGATACATACTGTGAATGTTCGTTTTTTGGCGTCTGTATTTTAAATGGCTAAATAGAAAAATGAGAAATAAGTGTAGGAAAATTGTTGGAAAATCGAAATGACGGAAAATTAATCTTAATACAAAGAAAAATGAATTTTGTTTAAACGCTTAGAGTGTAGAACAATCAAAGAAAAAAAAAGATGTCTGAAATGATAGGATGTGAACGAAAAAATCAAATTAATTTTTTGGATTTCTTGTTATTTCTAAGAATTAAATTTTTTTAAATTTTCAATGCACAGTGCATATATTTACGCGGAGTCTTACACGCACTATAGCAAAAGTGCATTTTTCACATGTTTTTATATTCGTTGTCACCGGCACGGCTTGCTTACCGGCCGAGTTGCCAATTTTGTTACAGATGTTATAATTTAATTTCTCTGCTATTTCCGAAATGTTATTTGTTGCCGTATCAAGAATATGAAATATGTTACGTATTATGAAAATATCTCGCGATAACTCAAGATTCGCGATTATGAATGATATTGATGAATCATTGGTCAAAAACTATAACTGTGCTAATAATAGTCAAGTGAAAACGTCACCACATGAACATAAATAAAAATAAACTTATCTACTTCGAATAGATCTTGCACAGTTACGTGTAAATATAAAGTATACGTTTACAGGTACGTAGTCTTTATATTACAATATTTGCCAATATTAATGTACTCTTTCATAGCCTTAAAAATCGCTAATAATCCAATGACATAACATTCGCGATTATGAATGATATTGATGAATCATTGGACGAAAACTATAACCGTGCTAATAATAGTCAAGTGAGAAGGTAATCACTTGAAAATAAATAAAAATAAACTTATCTATTTCGAATAGATCTTGCACAGTTACGTGTAAATATAAAGTGTACGTTATAAATACGTAGTCTTTATATTACAATATTTGCTAATATTAATGTAGTCTTTCATAGCCTTAAAAAATTCACGATTATGAATGATATTGATGAATCATTGGTCAAAAACTATAACCGTGCTAATAATAGTCAAGTGAAAACGTCAACACATGAAAATAAATAAAAATACACTTATCTATTTCGAATAGATCTTGCACAGTTACGTGTAAATATAAAGTATACGTTATAAATACGTAGTCAATATTTGCCAATATTAGTGTTATTTTTACTATTAAAATATATTGCCTAGCATGTCATTCATAGCTTTTGTATAGTTACTGTATATAAATTTATTTTGACAAAATTGTTGAGAACTGCGCTCTGTGTAACACGCGAAATTGGTGGGGTTAGAGGAGTTACGCTAAATTCATCTTTGCAAACATTGAAGGAAAAGTAATAACAACCTTTTTTCATAACCATAGATTTTCTTGATTTTCATGAAATCATTTTCGTGTTACCAAATCGTTTACGGGTGTTAAACTTTCAAGAAATATTTTATAGGAATTATTTGGCGAACTACCGTATTTACGTCAAAAGGTCCTATGACATTTTTTTAGATCATTAAATTTTCTATAATTTTTGTCTGAGGTGTAATTTTGTAAAATCAATAGTTTACGACATATGACGCGTTGAATATTATTTTAATTCTACACTTTTTTTAATGTATTGTTCTTTCTACATTTTTTGCAATTTCTACAATTTTTTCTTTAACTTATTGTTTATACAACTCTTTATTTATAAGATATAGATCATTAAATTTTCTATAATTTTTGTCTGAGGTGTAATTTTGTAAAATCAATAGTTTACGACATATGACGCGGTAAATATTATTTTAATTCCACATTTTTTTTAAATTTATTGTTTTTTCTACATTTTTTGCAATTTCTACAATTTTTTCTTTAACTTATTGTTTATACAACTCTTTATTTATAAGATATAGATCATTAAATTTTCTATAATTTTTGTCTGAGGTGTAATTTTGTAAAATCAATAGTTTACGACATATGACGCATTGAATATTATTTTAATTTCACATTTTTTTTAAATTTATTGTTCTTTCTACATTTTTTGCAATTTCTACAATTTTTTCTTTAACTTATTGTTTATACAACTCTTTATTTATAAGATATAGATCATTAAATTTTCTATAATTTTTGTCTGAGGTGTAATTTTGTAAAATCAATAGTTTACGACATATGACGCATTGAATATTATTTTAATTCTACACTTTTTTTAATGTATTGTTCTTTCCCACATTTTTTTGTAATTTCTACAATTTTTTCTATAATTTATTGTTTATACAACTCTTTATTTATAAGATGCTGTCTCCCAGAATTGTTTTTTTTAATATGTCATTAACTATTCATTGCTCATGATATTATTATACTGGTGTATCTATTAAATTAAGTTGTATACTTTGCGCCGTCACATGTAACATTACGTTTGCATAATAAATGAATGAATCATTACTCCGTTATGAAACTGATCCAACAAGTGGTTTCATAATCGGCTCTCGATATTAACACTCGGGATTTCTGACGGTAGTTTAACACGCGTGAGTTGCTCGGTTTACTCGAGTCGTCAGTCGTTAACCGTGGATTTCACTCTTACAATGTTTAGGGTCCAGGAGAGAAACTATGGTACGTTTCACATAGATACGACGCATAATGGATCGAAATTGTTATTTAAGGGACATAAACAATTTTTTTCATGATGTTTGAATATGTTAAATTTATATATAAATGTTTGTGGTATTCAAGGATTTTTTTTACATGGAACGGAAAATGAATTTCATATTGATCACTTTCTCAGTCTATACATATGCCTAATAAAACAGTCTATACATATGCCTAATAAAACAGTCTATACATATGCCTAATAAAATAATCTATAAATATGCCTTATAAAATAATCTATACATATGCCTAATAAAACAATCTATGCATATGCCTAATAAAACAGTCTATACATATGCCTAATAAAACAGTCTATACATATGCCTAATAAAACAGTGTATACATATGCCTAATAAAACAGTCTATACATATGCCTAATAAAATAATCTATAAATATGCCTTATAAAATAATCTATACATATGCCTAATAAAACAATCTATGCATATGCCTAATAAAACAGTCTATACATATGCCTAATAAAACAGTCTATACATATGCCTAATAAAACAGTCTATACATATGCCTAATAAAACAATCTATACATATGCCTAATAAAATAATCTATAAATATGCCTTATAAAATAATCTATACATATGCCTAATAAAATAATCTATGCATATGCCTAATAAAACAGTCTATACATATGCCTAATAAAACAGTCTATACATATGCCTAATAAAACAGTCTATACATATGCCTAATAAAATAATCTATAAATATGCCTTATAAAATAATCTATACATATGCCTAATAAAACAATCTATGCATATGGCTAATAAAATAATCTATACATATGCCTTATAAAATAATCTATACATATGCCTAATAAAACAATCTATGCATATGCCTAATAAAGCAATCTATACTTATGCCTAGTAAAATAATCTATACATATGCCTTATAAAATAATCTACACATGTGCCTAATAAAACAATCTATGCATATGCCTCATAAAACAATCTATACATATGGCTAATAAAATAATCTATACATATGCCTTATAAAATAATCTACACATGTGCCTAATAAAACAATCTATGCATATGCCTAATAAAACAATCTGTACATATGCCTAGTAAAATAATCTATATACATATGCCTTATAAAATAATCTATACATATACCTAATAAAACAATCTATGCATATGCCTAATAAAACAATCTATACATATGACTAATAAAATAATCTATACATATGCCTTATAAAATAATATACACATGTGCCTAATAAAACAATCTATGCATATGCCCAATAAAACAATCTATATAATATGCCTAGTAAAATAATCTATACATACGCCTTATAAAATAATCTATACACATGCCTAATAAAACAATCTATACATATGCCTAATATAACAATCTATTCATATGCCTAATAACACAATATATACATATACCTAATAAAACATTCTATACAATGTTTGAAGAAGTGATTGATTTAGCGTATAGATAGTAGAAGCCAGAAAACCAGATTTTAAAATTTTGATTTATCCTCTTAGTTTGTTCTTCAATTACTCGAAATCTACTACACGGATATTGATAAAATTAGTTATGGTAATAGTTTATATCCTCGAGCAACATATGGGATACTTTTATCTGGATGTTACAGATTCAGAAAATCATCAAAAAAAACCTTACGCTTATAAATATATTTCGATATTATACTGCCAACACCATCTATTAGCGTTTTTAGTAAACTTTATGGTTTTTTATATATTGCGGTATTATACTGCCAACACCATCTATTAGCGTTTTAATAAACTTTATGCTTATAGATATATTTCGGTATTATACTGCCAACACCATCTATTAGCGTTTTTAATAAACTTTATGCTCATAGATATATTTCGTTATTATACTGCCAACACCATCTATTAACGTTTTTAATAAACTTTATGCTTATAGATATATTTCGATATTATACTGCCAACACCATCTATTAACGTTTTTAGTGAACTTCATGCTCATAGATATTGCAAAAATAAACAGAAAAATGATAATGGTCATTATTTGTACTAACTTTCTTATTTCACGCGAACGAAGTAGCGCAGCTAGTTACGTCTAAAGCAGCAAGGCCGAAATTAAAAAAAAAATTGTATAGATTAGATTTATTTTTTTCTTGAAGAATCAGAAAAAAAATTCTTGCATCACTAATTTACCAACATTATCTATATGGGTTGTTTATTATTTATTTAAACTTGGTTTAGTAACGTACAATATTATAATTAATAGGACGTATTGAACTTTGGTGGGCTTTTGGAGGATGTAGCAAAAATTAATTTCAGAAACTTTGATTCGTGTTGCGTAATTGAAAACATTTCCAATCTATGTCATCAATTCGCCTGCTGCATTGGTGCAGAGCCGATTAGAATCTGGCTCCATTATTTGCCCAAGTACAGCTTGAGCGTGTGGAAAAGACGTTACTCCGATATCTGTATATGAGACAGTATGGTTACTGCCCCTTTCTATTTCCTACCGATTTCCTCTTGGGTATGGTAGGTTTCCATTCCTTGCAACTCAGAACAGACGTTAATCTTATGATATATATCTTCCAGCTATTAAACGGAAAAATGCTATGCCAATTATTATTGAGAAAACTTTCATTCTTTGTACCTGACAATTGTTTCTGCGCTCATCCAATCACCCTTTTTGCTATACCACCCTCCAGAACCGAACTATACCAGAACTCTCCAGTTTCCCGTGGTATTCAACTGCTCAACCACCTGATGGCGCACCAGAGTATGATTTGTTTATGTTGTGTGAAATTAAATTTATCGAAATGTGGTTGTCGTTACCTTCTTTAGTTCTTGTGTACTTTTGTGTTCATGTTTAATAGCACCTTCTTTTGTTTTAATTTGTGAAACCATTAATTGGGTATTTGACTATTTTTTTTTTATTTCATTAATCATAATTTCAAGTTACAAGCTGATGAAGAGTGAAAATTTTTTTTAATAATCTTAAAAATTGACTGAGTTATAAAAGTTTAAATTTAACCTTTAGATAAGGACGGCAATACTGTATTGTTAGGTCATTTTTAATATTGCACATTATATTCTACAAGAGGAAAAGAGACAGGGATATACCCAACTCTATCCGTATCTTCAAATTTAGAAGCCTATAACTGGCTTATTGTTCAATCAATTTTTGAATTTTTTTTCAAGACTGGAGGATTACGTGCTGGAGTTTCCTGCTGTGTCATTTTTCGTCCTCGCAAACTCTGTCGTCAGTTCCTTTACAATATTGGAGTGAATTAAATCGATGACGAAAGCCAAGTATATTTAAATTTGCACAGTGGTTTTTACGCGACGCGAAAATACGGTGACAAATCGATCGACAACGATCAATTCGTTCTTAATAGCTTTTTTTTTATAGACTCCAAGTCAAGCTTTTTTTAAATATCTCAAATTTACAGATTTTTTATCTTCATTCTTGTATTTTCGTAATTACTAATGCAACAAATGCGTACCGTTAAATTATTTTAGGGTTCCATACCTCAAAAGGGAAAAAGGGACTCTTATAGGATCGATTCGTTGTCCGTCTGGCAAGACCCTTTTTCTTAGAATGCGAAATTAATCATCGTTGTCCGTCTGTCAAGACCCTTTTTCTTAGAACGCGAAATTAATCAAGTTGAAATTAATATCAAATACTTGGGTCTAGGGTTCCTTCGAGCTGTAAACAAATCAAGCTTCTACATCGATTCCTTGTCCGTCTGTCAAGACCCTTTTTCTTAGAACGCGAAATTAATCAAGTTGAAATTAATATCAAATACTTGGGTCTAGGGTTCCTTCGAGCTGTAAACAAATCAAGCTTCTACGTCAACGCAATAAGAAAAACCCCTAATAATATATTTATGCCGCGTATTTTGACACTCGCAAATATATCAAAACCTATAGGGTACTTCCCGTTGACCTAGAATCATGAAATTTGGCAAGAAGCAAGTTCTCACAGCACGAGTAAAGGAAAATTTTTATTTGTAGTTATATCACATAAAAAAGTATTTTTTAAATATCCGCCTGTCTCGAAAAGTTAAATTAATAGTTTAATAGGAATATTATGTATCGTTAAATGTTTATAAATGCCTAAATGTGTGCGGAACGCTCGTAGTAGGTTTTTTGAAGTGAAACTTCTTTACGCACGCTTGACTTGGGGAGTAAGCTGGTGAATGCGTGACGAGAGCGTTACGAAAAGTGTGATCGGGCGAGGCGAACGGAAGTTGAGAGGGAGATATAAGTTGGTGAAGACAGAAAGAGAGAGTTACGTTTCATATATTACTGTAGGAGCAAGAGAGAGCAGTGCGCGCGCACATTTTCTTTCTCTCTTCCTCTCATAGCCAGTGCATGAAATATATAATATATATATATATATATATATATATATATATATGCGAGTTTGCTAGCGTTACGCGAACGGTGATTTTTTGATTATTTTGTAATTTCATTCCGTTATTTGCCGACATATTTCACAATTAAAAAAAAAATAAGATATTATTATGAGTATTAAATTTAAAATTAAAAGGAAGTTGTGGTTTTCGATCGTGTCTGGTATCGATTGGAGGGATGAGTTATGAATTTTATGTATTTCTGAAAAAGGTCACAAAATATGGTCACCCTACGAAGCCGCTAATATTAAAATTATGAAAAAAATATGGCCATTACAAGGTTACACATTTTTTGAGATATTCAAGATTGACATTATATTTATGTAGCGAAAAATAATATTGGTGTTTATAAATGAGTGTTAAAACAAAATATATACACCTCGCGGTTTTTCATAGTTTATTAAATAAAGAATAGAAAAAAAAATTAAAAATAAAAACAATGTTAAAAACAACAGGGAGTAGAGAGAAGGAGTAAGAAGATCTGCACAAAACGGAGGTCGGCAACAGTCAGATGTTGAAAAATTAATCGCCAGAGTCGGGCAACAATTGGGACTTGTAGCATGTCCTCTATTTCCTCATATGAATGAGTAAATACATGTATAAGTACAGGGCAAACGAGGGAGGCGCATTTAATTTTTGAAAGGCAAATTTAGGTCATAATAAATATTTATTAAAATTAAAAAATGGTATCTTTTTAGAGGAATATATATTTTCGAAAAATTACTCGAGTTATAATTATAGGGTAAACTATTTCTAATGATATTCTTTATAATATCATTAGAAATAGTTTACCCTATAATTATAACTCGAGTAATTTTAGTTTACCCTATAATTATAACTCGAGTAATCTCTCAAGTACAGACCAATCGAGGGAGGCGCATTAATGTATCAAGGGCAAATTTATATCATGATAAATATTTATTAAAATTAAAAAATGGTATCTTTTCAGAGGAATATATATTTTCGAAAAATTACTCGAGTTATAATTATAGGGTAAACTATTTCTAATGATATTCTTTATAATAGAAAACTCTCAAGTACAGGCCAATTGAGGGAGGCGCATTCATTTTTCAAAGGCAATACATTTCTTTTTATTTATTTAGAGGAAGATATTTTTTTCGAAAAATTACTCGAGTTATAATTATAGTGTAAACTATTTCTAATGATATTCTTTATAATAGAAAACTCTCAAGTACAGAGAGAGTGAGGGAGGCGCATTCATTTTTCAAAGGCAATACATTTCTTCTTATTTATTTAGGGGAAGATATTTTTTTCGAAAAATTACTCGAGATATAATTAAACTATTTATATTATATTTTATTTACTCGAGATATAATTAACTTATTTATATCGAAAAATTACTCGAGATATAATTAAACTATTTATAATGACGTTCTTATAATAGACAATTCTCTACAACGTAACCACAGCTTGATCTTGGTCGGTTTGCCTTCGAACCCATGCACTGGTCCTTTCTTTGTAAAGAACCCACCAATTTCTATTATGAACGAGAAGACATCGTTTAGGCGGCAACAGTTGTTCATTGTTTATTATCACTAAGTACATATTTATTACCATCAGACTCACATAGACTCCGAAATTATTTTTACGAATGCCGACAATTCTAAGAATGAATGGACACAGTTTTATTGCTGTTTTGTGTACAGCCATTACTGCTGTTTTTGTTATGCACACGTGTTTACTGGGTAAAGTTGACCCTTAACACATTATCACTTTTGTATATAAGAAAATACAAAATAGCTATTGGAAATAGTAAACAAATTCAAAGTTTAAATTCAAGTAAACGGACTATTTTAAAATGTAAGCTTCAAGAATAAGGGAACTGAATAAATATCTTTGTAAATAAAACCGAAGAAATAATATGAAATCTTAAAAAGAAATATGTATTTTATTTACACTCTCCATAAAGCGAAAACTCTCTATAACGATAGAAAATACTCGGCGCCTTATTTCGTTATAAAGAGTTTTATCATTAAAACTCAAATTATCCCCTTAAATGGTCCATCTTTTCTATATACCTATTAAAATATAATATATGCGATATTGTAATGGAAGTATGTTGTACCCCTTAAATGATTCATTTTTTCTATGTACATATTAATATATAATATATGCAATACTGTAATAGAAGTTCTTCGTACCCCTTAAATGATTCATCTTTTCTATGTACCTATTAATACATAATATATGCGATATTGTAAGGAAAGTACTTTGTACCCCTTAAATGATCCATCTTTTCTTTGTACATATTAATATATAATATATGCAATACTGTAATAGAAGTTCTTCGTACCCCTTAAATGATCCCTCTTTTCTATGTACCTATTAATATATAATATATGCGATATTGTAAGGGAAGTACTTTGTACCCCTTAAATGATCCATCTTTTCTATGTACATATTAATATATAATATATGCAATATTGTAATAGAAGTTCTTCGTACCCCTTAAACGATCCCTCTTATTTTCTATGTACCTATTAATACATAATATATGCGATATTGTAAGGGAAGTACTTTTTACCCCTTAAATGATCCATCTTTTCTATGTACATATTAATATATAATATATGCAATATTGTAATAGAAGTTCTTCGTACCCCTTAAATGATCCCTCTTTTCTATGTACCTATTAATATATAATATATGCGATATTGTAAGGGAAGTACTTTGTACCCCTTAAATGATCCATCTTTTCTATGTACATATTAATATATAATATATGCAATATTGTAATAGAAGTTCTTCGTACCCCTTAAATGATTCATCTTTTCTATGTACCTATTAATATA
This sequence comes from Druceiella hillmani, assembly GCA_039881145.1. Taxonomy (NCBI): domain Eukaryota; kingdom Metazoa; phylum Arthropoda; class Insecta; order Lepidoptera; family Hepialidae; genus Druceiella; species Druceiella hillmani. The sequence continues at coordinate 14,252,494 of JAYKKI010000019.1, read as the reverse complement.
TAATATATGCTATGTTGTAATAGAACTACTTCGTACCACTTAAATGATTCATCTTTTCTATGTACATATTAATATATAATATATGCAATATTGTAATAGAAGTTCTTCGTACCCCTTAAATGATCCCTCTTTTCTATGTACCTATTAATATATAATATATGCTATATTGTAAGGGAAGTACTTTGTACCCCTTAAATGATCCATCTTTTCTATGTACATATTAATATATAATATATGCAATATTGTAATAGAAGTTCTTAGTACCCCTTAAATGACCCCTCTTTTCTATGTACCTATTAATATATAATATATGCAATATTGTAATAGAAGTTTCGTACCCCTTAAATGGCCCATCTTTTATATGTACCTAATTATTCCATTCTAAAAGATAATTAAACAAACCAATTTGATAATTAAAACATGGTTGGTTCGAATATATATTCAGTAAGTTGATAACAATTTACAAATAATAAAACACTATTATTAAAAGGTATATAATATACCTTTCACTATATTGACTATAATCACTATATTGACTTAATAAAATATCACCCTAAAATTATAAATATCAACATTATACCCTTATTACCCTACTGCGCAGGGGAGGAAGGGATTTAACAGTCTCTTTATGTATTTATATGTGGATGTCCGTCCGTTTGTAGCCCAAAAACTGCTGAACAGATTTTAGTAAATGAAGTATCAATCGGCTTGTATATAATGTAAGAGTATCATAGGCTTGGTTTTTAGAGACAAAAAACGTTTTGGGCGGAGTTGCAATAAAAAAACACAATTGAAAAAAAACATTTTCCCGGATCTCATCGAAAAGGATGCTATTCGGTCTTTAAAAAATAATTATGAGGTTTCTTCAACCATTTTTTCATAAACCTGAACAAATAGCCAAGTTTGGCACAAGTGATAAAAATACAAAGTTCTATGCGCAGCTCTTTTCGAACTATGGGTATGAAAATAAGCTACCGAAATGGGTAAACTAACAGCGAACCTATAAAAATTAAAACCAGATTGCGTCGAAAAAAATTGAAAAGTAAAAAAACAAGTTAGGTTTATTTTTTTTTTTAATTATATATTTATTTAATTATATTTTCACTGAAATATAATTGTTACCGAATTGTAAAGTCCATAGGTGGCGTTCAGTTTTGAGACATGTTGTATTGGAAAAAATATTAATACATATTTTCAAATTGAACGCCGCCCACGGCTTCTTCCAGTGAAATTATGATTACCTAACTTGTTTTCATCTTTTCAGTTTTTCGGGTTTTAGGTTTGTTATAGCTTCGTTTTTATTTTACTAACTTGAATTGTGAAATTTAGAGGCGTAAAATGAACAACGTTTGCTATCGATTATACAAAACTCAGAGGTATAAAACATTTTGGAAAAATATTCAATAGTCTGACTCGTGCGAAGTCTATACCCTTATATGCTATTCAGTACATATTATTTACTTTATAATTTGTGAAGTCGCTGCAATAAAGAGCAGTTCCAGTTTGACACAAATTATAATAAACTATTTTTCTGCGTGATGCTTAAACGAAACAGATGATACTAATGAGACAGAGCATTGGTGTTATATAAAAATATACAGGTCCTTGGCGTAAAGACAGTGAAAATAAAACACTGTGACAGTGTAGAAGACATGTTTTATGCTATACGGCTATGTTTGCTGTAATGGCTATGTTTTGCTATTAGTTGACTGTATATTTTCGATAATAATTTTTGGTGTTAGACGTATTTATTAAAAAAACATTACAACAATTTTCAATGTTAATGTTCGCATTTATTAATACACATTTCAATATCATCATCATCATATATATTAATACGCTAAGGTTAATATGTTACACTCCCTTTTTAGAAAAAACCTCACAACTAATCCACATAAATTATATATCATTTTATAGATAGTTGCTTGCTCTACCGGCATCTACAACTAAATAATTTATTATTGCTATTGTTTTTGCAAATTAATTAATTATTAAAATTATATACACAAAACAGCAATGCTGTCATCTAACGGCTCAACGTCAATATGATTGACGGTCGGTAAAATTGTTGTTTAATTTCAAATTCACTCACGTATAAATAAAGTGGCGCTTTAGCTCAATGCTTTTGATACTTGCGCCTCTATATGTCAATTTTAGTGAAATATTTGTTTGATCTGTCATCTGAGCTTCATAATGGAATAAATAATGCGAAGACTTCGCACGGGTCACGCTAGTTATATGTATTAGCGGGGTGGCCAAGTCGGTAGCACTAGATTAAACGGACCTGGATTTGATTGCCGACGGGGTGTATGAACATTCATACATTGTTTATCTAATTATGAATGATTTATTACAATTTGTAGTAAATAATAAACAATCAGTACCAATAAAATATTACATTTTTTAATCACAAATAACTAAAAAAATGCATGTTGTATTATTAAGGTAACTACAAGAAAAAAGGTTTACAATATATGAACTGTTAAATTGGTTTGTTTACAAATATTCTCTTTTGGAATAATAAGTACATATGAAAGTCTTCATAGTACGAGTTCCTTATTTGTACTTAACAAGATGTTTTGTTTCTTTTAACAGTTGATAACCGCTCAATGTGTATTATTGACCAGTAAAACGTTGCCGAAACAAAACATTGCAATATGCCTGAGAATTCAACTTTGTCTAGTCTTCGATAAATTTAAACGTGAAGAAGCGATATACAAGTATTTTTTTAACATAATTGTATCTTGTTCTGTTGCAGTTGTGGACATAACGCCGGAAGAACTAGCTAAGAGATACTTGGACTCCTGCCTCAGACACAATACGGAGCCCATCGATGGAGTTTACGAGCAGATTAAGGTCAGTCGATGTTGTCTCGCCCAAGTTTTAATTAACGAGTCGCTTCTTTAAGCCAGATAAAGTTTGAACTTTACAACCTGGGTTGTCTTAGAATACTTCCCAGGGCCCGTAACGATGGGCTTTGTGCTATACCGTATGTAGAGACCTTCACGGGCACAGTACATCCTTTTTAAGATAAACGATGTTTTAGAGACTTTCCCTCCTCAATGGTCATCATCTAGAACCCATTTTGTGATCATTCTGAACGTTTCTGACGTGCGCGGTCCATCCTCAATCCAAGTACACCTCTAGAGACCACGTGGTTGTAATAAGTGCTGAAATAAAAATACCCATTATTTTCGTCTTATATTTTTGATAAAAAAATTGAAAAAATCTTGTTATCAAAAATTATCATGGCGTCGAAATTGGTAGAAGGGAGGGACTGAAGAGTGGAGTTTAGAAAGGTATAGTTGTCTCAACTTTTTCGAAAACCAGTTGCATTTAACCTTTTTCGTCTTTTCGTGGAAGACAGCGTTATGTTTAAGGATAATGGTGTGAATCAGTTTTCACAAAGATGACCCATGACTTTGAGCAAATCAAACTTTGGCACCTATTGATAATATGGATGACGTTGGCGTTGGTCACACGAGTAATCGTTTGAAAGGTGATCTGTGTTCACAAATGCGATCGATCCCATCTTTTGAGGCGAAATAAACAAACGTAAAGGAGACTATCGAAAATGGACCGGGTGTTACCGAAATAGATTGTAGTCAAACTGATATTTCTTAAAATATAAAAAACCAAACAATTCAGCGAATTACAAACATGAAAGAATTTAATAAAATTTATAACCATAATAAAAAACAAAAAACCTATGTTCATAAATACGTACGTATTATTTTTTTATATTTTACTTGTTATTAAATTGTTATTTTGAAAACAAAATAAGAATAAAAACTTAAGAAGTACCTAGTAAGTTTCTGGAAGCTAATGCTTAAGTGGATTAAAGATAAATTTTTCAATGACCACATTAACTTCCACAAGTTCAGTTTTATATAGATTTTTGAAGTGAAACTTTTTTGGGCGCGATGATAATAACATATTAAGGTCGAATTTCATGCAACGTTTAGTTGTAATGTCTGAATGTAACAAATGTATCGCAAGAAGAACGGAAAATATATACTTAGCTAACAACCGAGAGAGATAGATGAACACGATAGAATAAGACAAGAAGTGTACGCATGCGTGAAAAGAAACAAAAATGGCGATCACTACTGCTATCAGCTGTTTTGTACGTTATGTGTGTCAAAAGTAAACTGTCAAAATTTTGTCTATTTATTTATCTATTTATAATCGATTTATTACTAATTTTGGGTGTACATCATCCGTTACAAAACTAACAACATATGTACTTAATTTACTTATAAATCCATACATATCATTGGAAATATAAGTTGTGATAGGAGTAATATATCACGACTTCCTTCAGCCGCATTTAGTCGTGCTCTGGGACTGGCATCGCGGCTATTTTTTTAATTGATAATTGTCTATGTAAATTTATACGAAGATTTTATTAGATGTTTACGCCGATTTTTATTGACATGTTCTTTCTCTCTCTCTCTACCGTTTTACCCCTAACTATGTAATATATACCTATACTTACAAATCGAAGTTTATATGGCCAAAGAAGTTTCACTTCTGTCGCATGTACTGAATTGCAGGAACTCAATTTTTTTTTGATGACTCTGTCGAGTTCATGGATTGTGTACATCTGTGTTTAGAGGATACAGGAGTACATGATCTGCATTTTGTTTCATCTGGACGACTCAAAGAATTCCGTAGAAATAACATGTGCAGACTATTGTGAAAATAACCATAATTTTCATAAAAAAATACAAGATTTCTTATGTGTTTGTTTCACGAATAAAAATTTCTATGGGTTTTTTCTCATTTTCTCTTTTATTTTTGTGGCATTCGGGCGTAGTATCTACTTATATGGACTTAAGACGGTTTCCTTTTGAAGGCTCTGTAATTGAAATATTAGTGTAGAGCACACATTTCCATGATCTTGATTGATAGGTTAATGAAGCCTTAGGAAAAATATATAATTGTAGCTGGGAAATTTATAGTTTATGTGGTTGCTAACTGTCTGTTTGTCCTTAATTTTTATTAAGTTTATGATTATCGAATTTAAAAGGCGGCAAACAGGCGGTAAAGTCGTAATATATTGCTTTGGCGTTCCGTACAGGCACGAGATGACCCTTGAGACCTTCTCAGGCTAAGCGCCCTCCAAGAGTTCCTCTCGAGTGGAAAACGGGCTGCTCAGCGGGGCTCGCGTGAATATGGTTTTCGATTGCGTCTGGAGAACTCGTTGATATTGAAGTTGTGACGAGTATGTTAAAAGAGAGCTTGTGAATTCTCACATTTTTACAGATGCAGCTGGGCGTCAGGCCGGAAGTATTGGATGTTCCATTTTGTTTATTTAAAATTGACAAGTGTTTTATATGGAAAACATTTAAGAGTTAGATGTATTATTAGAAAATAATTTTATAAAAAAAAATTAAGATTTCGGCGTGTATATTTGTGCGTCCATATGCCACAGTGTCGAAACTTTTTAGGTGTCCGTATCTCTTAGGAAAAATGGAACCCTTAGAAGATAACTCTCGTGTCTGTCTGCCTGTTTGTCACAGCGGTTTTTCTCAGAAACAACTTGGCGTAGAAAATTGAAATGTAATGAAGGTGATAAAACACATTAATACGCAGATATCTAAATAGCCTAAAGCTTAAAAATATTTGTATCGAAATTTTAGGGATGGACCAAATTGGGTACCCAAAATATTCTTTTGTAAATAACGACACCTATAATGTGGGGATCGTTCAAAATGAGTAACAAGGACCTAAAAATAATTTTTGATGTAATAACGTCTTATAAATTGATTAACACCGGCTGCACGCATGAAAAAGTGTCACGTTCCGCCTGAGCCTGAGCGTGCAAGCGAGAGCGCGGAACAAGTGATGATAGAGAGGCACGATCGGCCCAAGCGTCGGAATTTATTTCTCTTCTCGCGTGACGTCAGAGCTAGCAGTTCGACAACCATCGATTTGACTTTTTCAAGACACATTACACTTGAAACACTCCTCTTGATTTCGTACTTTTCCTATCATCGTCCTATCCTTAACAGAATAACGCAGATTCGAAGATCTTAAATATAACACATGTATATAAGTTGTAAATAAATTGTTAATAGCACAATGTTACTTGTAATTAATCTGTATAATTTAGTAAAAAATATTTGAATTAACGAGTGTAAATAAATGTTAATTTATCGAGAAAATTTTAATTTTCAATTAACTCCTTCTTTGTATTATACAAAATAATAATAATTCAGTGATAATAATTCAATTTAATTCAGAAAAGTATGCAATTTTTCATCAATTTTTCTTTATGACGTTATCACGTAAAACTTTCGTCCGTAAACCGACTTTACAGACAACCAATTTTTTTCCATAATTTTAGTAGGTAGTCGAATATAATTTTTATATGTTAACTATTAAAATTAATCGTCTGACTTTTTAGTTTTTCCTAATTAATTCTACTAGTAAGATTAAATTAACTAAATTATCGAAAGAGATATTTAAATAACCTATAAAGTCAGCCGCAACGTTTACTGTTTTAACTACTTTCACGTAAAGTTAAATAAGGCGCCATTTTAACGTACGTAGCTGTCAAGATAAACGTTGCATGATGATACAACATGCGGAGGTCTGCTCAAACGCTGATAACTCAGTAACGTTTATATTATTTATAAAGTAATATGATATAACATAGGACTAAGGGCCCACTTTATATAAATGTAAAGAAACTATATTTCTTCAATTGGTACAGCGCTCTTCTGTCGGTAAGCAGTGACCATGTACTTATGTACCCCATAGATGGCGCTGTGAGTATTGGCGGCTAACTCTGTCGGCAAAGTAGATTTTTATTGGATGACAGAACTCGCATTGTTATTCAGAATGTTTGGTTATATTAAAATAATTGTATAAAAAAGGAATTGACAATTTAAACAATAAACTTTAAATGTCGTTTCTTTGTTTTCAGTTAAACTGTGTGATTATTCTTATGTGTACTGCCGGTGCTAAAATAAAGAAACTTTGTTTTCAGAGCAACGCAATTGTCTAATTGAATTTTACAATTCCTAGTAAGTTCGAAGAAATTGTCATATATATATATATATATATATATATATATATATATATATATATATATATATATACACATATACATATACATATATATATATATATATATATATATATATATATATATATATATATATATATATATATATACATATACATATATAGATGAGAAGTGGACTTGTTGTTAGAACGTAATAGAAGGTCATGGGTTGACAGATAGGTATATGAATATGGATTGGAGGTGATGTAACAGAATTATTGAAGATATTATGTGAAAAACCTAGAGAATGTGGAGATTCTGTCATGAATTTTTAACCATTTAAATCGCGAGCAAACAATTGCTTAGGTATATGATAATATTTTTAAGGCCGAAAATGTACCGAGTGCACAGGTTGTGAAGTCGTTCCAATTTATGGAGTAAACGTTGGTTTATATTAGAATAAAATATATCTCCATTATAAAGGATAGGCAGAAGTAAAGTCTGACAAACGTGTACTTTGGTTTGAAAGAGTAGAATATTTTGTGGGATTTTGAAAGAATTTTGAAGATCTTTCTATTGCCATAATTTTGCACGAGGATGCCAAGTCAGATGTTGGTTATTCAGTAGAGAAAGATCTTTTAGAGTTGAAGTGACTTTAACATTGTCTTATTAGAATCTTGTTGGAATCCTGTCTTTTCACGTTTTTACCCGGTTTTTTGACGTGAAAACTGAAACTGTCTTTTCACGTTTTCACCCGGTTTTTTGACGTGAAAACGTCTATAAATTTAGTTTCGGAGCCAGGTCAAAATTGTCAATGCAACGGATTTATGTCGAATTACGTTACGCGATAACTCTGTGAATAATGGGCCTATAGGAAATTGTGGATTAAATTCAGAAAGCTTGCTCTTTTAAGGTTCTAGCCAGTTTGGTTATTTCAACAACTGAAGTAATTATAAGAGCATTGCGACCGTGTACAAAAGACAGAAATATAGATGTATGCGCGGTCTGCCTCGTGAACGTGTGAAACCAGGACGCTGGTTGAAGTGTCCATGGAAATTTTATGAGCAGTCTGTCTCATGATTGCGTTTAACTAGGACGCTGGCCGAGGTGTCCATGGAAATTTTATGAGCGGTCTGCTTTATGAACGCGTGAAACTAGGACGCTGGTCGTGGGGTCCATGTAAATTTTATAAGTGGTCTGCCTCATGAACGCGTGAAACCAGGACGCTGGTCGAGTTGTCCATGGAAAGCCCTTAAGTAGTTCTAATGAAACATCAAGTGATATTGGCTTTAATAACAACAATCAAAATTTTATGATTTTGCAAATTTTTAAAATTATTTTTTTTAGGGATATCGCCCTATATGACTTTACGTATAAACATATGTTTATTAGGATATTGTTGTGGAATGTAACAGTGAGAAACGTTTTTGGTATTGATAAGGACAATATATTTTATCAAAATAAGAGACTTGTTTCTTTGGTTAAATTCCTGTAGAGGAGGTGCGAAGGAACATTTTCACGTAAAATCCTACGGCTAGGACACGACTGAGACCATTTCGTTTTTATTCCTCTGGGAACGGATTCGGCACATTAGTTGGCCACATTTTGCATGCACAGCTCATGATAAATATACTACGAATCTGAATCGTCTGGATTTGAAACTTTCCACGATGGTGCAAATTAACTAAAATAAACAATTTTCCTATTTTTTTCGAAAAAAGTAGTCAATTATTAAAATTGCCTCCAACTCTGAAATATTAAAAAAATTATCGCGTGTACCTTAGTACATATGGCAGAAGAGATTATTTGGTGATATAAACCTCGATTTGTAAGTATAGAGTAAAGGGTAACACGGCAGAGAGAGAGGGAAAGAGAAAATATTCTAAAATACTGAAGAAAATGTTTTGTAACCAGAGACATTTTATTATATAATTCTAATAATATGTAATATATATATATATATATATATATATATATATATATATATATATATATATATATATATATGTATTTAATATATAATATAGATATAATTAAGATACCATAAAAATAATTTAAGTAATTCAATTAATCAAAAGATTGAAAATTAACAAATGACTTTATTTTTTTATAATATAAATATGTGTGTGTGTATTTATATATACACTGTGTCCGGAGAATCGGAGAAATAAAGACGTTATTCGTTAACTGAAAAATAGTTAATTGTCTTTAAAATAACATTTAAAAGATCACTTTTTTTTTAGAAAATTTAAAATAATATTCATAATTGTCATCTTTTTCGTACACACGACACTCGCGCACACTGTTTAGCGTCGCTCAGGGGTATAACCCGCGAACAGCTGCCAAGACATCTAACTGCCCGGGTAAGCCCGCGCTCCATTGGATGTGTTAAAAAGAGTCATGTGTAATATTTTTGTTTGCACTCGTGTATATATATATATATATATATATATATATATATATATATATATATATATATATATATATATATAATATAAAATAAATAAATAACACAACTAATGCGTGGTACCTGAGCTGTTCATACAATACGCGCATGCACGACTCTATCTTATACAATCGCTTTGTAACGTTGTGTATACGTCGCTCTTTTTTGCTCCACTTCCATGTCGTCGGAATATGAAGCTTTCTTTCTCTCTACGTCATATCTTTCTTCTCTCTTATGTAATGAAATGTACCTAAACGTGACGCGACCTTAAAATATTACTCTCAATTCTAGTCCACTTATCAATTATCGAATCGCCCCCTAAGAATCACTTCAAAAATAAGTTTTTCTCCCTGTATCATATCTTTCTTCTTGCCCATGTAACGAAATATGCCTAAACGTGACGCGATCTTAAAATATTACTCTTAACTCTGGTCCACTTACCAATTATCGAATCGCCGCCTAAGAAGTTCACTTCAAAAATAAGTTTTTCTCTCTGCATCATATCTCTCTTCTCTCTCGTGTAACGAAATGTGTCTAAACGTGATGCGACCTTAAAATTTTACTCTCGATTCTGGTCCACTTAGCAATTATCGAATCGCCGCCTAAGAAGTTTAACTAAAAAAATAAGTCTACCTCTCATTTACTGACTACATTACGTAACGCTTATGCGGTTTTGCCTATTGTATAATATTGCTCCATAGTTACCGGCTAAGTACTTGGTAGAAATAATCGTTTTTTCTTTGTGAAGCACAAATTCAGTCAACGTTATTTATGGAGCTGCTTAATATTTGTTTTCAAGGTTGTATAGAGAATATTTAGGAAATGTGCAAAATTTGCGCGTTTTACTTTAAACTTTGCTCAATGTACTTTTAAATAGAGACTATGAATGTAATTTAAAATTGATTCAAATATTTTTTTCTAATTATTTATCAGCCGGACATTATATCTAAACCATTGTTTTCTTAATTAACCGTTTTAGTGCCATGGTTTTTTACTCATATATACTTAAAAATGCCAAAGAAATCTTTTGTTTGATGTCATTTATCCTTTTCTCGAAAAAAAACTGTATCTTTTCCAAAAATTATTTAATTTTAATAATTTTTTCGGTGTTTTTTTAATAAAAACTTGTACAAGGATAATAAAATACAAAGAAAATTATGGAAATATATATTGTGAACAAAAATTCATTCGCATTCGTCATTTTCGCAGTCCGGTACATCCTCCGTATCAGCAAAATAATTGTTATCGTCACTATTATCACTATCACTCAAAATTTGCATTACGCCAAATTGTGAGCGCACCACAATGTCACTCCCATTATCACTTTCTTCAAAACTTGAAAAACGATCATTTTCACTCGAATTATTTTCGTATTCCGACATTATGGATTAAAATTGTTCTTTTCCTGGATCCTTTTTATATTGTAATTACTAATAATATTATAATTTGAACTTTATGTAACATATAGAAAGATAAAAAATTAGCGATGCGTGCGAGCGACCTCCCCTACCGCGCGCTAAACAGCTACTGATTTCGCGAGCGCCATCGCGCTCGAGGCAAATTTAGTAAGTACGCGCACGAGTGCGATAGCGCTCGTCGGCACTCAAACGGTTAATTCCTTTTTGATTGCATAACTTTTTAAATAAAAAGTGCAAATTATGCGGGGGAAATTCAAATTGATGAAACGCAGCACTGTGTTTTAGAACGAAGCGTGACGCCAGTCCGTGTTAATCGATTCGTATTGTTGACAGTTTGTGAAGGATTTTTGTTATGTTTGATAAATAAAAAAATAGTGTTCTTGCAATGTTTTAAATATTTATGGCATTTTTAATATAATAGTGAGATTTGGAATTATCTAGAACGATGGCTGAAAGTGGTTTTGCGAAAGCGTAATCTGATAATGTGCCGAGAGTAGATGCCTTTATGATGACATCATATTTTGCTTCAAATCCAGATTTTACGTCCGCTGAGGTTGAAAGAGTGAAAGTTGCGTGGTAATCGTTTTAATACATGATTTTTAATCATGTATATATACATTTTTTAAGCATAAATACACTTATAAGTAGATAGCAGTACACATAACCTGTAATCTTTTTCAAAACTTGGCTGGATATTGTCTATGTTTTATTAATTTATATGTAATGTTATTTACGTTTAATAAGCTTCGTATTACGTTTCAGACAAGCAAATTTAGAAAATCATATATATATATGATTTAACCAAAAAATATGAAATTGCTCAAAAAGATACGGAGAACAAGATATGGAAACATATTAAGGCTACTAGTGAATTAATTGAACTATATAAATATAATGCAGAGCGTTTTGAGTCTTTAACTAATAATCACATTTGTAAATGTAATGCTTATTCTAACTGTACCGACTTTCAGCCTGAAAAACTACCGAATGTGGACTTCCGTGATAGTCTTTCAATTGACAAAATAAACACTATTCTAGGAAAGGGGGCCTTGGGTCCTTAATAAACGTGAGACATGGTTCCGTTACACATTGTCGTTTGCCTGGTCCAACTTATAGGCAAATAAAAAAACGAGTGTGCCTTAGACCACACGACTGAAGTAAAACTTCAAATTCACAAAATATGAACTTTAAAATGAATTTACAATTTTATTCACTTTAAACGTAGAATATTTAATGTATTGAACAAAATAATAATTTATAAAATTGTTCAAGAACGAAATGAAATTACAAAATAATCAAAAAATCACCGTTCGCGTAACATATATAGTATTCAGAAAAATGAATAACATGTCATTACAAATCGACGTAAGCAGCTAATAAAATCTTCATATAAATTTACATAGACAATTGTCAATTAAAAAACAATCCCCATGCCAGTACGAGAACACGGCTAAATGCGACTGGAGGAAGTCGGGATGCATTGCGCATACATAAAGTACCAAACAGCTGATAGCATTAGTGAGCGCCATTTTTGTTTGTTTTCGCACATGCATACACTTCTTGTCTTATTCTATAGTAATCATCTATCTCTCTCGGTTGTTCGCTAAGTGCCTATTTTACGTCTTTCTTGCGGTAGATTCGTTACATTAAGATGTTACAAGTAAACGTTGCATGAAACACGTTGCACGAAATTCGCCCTTGAAATTTTACTCTCATCGTGCCAAAGAAGTTTCACTTCAAAATAGTGTTCTTCCCCATAAGTTTAAAGTGTAGAGGAGGGGAGGGGGTCGCACACCGAAAGGTGTGTCAAATATGATTTCAAAATGAATTCGTGTTTTCATCTATCATTCATCGTGCCAAAGAAGTTTCACTTCAAAATAGTGTTCTTCCCCATAAGTTTAAAGTGTAGGGGAGGGGAGGGGGTCGCACACCGAAAGGTGTGTCAAATATGATTTCAAAATGAATTCGTGTTTTCATCTATCATTCATCGTGGCAAAGAAGTTTCACTTCAAAATAGTGTTCTTCCCCATAAGTTTAAAGTGTAGGGGAGGGAAGGGGGTCGCACACCGAAAGGTATGTCAAATATGATTTCAAAATGAATTTGTGTTTTCATCTATCATTTTTGTGAAATAGATAAAAGGTGATGTACAATGTTCTTAGGGTGAATATCTCAACGTAAGATAACGTTTAAATCAAAATATACACCTTCAAAAGGGCGGTGTATTTAGTACATAGGTACAGGATGTATTAGTACATAGGTGGTGTGTTTAGTGCATAGGTACAGGATGTATTAGTACATAGGTGGTGTATTTAGTGCATAGGATATAGGTAAAGGATTTCTCTCTCTGCGGAGTTTTCACTGTTGTAGTTCGACTTTTCACTATGAAGGAAAGCGCGAGAAAACTATGTTATACATTTATAAATCTTCTAACTTTTTTACTCTGGAGTTTGATAGGTAGTGATCTTCACACTGCACTTACTAATATGTAAATGCGTTATTAAATTAAAAACATTTATTAGAAATTAAATTTATACCGCCATCTAGCGGAGAATTATAAACGCGTACTTATGTTGGTCGCTTCTAAATGAAACTGAATTCGTTTTTTAATAATTATAATAAACGATTAATTATCCTCTGAACACTAGTGAGTGATAATATTTATTATTTATATTATGGGTTCTGTCAGTGTGAAATTCATTACCTATCAAACTTTAAGGTTAAGGTTCGTAAATCACGAATGTGTTATGAAGTTTAAAATATTTATTAAACATAAAATGTATATCGCCATCTAGCGGAGAATTGTACAACTAAGATTATGATGGTTGCGGTAGAAACTGAATTCGCTTTTAAATAATTACGTAATAATATTTTAATTTTGCTCTGAACACTTGGTGGGCGTGCAGTCACGGCTCCGTTGACATTTTATTCGATTATATATACTGGAATTTAATACATTTATTTTTGTTTTCAGTCTCTATCACCCACTCTACTCACGGGGGCGACTGCCACGCGACGCGCGCGCCGCGCCCCGCGTTTGCGTCTCGGCGGGAGCGCTTGCGAGCGTCGCCTGCGCGGTGCGCCGCCAGCCGACGCTCTCGAGCCGCTGCTGCAGCAAGTGCAGTTCGCGAGGCTCGATGCCGACGTTGCCATGGATGATGAGTGTGCGGTGAGTGTACCCTCATGTTTCTAAACTCCATTCAGGATTGTAACAAACCTTAACAACATCGAAAACCAGGGACGTTACGGAATTGCACTGTAACATCGCATGAATCAGATTTCTGTGGCATTAATTCTGATTCCACATAAATAGGTATTCTGATTCCACATAAATAGGCTTCTTTTATCACATCTACCAAACGGCGACGGCTACACAATCCAAGCGGAAGACGATATCAAAGAATTAAACATGACAATGCCAAATAATAGCCAGCACGCAGTAAACAATGGCTGCAGCCCGCGCATCGCAACTCCTCGTGTCAAACTGCAGAACTATCATTTTGCACAGCACTTTCGGCGGCAAAGTACAAAGCCAGCAGCCGCGCATCGAAACGTCTCGGTTCGAGCCATCAACCAGCACGGCACGCGAAGAGCTCCTCCTACGACGGTCGGCGGCGACCTGTGTTACGCGCCGTTTAATTTATTGATTTTTTTTATTTAACATTTGTAGGATTTTGATAACTATTAACGAAAAAAAGGAATTTTATTTTGACAACCTACATGAATCAATAAAAACCCACGTCGATTTTTTTACTGCTGTCAAATACCCTTGGGCTATTCCCGGATCTCTCCCCGATTTGAAAAAATGTCCGCTCTCTCCCCGCGCTGACCTCCCATTCTGCTATTTGAGGAATTCCCCGCCAATTGGCAGCACTGGTCGGGTATAATAAAGAGTTTATTTAACCGTTAATCTGTCTGTGACAACTCTAAACATTGCTTACGTGTCCCATATATATAATAGATAAAATTGTTGTTTTAGTGACTTAAATAGTAATGCTTTACAATTAAAGATCGGATAACTATACACGTACATATAAATTCAGATGAGGTATTTCATATAATTAGTGAAATAAATTATTTTAACTTATCGGTAATAAAGTATAATGCAGTGTATTTTAGTATAATCCAGTGGAATTTCTCCTTGAATTTAACCATTTGAGTGCCGACGACCGCCGCCATCGCGCTCTTGCGCGTACTTACTAAATTTGCCACGAGCGCGATGGCGGTCGCGAAATCAGTTGCTGTTTAGCGCGCGGTAAGGGAGGTCGCTCGCACGCATCGCTAATTTTTTATCTTTCTACGTGTTACATAAAGTTCAAATTATAATATTATTAGTAATTACAATATAAAAAGGATGCAGGAAAAGTAAAATTTTTAACCCATAATGTCGGAATATGAAAATAATTCGAGTGAAAATGATCGTTTTTCAAGTTGTGAAGAAAGTGATAGTGGGAGTGACATTGTGGTGCGCTCACAATTTGGCGTAATGCAAATTTTGAGTGATAGTGATAATAGTGACGATAACAATTATTTTGCTGATACGGAGGATGTACCGGACTGCGAAAATATGACGTGACCTTGATTGCAGTTTTTGTTATAATTTTTGTTCACAATATATATTTCCATAATTTTCTTTGTATTTTGTTATCCTTGTACAAGTTTTTATTAAGAAAACACCGAAAAAATTATTGGAAATATTTTTGGAAGAGATACAGTTTTTTTTTCGAGACAAGGGTAAATGACATCAAAAACAAAAGATTTCTTTGGCATTTTTAAGTATATATGAGTAAAAAACCATGGCACTAAAACGGTTAAAGTACACTCTCATACAAATTGTTTTAGGCTAAGCAAATTCGGATATAAAGACGAATTGGGTATTTCACTAATTTTTTTTTATTTCATTAATCATAATTTCAAGGTACAAGCTGATGAAGAGCGAAAACATTTTTTAATAATCTTAAAAATTTACCGAGTAATGAAAGTTTAAATTTAACCTTTAGAGAAGGACGGCAACTGTTGTGAGGTCATTTTTAATATTGCACATTATATTCTACGAGAGGAAAAGAGACAGGAATATATCCAACTCTATCCGTATCTTCAAATTTAGAAGCATACAACTGGCTTATTTTTCAATAAATTTTTGAATTTTTTCTTTATTTCACAATATTGTACGAAAAATATCAAAACTTAGAATGAGTCAACTACCGTATTGCAGTATAATGACTGGTTTGAATGACTAAGTTATGATCAAATTCTTAGAAGTTCCCTACAGATATTATGACCAGGTCGAGTCAGAAATAAAACGTAAAAGATTCATTCAATAACTTTCTTATCTTGTTTACTGTTTCTAATTTTCTTAGCTTTGTTTCTAAAGATTAGGTGGTAGGAGTATATACAGATTTCTCAACTCACAAAGGTATTCCATTCCAGGATTCCTTTCTTCAGGTTTTAGACTTACACCTACAAGGAAATAAGAGTCTAGAAGTACGAGGTTATGTAAGTAGTCTAATATTCCATAATTGTCTCCACACAAAGCAACTAGGGTACAGTAGTACGAAATGGCGTAAATGGGAGAAAGTGTACGAAAACTGTCTTGCATTCAAGAGAGAGAAGACACTGTTGACAGAATCTATACATATAATAAAATTGTAACAGAGTGAATTTTGTACATGGAAAATATTTTAAAGAGTGATTGATTTAACGTACAGGATGATAATAGAAGCCAAAAAGCTGTTTTTAGAAGTTTTGTCTGTTTATCTGTCTGTATATTAATTTGTTCGTCAATCACGCGAAACCTACTGGACGACTTTTGATGAAATTTGGAACAGTGATAGTTCATACACTCGAGCAACATATTTTATCTAGATATTATATATTTTTAAAAAAACCTTGACTTGGTGAATGTTACGATATTGATACTGCAAACGACATTTATTAATGTTTTTAGTGATGGTAATAATAACAATAGTTTCGACAGTGAAACTATAATTTTACGCGAGTGAAACCGTGGGGCACAACTAATTTTATATACACGGTGTCCGGGAATAAGTGTCGGACAAAGAAAGACGCTATTCGTTGGCTATAAGGGAATAAATTGTCGAAGAAAGAATATTACACATAACTCTTTTTAACACATCCAATACTTGCCCGAAGCGCGGTACTTACCCGGGCAGCTAGATGCCTTCGAGCTTTCGCGAGTTATTCCCCTAAGCGGTGCTGAATAATGTGCGCAAGTATTGTGTGTACGAAAAAGATGACAAATAATTTTTAATATTATTTCCAATTTTCTGAAAAAAAAGTCATCGTTTAAATTTTATTTTAATGACAATCAACAATTTTTTGGTCAACGAATAGAATCTTTCTTTGTTCGACACTTATTCCCGGACACCGTGTATAGATAATGCTATAAGTAGCTACGTGTTTATAACAACGTATGGGTTGCGATTAGTTGTAACCGTCAGTAAAAATACTTTTTTCGATATTGAAATTAACAGAGGCATACATACGTGCCTGATTTGTGAATGAATATATATATATAACTGTGCTAATATAATTCAATAATGCTTGGAAACAAACTAACAAATTAGAGTTTACATACAGATAGATTTTCGGAACTCAATTTAAAAACAAAACGGCAAGCTAAAATACAGTGTTATGTATGTACGCTTTTTAAGTTTCAAATAAAACAGTTGTTAAGGTGTATAAAGGATAGCACGGTGCATACATTTGCAATAAATATGGAACAATATAATGAGAAAAAAACGTGAGCGCATACTATCCAACGCCCATGTGCATACAATGAAACGCACAATATTACATTTATAAATTTTCTATGACCTAAATATTAAGTCAAGTTACAATAAATATTGAGTCGCTATATCGGGAATTTGTAACACAAACATTCATTGTTTGTGTTACAAATTCCCGAGTAATCATAAACAATTTACACTTTTACAAGAATATTGTAATAGCAATAAAAAAACAGCTTACACTTTTACAAAAATATTGTAATAACAATCAAAAAACATTTTACACTTTTACAAGAATATTGTAATAGCAATGAAAAAACAGCTTGCACTTTACAAGTATGTTGTAATAGCAATAAAAAAACAGTTTACACTTTTACAAGAATATTGTAATTGCAATAAAAAAACAGCTTGCAGTTTTATAAGAATGTTGTAATAGCAATAAAAAACAGCTTGCACTTTTGCAAGAATATTGTAATAGCAATCAAAAAACAGCTTGCACTTTTACAAGAATATTGTAATAGCAATCAAAAAACAGCTTGCACTTTTACAAGAATATTGTAATAGCAATCAAAAAAGAGTTTACACTTTTACAAGAATGTTGTAATAGCAATTAAAATCAGCTTGCACTTTTACAAGAATATTGTAATAGCAATCAAAAAACAGCTTGCACTTTTACAAGAATGCTGTAATACCAATAAAAAAACAGCTTGCACTTTTACAAGAATATTGTAATAGCAATAAAAAAATAGCTTACACTTTTACTAGAATATTGTAATAGCAATCAAAAAACAGCTTGCACTTTTACAAGAATATTGTAATAGCAATCAAAAAACAGCTTGCACTTTTACAAGAATATTGTAATAGCAATCAAAAAAACAGCTTCCACTTTTACAAGAATATTGTAATAGCAATAAAAAAACAGCTTGCACTTTACAAGAATGTTGTAATAGCAATCAAAAAAACAGCTTGCACTTTTGCAAGAATATTGTAATAGCAATCAAAAAACAGCTTACACTTTTACAAGAATCTTGTAATAGAAATTAAAAAAACAGCTTGCACTCTTACAAGAATATTGTAATAGCAATCAAAAAACAGCTTGCACTTTTACAAAAATGTTGTAATAGCAATCAAAAAACAGCTTGCACTTTTACAAGAATATTGTAATAGCAATCAAAAAACAGCTTGCACTTTTACAAGAATGTTATAATAGCAATCAAAAAACAGCTTGCACTTTTACAAGAATACTGTAATAGCAATCCAAAAACAGCTTGCACTTTAACAAGAATGTTGTAATAAAACACATTCTTGTAAAAGTGTGAACCGTTTTTATTGCTTTTTCATTGTTTGTTTACATATTCCCGATATAGCTACTTAATATGGGTAGTCCCTTCATCGTTTTAACCGAAATCCATTGTACTTCCATTTCATAATTTTGTAAACCGCTCGATTCAAGATTTTAGTATAATATACATTGGTTATTTTGAAACTACAGGAGAACGGGATATACAAGGGACTTAATTTGAGGACCTTTATCAATTATATTTTTTTTATAATTTATGGATTTGTGCTGGTTTAACAATACTTATAGAGGTGGCATCATTTATTGTTAGAGAAGAGATAGGTAGTTCAGGTTTAGTTTGATTTCTGTTTTAAATGAATTACTAGTAAGAGTTTAGTGGTATAAACAATACACGGTGATTTTTTTTATTCGTTTTACACCTAGAAAAAAAAAAGTTGAAGTCCATCTTGAAATAGTATGAAATACTAAAGTTGAAGTCCATCATGAATAGAGTCCATTCTCAGTGTTAAAATAATTTTCTAAGATAATGTAATATTTATTATGAATACTATCCATTAGGAACATTAAAATAATTATCAGACACAATCCACGATGACGAAATTTTATACGCAAAGCCTAAAATCCGAAATAAAAAATAATCAAACTGTATAAATGCAATATTACGCTCGTAATCCAGAACGTTCCGAGGCGTGACCTTGATCCCGCCCATCTTATTTTCGTATAATGTTAGTTGGCTAGCGCTCATGTCAATGCGTGCGCGATTCGACTCAGTGCGCGTGTACTCAGTGAGTACACGCGCACAGAGTGTTTAATTGTTTATTGATCGTAACATTTTTATCAAAATGAAATTTTATTAGTTTTTTCATAACTTTAACACTGCGAATGGGTTGTATTTATGACAGGCGTCAACTTTAGTTCTAGGTGTAAAACGAATAAAAAATCACCGTATATAAGTGAAATTCAAAACCATGTTACTATTATTGGACCTCTATTATGTCACCCTTATGACTAGTAAATATTTTTTTTGTTTGTTAATTAGAATTTTTACTATCCGTGAGATTGGCGATAGTTCGTAAGTCGCTTATATCCCTACAAAATGGAAAAAGCCCTTTCAAAATTATCATGTTCGAAACACCAACAAGCTAAATACGCATTGCTGTTGGCTATTACTAACCAACGAAGTTGGTTAGTAGACCATCGTCCGTGGTGAGGTGATATTCAAAAAACTTCAAGAACTGATAAAAAATATACTTAGTAATAACTGTGCCGCAGCTTTAAATGTAGAATTAGTTGCTACTGTATCATTTTTAACTTTTTTTTACGACTCCTATAGTCGAAGGTCTTATAACAAAGTTTATCAAATTAATAAAAAATTGTGTTAATTTCCTAAGAATATTTTGCTTTTTGTAATATAATATGGTGCATACTACACTGGATAGATAATGTTGGCTTCCTATAACTCAATTTAATTTATCTATAGGAATATTTACCATACAAAATATTGTGAAATTTCACTTAAGTTTGTAAAGCTACTATATGTTTCCATGATTTTTAGTTTCTGAGAACGTATAGATAGTGTTGACTTCTTATGACTCAATTTGGTTTATGTATAGGAATATTTAACATACAAAATATTGTGAAATTTCATTTAAGTTCGTAAAGCTACCATATGATTCTACGTTTTTTGTTTCTGAGAATGTATAGATAGTGTTGGCTTCTTATGACTCAATTTGGTGTATCTATAGGAATATTTAACATATAAAATATTGTGAAATTTCACTTAAGTTTGTAAAGCTACCGTATGTTTCCATGATTTTTAGTTTCTGAGAATGGATAAATAGTGTTGGCTTCTTATGACTCAATTTGTTTCATCTATAGGAATAATTAACTTACAAAATATGAAATGTCACACATTTCACTTAAGTTTGTAATGCTACCTTATGATTCCATGAGTTTTAGTTTCTGAGAGCGGCCTCATAATCTGGAAGTGACTAACATAGAAATACATGGTTCTTTATAGAAAATATACTCAAAATAAACTTTATCTGCTCAAACGTAATTTACATATGCCATTTGTGGTTCAAGGGTTTGTATGCATTATTCCATTTGTCAATTGCAGGTCGCCTTGTTTGACATGATAGAATACTACGAGAGCGCCACCACGCTGAACATTTCCGGCAATAAGGAGTTTGGCATCAGAGGTTGGCAGGCGTGCTCGCATCTCATCAAGAAGGTATGTTGGCCGCCTTTTTTTAATAGACTTTCAAAAAGTTGGAGGTTCGGAATTGAATTGCATTTTTACTCATATCACCGGCATATGTAAACTGATTGATTTCTTTTGTCTTGAGAAGGACATAATTGAAAAGATTATTGGATTATAATTGGGATTGCCCATACAAATTTGGTTAAGATCCAATAGTGGATTCCAGAGATGGACAATGGAATTCCTCAACGGTACATTACCTGTGATAGAAGAGATTTATTTCGTTATTTTTGTTAATAAAGCTATCACGGCATCAGCTGGGCCAAGGTCTGATGATATTGTATGGGCTTTTGCATACGACAGATGACAGCACATCATTAGTTGTTAAGATATTTTTTAAAGATTAGACAAACGTTTGTGTGTCAGGCTGAGGCAGCAAACATTATGATCTGTGCCTTTATTTAGAATAAACTCTCATTTATGAAAGCATTAGACATTATAAAATGAATTAAACTTTAAAAAAAAGACTGCTATCTTCAAAAACGAGCTTTTCTACCAAGCACTGACATGTATACATTATTAGCAAAATTAAAGTTATTTATCTATACAATACGTATCATCACTAAATAGCACCACTTCGACCACTTGTGCAATCAGTCACCTAGTTTATAAAATAATTGAAGTTTAAATTTAGTATAAAATCATAACTAGGTGTAAATTAGCACCTGTGTAAATAGTGCTAATTGTCAGTTTGGCAACGTAACGTAGTGTAAATTGTCAAATGTGTTGACATTGTCATGTTGATGTATTGTCATTTATCTGTTGGCAAAAAACTGGAAAACAAAGCGTAGGTTTCGTTATTAATTGACTTAGCGTACTTCATTTCAATTTCCCATTGGTATTAATCAGTAAATCAACATTTCATTAAAAAATGTGCGTTTAATTCTATACATTTGCTTCCTTTTGTCAGTTCTTCATTTACTAAGTATGCTGTTGTACAATATTCCGTGATGTATATATTTCTATAATAACAAAAAGGAAATGTTTAAAAAAAACAGTTTTTTTGGTAATCTCTTATATTTTAGTTTTTCCTATTAGGGATAATATGATGAAACACCTATGATGAAATTTCTTGAAAAAACGTCATGTTAACACTTTGCAATTCGACGATTTTGTGATAGTTAATTTTGAACAACGGTTACAAATTTTTGAAAATATCACGACATAGTTTTCTGAAGTTTTATTTTTCTGACAGGAAAATGATTTGATGTATTGGGTGTACAACTTTGATTCCGCCGTCTTTTCTAAAATTTGGAGTTTTTATTGTAAAAAACTTGGTATACACTTATTAATGAAAGTATTATCCATCGCTGGCCATTACTTTCTCCCATCTTTTGGCATTGTACGAATCCCACGTCGAAAAAACTGGTCATGTTTTGTGATGATCCACGAATTGATCCAATTTTTTACTTCTTCATAAGATGGGAAGTGCTGGTCAACCAGGTCGTGGCCATTGATCTAAAAAAGTGTCTAGAATACAGTGGGTGGGGTAGTACTTCCCATTTCAACGTTTCCAAACGCATCAATTGTGTTCAATACCGATCGCCTGGGATTGTTTCAGTCAGTTTTAACAGCTCATAACACACTACACTGAGCTGATCTCACCAAATACTGAGCACGATCTTGGAGCCGTGAATATTTGCGTTGGTTGTCGACGTGGAAGCTTGCCCGGGAACTTCACATGATTTTCTGCGCTTGGGGTTATCATAATGAACCCATTTTTGGTCCTAGGTCACAATGCAATGCAGAAATCCCTTCCATCTTTGCCTTTCAAGCAGCTGTTCATATGGAAACAAACCCCATTCAACACCTTCGACTTCAACTCGTACTGTACCCAATTTCCTTGCTTCTTCCAATTTCCTTGAAATAGCTTGTTGAGTCACTCCCAAGGATATTGCGTGATATTAAGTAATGCCTCCAATTCTGTATCTTCGAAAACCTTCTGTCTTTCACCGCTATACCGGACATTGATGTCAATATCACCATTTTTCAAGTGTGGAAACCACTCATGACACATTGTTTCACTATTAGCTACCTCACCATAAGTAGTAGAAAGCATTCGGTGAGCCTCAACTGCAGATTTCTTCGTATTGAAACAGAAAATTAAAACTTCCCGCAAATACGAGAATTCGGCTTATACACTGACAATTTAAATGGAGGAAAATTTTATGATGCAGACATGAATCTATTAATATATCGATGAAGTTATGTTGACAGATGTTCAAGTGTATCGTATGATGTCTATGATCTATTTATTTCGACCATCCCTACCAGTAAAGCCATCTATGGGAAAACTGCTGAAGCACAGTTGTACACCTAATAATAATAATCCTTGTCAGTGTAACATAGCGTACATATTGACACGATGCATATGTATTCATATGTTTTTTTCTTTATATTTGTTTTTAATCTTTTGGACTACTCTTTGGACATATCGAACCCTCTTTATATGGCAATATTTTCTTCCTGATGTGATGGTTTTACCAAAAATATTCTTTGTAATTTTCTAAAGTATCTGAACATTTTTAAAGTACAAATTAAAACGAAAGCATTTAATCGACAGAGTGAATGCGTCCGGGAGCTGGAGGCACGAGATACAGCTCTAGCAGAGGAGCATGCGCCGGTTTTGTGCCGGGCATTGCGGGCGGCTGCATGCCGCTTGCGAGCGCTTCGGTTACAGCATTCACGTCTCGCGGGACAGCCCCTCGTCTGTTTGGGTGAGTATTTATTATATGTTGCATTGTTTTTTGGCTACTTTTGAATATGTATGAGGGTGTTAGTGAGCCACATATGAATGTGTTGAATGCAAATGTTTAGCATATTGTGAATATATTTATTTTGATCAATTTAGGAAAAAGATGTAAGAAAAGAAACAGAGTAACTCAGAGGAATTTGTCAAGTTATTGAAGGCTGATAGGTTGTAATAAACCCGCTATGTTTACAGAAACTATAAAGTTAAATATCTCGGGAACTGTAGCTTCTTCGACTGTGGTCATTATTATCTTTTTTTGTAGAGTATCAAATTATGGACAGTTTTCTTCATGGTGACCATTTTTTATGCAAACTACTGTTACAGAACCTTAAACTCGTTTAACCCCTCTTGGGTCCGGAGCAAGCGAACATTACGACAGCTGCACTGCCTGTTCAATGCACTGTTTCAATGAAAACTATCTACAAACCATACGTTTTTAAATAGGTTATGAAGTTCTTTAAATGTTGAAATATTTTTTTTTACTAAGAGATATCAAACAAATTTTAAAAAATCATATTTCTTGCGCAATTTTCAATTATTTGACAATATTTCTTAAACAATGGTAGTTAAAAAAATCTCAAATAAATTTCCAAAAGAAATATTTTTTTCATGAATATTGTGAAAAAAGAGACGTGTCGAATCAATAGGTCATCAGCCACGCATGAAAAAAAAATTGTTACACTAATTCTTTTTATTTTACAACGTACTTTGCTAAATTTGGTGTAAAATTCCGAAAAATGTGGTGTGATTTGCTTGAAAATATAAATTATTCAAGAAAAACATGGAATGATACGAGTATTAACTCCAATAAATACAGATAATTTTGGTATATAATACAATATACATTGCAGAGTGAGCTCGTTTATTGTTCCATTTACTATGGACTGTTTACAGAAATAAACGCGCTGCTAAAAAATGGCCAAAGAAATCTTTTGTTTTTGATGTCATTTACCCTTGTCTCGAAAAAAACTGTATCTCTTCCAAAAATTATCTAATTTTAATAATTTCCTCCGTGTTTTCTTAATAAAAACTTGTACAAGAATAATGAAATACAAAGATAATTATTGAAGTGAAGAATTTATATATAGTGAGAATTTATATCGTGAACAAAAATTATAACAAAAACTGAAATCAAGGTCACATCGTATTTTTGCAGTCTGGTATATCCTCCGTATCAGCAAAATAATTGTTATTGTTACTATTATCACTATCACTTAAAATTTGCATTACGCCAAATTGTGAGCGCACCACAATGTCACTCCCACTATCACTTTCTTCACAACTTGAAAAACGATAATTTTCACTCGAATTATTTCCGTATTCCGACATTATGGGTTGAAAATTTTCTTTTCCTGGATCCATTTTATATTGTAATTACTAATAATATTATAATTTGAACTTTATGTAACACGTAGAAAGATAAAAAATTAGCGCTGCATGCGAGCGATCTCCCCTACTGCGCGCTAAACACCAACTGATTTCGCAAGCGCCATCGCGCTCGTGGCAAATTTAGTTAGTACGCGCACGAGCGCGATGGCGCTCGTCGGCACTCAAATGGTTAAAAACACTAATATATAATCTCATATTGAATCTTTATTTTAGACTAAGGTAAAAAAATTCTTTAATATAAATTCTGATGTTAAATAAAGTTAGGGAAAACAAATCAAAATTTGTCTCTAAAACAAAGGATATTTACTATTCTATAAGGTTTAATTATCGGGTGCACGGAGTCAGATTTTCACTTGCTGAATCTATAATGTGCTGACTAAATTATGTTAATCAATTAATCGGTCAGAAACGTCTTTTTTTTCGTAAAAGGGGAAACCTGGGGACCAGAATATTTTATGTATTTTCAGCTCAAAAGGGTATGGCCAGAACTGGCCACACTGCGGACAAGAATGAGTATTATGTTAAAAAGCAATATATTTATTAAAAAGTTTTTAAATGACGTCACTATTTATATGTCCGAGCAAATAGTAACATTTGAATAAAAATGTGTTCTTTTAAGTATTCCTACATGCTTGCAAAAGAAAAATATTGTGTACCAATTATTTAATCATTCATCGATCGGCTAAAAATAGAAAAAATGACATTGTACGACAAAACGTCAACGTGAAAAGACTGCTTATCCAGTTTGCTGTTGCTTCTTCGCTTTGTTTTTAGAAGGAAAATACAACCTTCTAGAGCTCACGTCGTCAACCGACTATTGTGTCAGTATTGAAATCGGTTAAGTTAGTGTGAAATGGTCCATGTTGTGTTAGCACCGTATTAAAATCGGCGTCTATCTTATAGACATCATTGTCGTGGGTCGGCCTTATATTTCTATTATTTAACATATTTTGGCCGATTTGTATGTTCTGCGTCTGCTAACCTACTTATTTGAGTTATACTTCAGCATTAAGTTTACAATTATTACAATTAAATATTGAATATATTTGGCGTTAATTTTGTAGAAATTCATCATTCACAATTAAATGAAACTACGTGATGTAGTATTATTTCTACTTTCTTTAAGTTCTTTACCACGACCTAGGTTTCGTTGTATTACAACATCTTCAGATAGGCTATTAGCAAAGATCTTCTGGTGGGCTATTAGCAAAGATCTTCTGGTGGGCTATTAGCAAGAATCTTTGCTAATATCCCACCTGAAGATGTTGTAATACAACGAAACCTAGGTCGTGGTAAAAAACTTAAATTAAGTAGAAATAATACTACATCATGTAGTTTCATTTAATTGTGGATTACAATTAAAGTTAAGTTATTTACAATCAAGAAAAATATTAAGTTAAGTTACAATTAAGTTTTAAGGTTAATTATTGATTAAAAAATATTGCCAAATTCTGAGTTTAAGGCATCAATTTTAATGATTATGTACTATTTTGTTTTATTCTATCTAATGTGGCCATTTGGTGGCATATTTCCTTCCATTAAAAACAAACATCGTAAAATATATCATATAAGTAATGAATGTCTTCCTGTCATATGGTCTATAAATTTAATCTCTTGTTCTATTTTCCAGCTGCTGCCCTAAAGCAGAACACCTCGCTCGAAGAGTTGCAGCTGGGAGATAACGGTCTGACGGTGACGGATGCCATACAGTTGGGATCGTTGCTGCGGTTTAACACGACTCTGCAGCTTTTGGACATATCTAATAATGAAATACAGGTAGGGTAACCATTGAAGGGTTAGGGTGACAATTAAAAAGTAACTTTTAAGCATTACCCATATTGAAAGCTCACGGAACTTACCCTTCCTCCTAGAAAATGACTGGTTTAGTTCTACATTATCGATATTGAATGCATTGCATGAGAAGGTTTTATAATACGTATGCTCTTCAACTTGTATTCTGGAGACCATGAGGCTCTCCCAGTAACCTTAGTATAGAAACAGCATGTAGTGATTAATCCTTCGAGTTACGACAAAATGCTAGCCTAGAATCTTCTTGTGGCCTGTAACTGCCATCTTCGCACGTATAACGTGTTTGTCTTTATAACATTGCTTTTGTGGCAATAAGTCTGCCATCTGTGTAGTTACAATCTGCAACATGTATTGATTGGTCTTCTTCTTATGTCCTATGTCCCCTCGATGTGATAAAAGTATTCAATGGTGCTGATCGATCTGCGTCAGATTTTGTTTCACTCCAAGTTTTGCTAGTGATCTTCGCCATGTTTCCACCAGGTTTGATTTGTTTGGGTGGCTACGCTTTCTTACCTCGAGGGTTCTGCAACCTTTTTAGTAGTAATATGGAAGAGTAGGGCTAATTAATTTCAAGAAGAGCTTATTTTGTTAAAAACTTTAGTGCTTCATTGTTGCAAGTTTACGGCTGATATTTTCTGGGCCCAGCGTATTCAAAGAATGTACTGGTTTATCGATTTGATATTTCTGCCTTGCAACGTGCTTTTAATTTTAAATTATTTTGCTCTTTCTGTCTTGAAATGTGATTTCAATTTTGAATCTATTTGATCTTCCTGTCTTAGAACGTGATTTTAATTTAGAATCTATTTGGTCTTTCTGCCTAGAAATGTAAGTTCAATTTAGAAATGTTTTGCTCTTTCTGGCTTGCAACGCGATTTCAATTAAAAATCTATTCTGCCTTGCAACGTGACATCGATTAAGTATCTTTCTGCCTTGCAACATGATATCAATTTAGTATATTTCTGCCTTGCAACTTGTTATCAATTTAGTATGTTTCTGCCTTGCAACTTAATAGCAATTTAGTATCTTTCTGCCTTGCAACTTGATATCAATTTAGTATCTTTCTGCCTTGCAACTTGATATCAATTTAGTATCTTTCTGCCTTGCAACATGATATCAATTTAGTATCTTTCTGCCTTGCAACATGATATCAATTTAGTATCTTTCTGCCTTGCAACTTGATATCAATTTAGTATCTTTCTGCCTTGCAACTTGATATCAATTTAGTATCTTTCTGCCTTGCAACATGATATCAATTTAGTATCTTTCTGCCTTGCAACTTGATATCAATTTAGTATCTTTCTGCCTTGCAACTTGCTATCAATTTAGTATCTTTCTGCCTTGCAACATAATTTCAATTTAAGACCGTTCTCCCTTGCAACATGATTGTGACTTAGAATCTATTTGAACTTTCTGCCTTACAACTTAATTTTAATAGAATCTATTTAGCCTTTCTGCCTTGGAATGTGATTTCAGCTTAGAAGTCTTTTGCTCTTTCTGCATTCAACTTAGAATTTAGTTGTTGGTCCTAACAGTCTTTTGACAGCTGTCAAATTGACGTTAACTACCGGTGCTATCTCTGAATTGGATCTGGTGTCTGAAGGGACAAAACCAAAAAAGTTTGCCAGATTCATTCAAATGATAATTTTTTCTTCATTGTTTTTCTATTTTAGTGGAAGAAATGTCCAGCAAGAATTTTTGACATAAGATCCTAGGATCATTAAAGAATCAGGAAGAATTGTTTCAAATTCTGGAAAAACAACAACAAATTCAAAATCTGGACAAACAAGAAAACCTTATTATTAATTTGTGAATATCTGTAAAAAAACAACGGTGATAACCCAATCACTGTATTCACCAGACGTGGTCCTTGTGGCTGTTTCCTTGCTCTGATGATAAAGTGGAAAATGAAAGGGCCACATTTCGTTATTAAAGAAGAAATAAAAATAAAATATTTGAATCTATACCAATAAGTACATATGAGAAATGTTTTGAAAACTAGAAAAAGGACTAGCACAAATACATATGTTGGGTTGATCACAAGCTTACTGGCCTTTGAAGGAGCGGCGTACCATGGTATCTTGGGTTCTGTTTGCAGCCGCTCGCCGAGCAAGGCTGTAATGATGTTCATAATCACGTAGCTAAAATGCCACAATGTGACAGGCAGCAGCGGCACTGGTGTGAGAAGCTACGCATTGCAATTGCCAAGCTGGTTTGTCCAGCATGATGATTAAGGGCATTACCTCGACCGATAAGTGCAATTGGAAAGGCGTGTTGATGATGATTAAATATATTATAGCTGACAAGAATATTATTGTATAGAAATTATGAACTGATTTTTAGTGTAAATTTTGAAAACTTTTTTTATCACACCTCATATAAATAATTGTGTCAAATGGAATTTGCAAAAAAGTTGTAAAAATAGTTTTTTTTATCTCTTAAAGCAATGGGGTAGAAAGTCTGAAAAAAGTCAGGAGTATAATAGGGCCTATATTTCCATGAATTTTGTGTAAACCGAAGATATATGTAAAGGAACTGTACCGATGTATCATATATGTGTCATGTAAAGGAACTGTACCGATGTGCCATTTAATTTTTCTCGACAATTTCCATTACGGGAATAAAACGAACTTTGCTATATAAGTCACAATTGTTGA
The DNA here is from genome assembly GCA_039881145.1 of Druceiella hillmani. Classification (NCBI taxonomy): domain Eukaryota; kingdom Metazoa; phylum Arthropoda; class Insecta; order Lepidoptera; family Hepialidae; genus Druceiella; species Druceiella hillmani. Next base: position 14,222,701 of record JAYKKI010000019.1, on the reverse strand, counting down.
ATGTATGCAGCATCTAGAGCCAGATATTTTCCGTTGTTACTCATCTCATTTTGAGGAATACAGTAAACAATGGACGGGAAGTGAGCTTGGCAGATAGCTTGCATTGGCAGCCGTCCAAGTGTCGTTTGTTTACTTTGTGCCATGTAAACAGGTGCCAATAGAGGAAAGTTTTCTGTGATGGGAACGGAGTTCTTTAGTTTATATGTATCTATAGCATCAGTCTATTTCCTGTGGAATTTTTACCTGTAATTATGTACTAGCGGCTAGCACCGGCGCTACATCAAGTTTAGGAATACCCATGTAAGGTGGATGTTTCATATAAATATTTTTGCTCAAATTTCCATAAAAATGTTTTTGATACACTTTCTTACAGAAATACATAACGGATTTTTTATAATTTATTACGCTCGTAACTACACAATTATAATACAAAATACTTTTTTAAATAAGTACAAAATATCATTACAATCGAATAATACAATTCAGAGTTATGCATTATTTTATGGGAAGCAGTGAAACGGCCGGTTACCGTATTTTGAGACCATGTGCTCTAGGGGTCAATTCAGATAACTGCCATAGCGGGTAAACTTACTCGAATATTTTAATAGATGACGATTTCTGAGCAGCTAAGTAAAAATTGGCTCGTTTCAGTCTATTGTATATGATGTGTCCGAGCAGCTAAGTAAAAATTGGCTCGTTTCAGATTATTATATATGATGTGTCCGAGCGGCTAGGTAAAAATTGGCTCGTTTCAGACTATTATATATGATGTGTCCGAACAGCTAAGTAAAAACTGGCTTGTTTCAGACTATTATATATACAATGTGTCTGAGCAGCTAAGTAAAAATTGGCTCGTTCAAAACTATTATATGTGATGTGTCCGAGCAGCTAAGTAAAAATTGGCTCGTGTCATACTATTACATATGATGTGTCCGAGCAGCTAAATAAAAATTGGCTCCTTTCAGACTATATATGATGTGTCCGAGCAGCTAAGTAAAAATTGGCTCGTTTCAGACTATTGTGTATGATGTGTCCGAGCAGCTAAGTAAAAATTGGCTCGTTTCAGACTATATATGATGTGTCCGAGCAGCTAAGTAAAAATTGGCTCGTTTCAGATTATTGTATATGATGTGTCCGAGCGGCTAGGTAAAAATTGGCTCGTTTCAGACTATTATATATGATGTGTCCGAGCAGCTAAGTAAAAACTGGCTTGTTTCAGACTATTATATATACAATGTGTCCGAGCAGCTAAGTAAAAATTGACTCGTTTCAGACTATTATATATGATGTGGCCGAGCACCTAAGTAAAAACTGGCTTGTTTCAGACTATTATATATACAATGTGTCCGAGCAGCTAAGTAAAAATTGGCTCGTTTCAGACTATTATATATGATGTGGCCGAGCACCTAAGTAAAAACTGGCTTGTTTCAGACTATTATAAATACGATGTGTCTGAGCAGCTAAGTAAAAATTGGCTTGTTTCAGACTATTATATATGATGTATCCGAGCAGCTAAGTAAAAATTGGCTCGTTTCAGACTATTGTACTTCACAATTTTTAATGGAAGATGGTGCATTTCGTGCCAGTTTGCATAGGTTTGCATAGATTTGAGACGCTGGGCATGTGTCATATTTTGTTCCACTGCAAAGAGCAAGACGATGCACGTAGAGTTTTGTTAGAGAGCATGCATCTAAATAGTAACGTAGAATCAGAGACTATAGAACGTGGTATCTTCAGTCACCGAGACTTGGTTGGGAATGGATCAATCTTTGAGTCATTTAGAATGTTTGCTAAATGCATTCTCAAAAAAGGAGATGCTAAATGATTTGTTAAAAAGGGACAGACTCTAAGCTTGTTGCGTGGAAGCGCTGAGACTGTAAATACGGGACACTATTAGCAGACCTCCGATGGTTCCCTCTTTTTTATGACAAGAACATGTATAAATGGTTTAGTTGACTAACATGCTTTGTTTAATTTTATGTTTTGATCCAACTCTGCCGTGATTGTATTTTTTTTATTAAAGTGATTGTGTGTTATTAAATTGTCACATTATCATGAAAGACCAGAGACAATACACGATATTAATAATTTTGGTTTAATGGCTAGATATAGAGTGCTATAATTTCACATTTTCCAGGACGTGGGAGTGAGCCATATAGCGGACGGATTGGTCGAGCAGTCGCAGCTCAGCCACTCGACGACGGCCGCTTCGTCGCCGGCGTCACCTTCCGACTCCTCGCCGCTGCTTGAAACTGGTGAGCAATTTTTGCCATGTGTTTAATCATTTGTTACTTGCGTTAAAATGTTTGGTGGTTTTCGCTCATTACGTTTTTGAATATTTCGGTGAAAAGCAGAATTTCTGGACATTTTACATAAAGAAATAAATAGGTTTTAAAAAAATATAGTACTACTTATCACTGTCTGCTGAGCACATTCATATCATATACAAATGAAAGGGGAAAGTTCACAGAGAAAGACGGTACTCACTCAGCCTGAAATCAAGATGTGTAAATCCAGAAAACGAGATCTTAAGTAAAAAAAATAATGCTATTGTTGATAGGCGCAAAGCAAGTGGATTAAGTTTACCATATTTGAGAAATGTTCTGACAGAGACAAGAGGGGCTGGAGAGGACTTCCATTTCACAGATCGTTAGGGTGACCTTCTTGTGTAACTCCCATGTACTAGTCATGAACACGGAAGGTGAAAGTCAAAATATCTAGAATATTTTGTATTTCAGTATCCAACGTCAAACTATGCTGTTCTACTTGTATGAGACATCGAAGATAACAGAAGATCTTACATGGCAATTTTAAGTCTTTATCAATTGCTGCTTTAGTAATATACCTTTATTATTCTGACCCGAGCAAGAATATAACGAGGACTTATTAGAAAGATACAGTGAAGTTCCGATTCAGCATCAAAAAAATAGCGTGGATTAGCCATACACGCAGAAGGGCATCTGCATTTCCAAACAGGTTCTGAATAATAGATTCTCAGGAGGATGGAAAGTGTGAAGTCGACTTAATGGCAAACTGTCCTAATGAAATTGAAGAGCGTCGGTAAGACGTGAGAGATGTGAAATATGATGCCCAGGATCGATCGGTGTAGAGAAGCAGCTTGGACTCATTTTGCCTAATCAAGGGAATGTAAGATATGATTATGATGACTGAAGATAATTGGAGTTTCTTAGCTTAACCCTTGAGTAATTTTTTTAAATATACGACAGGCTTTAATTTTTTTTCCATTGTTCGTTAATGAATTTGTAAGTCTATTACCACCAAGTTTCATTATGAATGTCTCTTCAAGCCATATTGTATCAAGATGACGTAAACACCTATTGTAACAGCTCAGTATGGTACACAATGTACCGATATGACACTTCAGCATTCACGGTTTTTTTATTTTTATGTGACACAACCCGCAGCCAGCGAGCTTATTCAAAATGCGCTTGAGTTAAAATTTGTGACTTATGTACATAAATTATGTTAATAATTTGTTACTTGGAATATTATCAAAAATGTTTATTGCTATAATCTTGAAATTTATTGTTCAGACTCCATTGTAATAATCTAGTATTTGTCATACAGACTTGGTGTAACAAGTCACCTTTTTGGGTTTCTGAGTAAAAAATAAGGTGACTGTAATTGTTCTTTTTTTTTTTATCATTCTCGACATATATTAAATTTGTACACGTATACACCTTATAAGGCATATTGGCACTCGCACCATTCAAACGTTCAACAGTTTATTTAAAATGAGATAAACATATGCACAATTATATACCAAAGAAAACTAAATAATGAATTGATTGGTCGACCTGTAGTGTACAGTTATTTTTGCGCGTAATTCAATAATTTGATTACGCGAAGCTCAAGGTCAAATAGTCAGAACGATGTACAACATGACATACTTAACACCACATTCGGCCTTGATTAATGAACAATATGAGTATTATTTCACAGAAAAATAAATCGACTATACACTATATGTTTTAAGTTTTTTTTACATATTATATCTAAAAATATAATAGATACCTTTGTTGTAAATTTTTGTAAAGGAATGCAAAAAAATTCTTGCTATATTATTTAATCAACATATACATATATAGTTTGCCCTAAATATTTCAACTAAAGTGTGGAGTTTATTGTTCAGATGCCTTAAATCTTTGCAGCTTACAGCAGATCTTTGTAAAGTACCGCATTGAAACTGTAGGATGACTCGTAAGGTAGAAATTGTTCTTTTTTCCAGCACCGGCTGAGAGAGGTCTGGCAGTGCTGGTGCTCTGGAACAATCATCTCACGAGGAATTCGGCGAACCACATCAGTCGCGCTTTGGTGAGAATACCGTTGTTTTTTATTGGAGACAAGGAAATAAGGCTGTAGATCTAATTGTTTCTATATCGTCATTTCCAAAAAGGTGGGGGTATACAGAGCACTACGTCATTTACGTATTAGTAATATATGTAATGTTACGTTATTAATAAATTTGTCCATTTTTCTAGGGTTTCATATCTCAGTCGGGAAACGAAACGTATATGAAAATTACTTCAGTGTTTATTTGTCCGCTAGTCTGTCATTGGCTTTTAACTTTTAGGACATTTGCCATAAACTCATGAAATTTGGAACATATAAGTAGGTTTTGCAAATATTTGAGAAGTGAAATTTTTAAAAAAACAATAATTAAGCTTAGAAAAAATAAAAAATAGACCATTTTGTCTTTGATAAATAGCTGTGTGAAGGTGCTATTAGTTGCATAATAAAGTGAAATTGTTTTGATACGGTTCACAGAGCCACTCGCGTTCGTTATGCGTGCTGAATGTGGGTCGCAACGCGGTGGGTGCGGAGGTTGTGCGTGGGGTGCGAGCTGCTCTCCTACGTCCCGCCGCTGGTTCCGCGCCAGCCCTTCTCTGTCTCGGGCTGCAGGCTGCGCGATTAGCAGTGGATGCCGCACATGCGCTCGCCGAACTTGTGGAGGGAGAGACCCAGCTACAGGTGTTTTATAGCTAGTCAATGTGCCGCCAGTTATGCTTTTGTGTCCATCTCTCTATTATTAGCAAGTGCAATCACATATTATTATGAGTGATATATATTACTGAACTTAATTATGAAACACATCACAATGGGATTTGTCCACCGAATACCTAGTTGATTGCTGAGAGACTTTTTTGTATTGTGCTATTTTGCCAAGTTCTCTTAGCTTGGAAAATTAGCACGAAACAAAAAAATTTGTTATCTTTATCTTTTGTGAAAACGTACAGCACAAAGTGAAAACAAGACACTAACCGAATCACTTCGGTATTCGTCAGTCTATCACAGGCGTTTTTTTTTTAAACGATTTGATGTAAAAATGTGAAGATTGGCATAGAGATAGAATATGGTTGTCAAATTTAGGTGTGACGTATAAAAGGCTGAATTTTGATTCTGAGGATTTATTTCTGGGGATAGATTGGGAAATTAAAAGAAGGGGCCTTCAAGGTTATTGGTTGAAAGCTTGTTGAAGCATTAATTCAACCATATATTTTTTTAAACATTTTTTTTGGAAAAATACTTAAATATTCTTGCTCTTTTTACCAGAATGTCATATCTGACAAATCCAAGGACATGGGAAATTGGGTATTATTATAAACAATTAATTGTTTGTTTTTACAACTGCTAAAACATTGGTTTTAGACAAAAAGCTTTACGACAAAAAATATTTTTCACGATTAAGAAAACGACATTTGTCTCGCTCCGTCGAAACGTTCTTCACTTAGTTCTATGTATATATTATGTAATTCGGCATTGGGTCGATGACGGGCAGCAAATCTGATGTGCCCCATTTAGGCATATAGTTTAAGTGCATTACTAGTAATATTTAAGGTGGAAGGTTGATGGCACGGAGCACTAATTGTGGAAGTCGCATTTGACCGATTTTTAAGAATGGTCACAATTTATTGAAAAATTTTAAAAATGTATGGTTAAGTTAAAAATAAATAATATGCATTTTCTCTGTTCACAGCGCATTGATTTACGAGATAACCGCTTGCAGACATCGGGGTTGAAGCTGATTGCTAACGCGATGCGGGAGAACCACACCATAACACAGATTGACCTCGATGATGTTGTCGTGACGGTCAGTGTCGTATGGTTTTTATCACATTTAGACTTAAATAAATAAGTTGATGATTAAACTCTGGCGGGAAGGGAAAAGATGTTATGGAAAATGGTGTCCGTGTATGGATTTAGATAAACAATTGACAGTTGGAAGGCGTAGGCACCGAAGAGTATGCTGGTTAAGTCACACATTGAAATTGAAACATAGTCTATTCAAGAGATGTTTTTTTTTCATATGTCAACACCCTTCTGAAGTTGAAGGGGTGTTAGCCAATCAGAATATTTATACATCCAATGTGGATTTGACCGTTCGACATTAAATGGAAAACCAGTCAGTACTAGTTGTCATTGTCATTTGTATCAGTAGTAATACTTTAAAATAGTGAAATAAACAATTACACTAGGAAAAAATAAAAATTTTTTTAACTAAATTAAAAAAACATTTTAATATAAAAAAAAAACATAAAACCCTACGCAATGCTTTCGTTACTGACCTTAGCAAAATGACAACGGTAGTGATCTAAATAGAATCAAATTATATCAGTCTCGTTTGACGTAGGTCTAATATTTGTTTATCATGCGTTACTGGTATCACGATTAAAACTATGTTACGTTCTGTTGATATCACAATATGTTAAAAATAATGAAGTGAAATAAATAAAATGAAATAGTGCATGACGACTAGTGCAGCAGATTTTACGGAGACATGTTTTCAGCTACTGGGCAACTGACAGAAATTGCTATTGTCTTGCCGCGTAGCGATCTACATAGCAACAAGTGAATTATTTCTCGGTTTTTTCTCACATATTGAATTTATGTTTACAAGAATGAGACAGTCATCGACAAATAAGTTTGTCGATGACCGTCTTGACTGTTTTTATTTCTTCGTGTGACTAGTATTGTATTTGTCTTAATATATCTTATGATACAGGCATAAGAATTATTTGACTAACTGCCTGTGATTAAGTAATAAAGTAACTTTATGCGAAGGTGGTGATGTGGCAAAACATATATTGGCTTAACTAATTCTTGGTGAAAATACATGGTGTTTCAAATTACATATATATATATATATATGGAACTATTCCTGTGACTAAACCACACAATTTTGTTATTTGATTTCTGTTGTACGGTTCAAAAACACTATGTAATATATAAAGTTTCATTTAATTTCAAATGGTCAAATCCACACTGCGTAACTGAGGTGGTAGCCAAATAGAATATTTCTGCCATTTTCTGAAAGTATGAAATTAGAAGTATAGAAAAATTTCTATTACAGCATGAGAGTACGAGGGTAGTTCTGCCAGATATTGCAAAGTTAACCTGAGATTATTTTTCTAACTTCAAAGTAGAAGTTTGTTCTTGATGAGGATTATCGGAAAGACCAAAATTTCGTTCTTTGAATCATTGGAACTAAAACTTGGCTGTGTCACAGGAGAGTACACCTTCACACATCATTGCTGCGTGTTGCGTCACTCATTTTTCCCCCTAAACAAAATTCACGAAGCAAACAAATGAAATTTCTCTAGATTGAACACCATGCTCTCTATGCAAGACATATGTTCAAGAAGTTTCTATAAGATTCCAGAAAACGCTTGAAAAATGTGTTGTAATAAGTAGCCAACCTAAAATAAATACCTCATTCTAATGGCATAAACATATAATTATGAACCCCTGGCGTACGAAAGTCACTTTTACGTAAAATTGGCGTTTGCGCTTTGTCGATAAAATAATGTGTAACTCTGAAGGTATCAATTTTATTTTAACGACATTTATATAAATTTTACGTAGAAACAGAGGAAATGTAGTACCCAACCTAAAATAATTACCAAATCGTATCCATTCTAATGGCATAAACATATAATTATGATCCCCCGGGGTGCGAAAGTCACTTTTACGTAAAATTGGCGCTTGAGCTTCGTCGATAAAATAATGTGTAACTTTGAAGGTATCAATTTTATTTTAACGACATTTATATAAATTTTACGTAGAAGGAAATGTAGTTACAGCATAATCAAAGCATTTGTACCAAAACAAAGACAAAAAAGTCCAGACCAGAGTTTTATAAAGGAAAAGTCTTCATAACATGTAATTTTTTTTATTATTATAAACATTTATAAACTATAATTAAATATAAATGTAAAAAAATTTTTTATTCAAAGAAAAACTCACCATTCAGTTTTTGGTCTGTCCGTCTTTGCTTCTGTGAAAAAAATATTTGGAAGAGGCCGCTGTGATCATATGCAATGCGAAGAAATAATACAATTGTTTTCATAACAATCCTGAATCCTTTATAAAATTTGGGATAAAAAAATAAAGCCATATAATATTTGAAGTACTTAAAAAATCTTTATCAATCAAATGCAAAGTAGAAAAAATAAAGATTTTGAAATTAACTGTTTCGTTTATTTATGAATGGAAACGTTATATACCGTTGTAAACTAGCATAAAACGATATTTCCAAAGGTAATAAAAAAAATAAATACATTGAATAGAAAAAGTAAACAAAATCACCAATCTAAAATGGGTATAATTCCATTGACAATAGCGGCAAAACAAATAATAGATATACACTTGCGTTGATTACAATCTTTTGTAAATAAATTTACAAAAGATGGGAAAGGAATAGATAGAGAAGGATATTCTCGCCCTCATTACATTTTTGTCAGTTTTAGGACAAAAAGAATTGTTTATTACAAAAATATACCAATTAATACAAGATAGACATTGCAACAATAATAACTACACATCAAATAATAGTAAGACACTTACATTGATTTACAATCTTTTGTAAATAAATTTACAAAAGATGGGAAAGGAATAGATAGAGAAGGGTATTCTCTCCCTCATTATATTTTTGTCAGTTTTAGCACAAAAAGAATTGTTTATTACAAAAATATACCAATTAATACAAGATAGACATTACAACAATAATAAATAAACATCAAATAATAGATATACACTTGCGTTGATTACAATCTTTTGTAAATAAATTTACAAAAGATGGGATAGGAATAGATAGAGAAAGATATTCTCCCCTCATTACATTTTTGTCAGTTTTAGGACAAAAAGAATTGTTTATTACAAAAATATACCAATTAATACAAGATAGACATTACAACAATAATAAATAAACATCAAATAATAGATATACACTTGCGTTGATTACAATCTTTTGTAAATAAATTTACAAAAGATGGGAAGGGAATAGATAGAGAAGGATATTCTCGGCCTTGTTACATTTTTGTCAGTTTTAGGACAAAAAGAATTGTTTATTACAAAAATATATCAATAAACACAAGCCTTTAAAAGCAAAATACAATCACGTGCAATTTTAAAAAAATGATAGCTTTAAAAATAACAGGCTATGTATAATATATCTTTATATATAAAACAAAGTTGGGTTAGTTACACCATTTATAACTTAAGAATGGCTGGACTGACTTTCATGATCTTTGATTTGTTGGATTTGTCTCCGCCCCGAATAGCAGAATAGCTATTAAAACATTGGAAAAATTCATGAAAAAAAATTTATGAAGATAATTAATTTTCCCATACATTTTGTAAGGTACTGCTTTTTTGATGATATATCAAGAATGGATTCACTGATTTCAATGAATATTTTGTTTGTTCGTCTCGGCTTCGAGAAGTTTCCTTGGGCGTTGGAAAAGTAAGAAAATCACAAATGATTTAAATGAGTATAAAACGTAATACGTGATATATGATAGAAAAAGATATGTCATAAATGACAAACACGGACAAGAATTATAATTGTTTTTCAACAATTTTTATTCAGTTTTCGACCGTTATTGCATTTGAATTCGTTTAAATTAATTCTCTTCAAACAATTTTTTTTGAAATTTATCAGCGAAGTGATTTTAAATAGTCGAGTTAAGTTTGATGAAGTGCACGTTGTGAAACGTTGTGACTTCGAAGATGTTCACTTCGTGAGGTTATGACATTTGTGATTGCGCGCGTATCGATTAATTGCTTAATTATGTAACAAAAACAATTAAAACATTTGATCATGAGAGAAACATTGTTGTTTGCTACAATGAATGATATCACAATGTCAATCTTTCAGTATTTGTAGCCTGAATCTAAAAAAATTAATGTTTCTCTCATTATCAATTGTATGTAGCACGTTCGCATATCGGCAAATCATCCGCTTTGTTCGTTCTCGCACCTGACAAAAAACGAAAAATGTCATATATCACAAAGTAATTCAATGAGTGGAATCGAACCGAGTGCAACAATGTTACGTGAATCATTTCGATTCGCTTCAATAAAGCAAATGACTAAATTGACGACGTGCCGCGAATTACGTTTATTTCAATGTAATTAAAATACTTTTCAGTTTAATTTTTGTACATTTTTGGAACTTAATCCGTTTTGATTATTAATTTTATATTAATAAAAACTGAATTTAATTCGGTTAGTAAGTTAACAAAACATTTATTGATTCTGAGGCGGTACGAAGATTGTCGCGTCAGCTAGTGTTATATTTAATATGGTAGTGCAGTCACTACCCTTATACCACATTTTACTCAGACATATAACTCGTGAGTAAAATGTGGCCCCAGGGTTAAATAATTTTTATGGTTCTTGGTATATTTTGCAACTGGTTTTTTTTGTAACTATCACGAACTTTAATAATGGTATAAAAGGTTTTATCAAATATTCAACTTTAAACTATCGATATTTTGTTACTATAGCCGATTGGTATATCTAATTACGTACTGTTTCAAACTAAAACTTCCTAAAAATTGCTCACTTGTGGGCGTGTATTCTATAACTTAACTAATTAATCACATCTTAATACTTTTTAGCGAACATGAATTTCGTTCCTGTTTGATTATCCTTGACGAGCTCCGTGCCTGTTGTATAATCTTATTACAAATGAATTCATTCACAAAATCAATCAACTCAACTATGTGTTTAGGTAGAGCGATTCCGCTAAGCTTAAAGTTTATTGACGATCCTCAATTATAATAAAAAATTTTTACTGAAAAGAAACAGAAAATTTATAATAAACAGAAAATTTATTATCAGTAGAAAAGCTTTTCCTTCAATTATTTAAAAAAAAAAGTCTAAAAAAGACAAGACAAGAAGATGGTTTGTTACATTTGTGAAAATAAATTTAACACAATTCCCACATAATATTGCTACGTGGAAAACCGAGTTGCAGTGTGAAAAGCCAAAACTGCCTAAGACAAAGTGTTATGTAAGGAAATACCTTCGTCTTGTTGCTATATTGGAAATAGTAATTTTACCAAATATTTTTATTCTCATTCATAATAGATATGCTCAGTCCAATTTAAGTCATGTGAATGTAGGCGGTTGCTCTTACGTGGTTAATACACGCAGTGACAATGCTTCCCAAAGTTTTTGTTGCTGGTTATATTTATTAGCAAGGATTAGCTATCTGTTGTAGGTAATTTGTTAAAAGTTATGTAAAAGTGTACTACCTATGTAAAAAGAGAAACTGACTGACCTGGCATACCAACACATAGCTCAAACAGCTGGCACTAGAAACTTGACATTATACACCAAGTTTCTTTACATAATATTCACGTCACTGATTTAAATCATTTAAATAAAAACTCAAACCCCACAGACAGACAAACATATTAAACACGGTAGTACAGACAGATAGACAAACATTTTAATTATGGTAAACTTTACTAAGTTTCGTAGACCTAAATGAATAAACTGGCTGTAATCCAAATGTTGGAAAACGAAGAAGTATCTTTTATTTAATTCATTCGTATTGATAAATAACTCTAACTACATATTTGAACCTTGTCTAATTAACCTTTCCAGGACACGTCGCCGAATCGCGATGATCTACTCGAGCAGCAACGTCTCGTGGCCGAGATCCGTTCGCTGTGCGCACGCAATGACGCAGCACTTGCGGCCGCACCCACCTCCACGTCTAGCTCGCCACTCGCATCACCGCCTCCGGCACGCGCCGAACGCAAGATCAGTCTTACTTGTGCCGGTGCTGCCGTCTGTGGTGTCCCTGCCAGCAGCAGCAGTCTGCTGGCAGTACGCGGTGGCGGAGGTGAGGGAGAAAGCACAGCAGAGGGACGGAGGAGGCTTCGGTCACCGGCGCCCAGTCCTATACCGAGTCCCGTGAGCAGCCCCACACCGAGTCCGGCGAGGGTTAGGAGTAATCGATTTCAGGTGAGTGTAGACTTCTTGTTTAATAAGTATATGTTAAGTCAAAGTTAGAGCAGCCATCATTCATCCGAAGCAGGATGCGTCGAGAATGTAAGTATGGTTGGAAAATATTAAAGTGTAGCCTTAAAGGTTTCAAACACTAGGTGTTACTGAAAAATTAATATTTCTAAATTTCATGTGAGTAGATTGTTAACGGGTGACATGTTCAAAAAATGTCACAGACATGATTTTCACATTGAAAATGAAAGCTTGCAATATATTATGTATATATATTTGTGGTGTTTAACCGTTAGAGTGCTGACGAGCGCCATCGCGCTCGTGCACGTACTAACTAAATTTGCCACGAGCGCGATGGCGCTCGCGAAATCAGTTGCTGTTTAGCGCACGGTAGGGGAGGTTGCTCGCACGCATCGCTAATTTTTTATCTTTCTACGTGTTACATAAAGTTCAAATTATAATATCATTAGTAATTACAATATAAAAAGGATCCAGGAAAAGAACAATTTTAACCCATAATGTCGGAATACGAAAATAATTCGAGTGAAAATGATCATTTTTCAAGTTGTGAAGAAAGTGGTAGTGGGAGTGACATTGTGGTGCGCTCACAATTTGGCATAATGCAAATTTTGAGTGATAGTGATAATAGTGACGATAACTACTGTTGTCAGAATATTCGTTGGTTTTACCCGTTTTGTGGGTAAAACCAAGATTTTTCATTGTTATTAGAACTAAACTTTTTCAGTATACAAGTAGCATGTTCCCTGGTCAAACGACTTCAGATAACTGATCCAAAATTTTTTTTTTTGGTCTCTTCAAGCACTATTTAGGTTCACTGCCCAAATAACGTCATTGGAACAATAGTTACATTTTAAAGTTTAACTTCAAAGAAATTCCTTTGATAACATAATTTTGGTTTTATGACCAGGATTTGGTAAATAACAATGTGTTGCATACATTTTTGGTATAGATAGGGATTTTGCACTGAGATTCAAACAAACGCAATAAATTGGTAATAGGTGTATTGTTTTAGTAATATAAAGAAAAATTAACGTAGCCAAATACTTTTGAGCGGTAGTTACATGTGTGTATATATATGTATATATACACATAAATATACTCTTTTGCATAAAAAACGGGCGGTTTTCATTTTGTCATATTATTAACAAAATATTATTTATTAAGAGGTTGTGTTAATTGTAATTGTTACTGGCAGGTAGAGTGTATTCAGGCACATAAAAACGAACATTCTAAATTTGAAATTTATTCTAAAAAAACATATTTTTTGGCGGTAAATGAAATCCAACTCTTATTAAGTTCTTTTTCATTTGTTACGTTTTTTATTTTAACGAATAAATTTTAATTAAACTTCTACTGTTTGCTGCATTAGTTCACTTCTGTTTACTGTTCTCAGTATGGTTGAAAAAACGATAAGAACTAGTAAAATTATTGCGCTGCTTGAAGAAGACTGTAGCCAATGTTATGTGTCTCAGCAGTATAATATGAGCCGTTCCACCGTCCAAAGGACCTGGCAACGATACCAAGAAACGGGCTCCGTCAGTAGAAGGCCCGATTTTGGAAGAAAACGGTGCACTGAGCCACTGGATGACCGCTTCATAGTCAGTCAAGCGCTACGAAACCGTCAAGTTACGTATGTGGATCTCAAACAGAACCTCGAGGATGTCAGAGGTACACGAGTAAGCCTACGGAGAGTCAGAAGGAGACTTCAAAGCCGTCAATATACGTAGCTATCACTCAGCTCGGGGCCCTACATTGCTCCGTGAGCATCGAGTTGCCAGATTGAGATTTGCTCAAAATTTTTCATCATGGACTCAACAAGACTGGAATAGTGTTTTATTCTCCGATGAAGCTCGTATATCGATTAGTGGTGAGGATCGAAGTCGGCGAGTCTTACGAAGACCTGGAGAACGCTTTGCAGAAGTGTGCTTTGAGGAAATCATCTCTTACGGTGGAGGCTCTGTAATGTTTTGGGCTAGTATTAACTAAGATGACCGTACCGAGTTAGCTTTTATTGAAAAAGGCACACATAATGCGCAAAGGTACATAACAGAGGTACTTATTCCTCATGCTCAACCTGCATTGACAGCAGTTAGAGGCAAGTCCATTTTTATGGACGACAACGCTCGCACCCACCGCTCTAGAGACGTTGATGCGTATATGCAGGAGGCCGGAATTCGTCAGATAGACTGGCCAGCTAGAAGTCCCAACCTCAATCCGATAGAACACATATGAGATAATCTCAAACGAAGCGTCAGAGCTGTAAAACCAGCTCCAAAAAACATTTAGGCCCTTAAAAATGTGGTCATCGCTGAATGGAAACGTATTGCTCAGGAATTGATTAAAAACCTCGTTGAAAGCATGCCTAGCAATTTAAGCGCATTGATTTTGGCTAGAGGAGGCCATACTCGTTACTACATTTTCAAATTTTATGTTAAATTAATAAAAAATATTCAAAAATAATCTTTAATTCGCCATTTTTAATGTACCAGTATGAAAATGCTCGTCTGTGGACTTTACATCGTTTTTTTTTATTTATTTGCATTTTTAATGACTGAAGTAGTTATTGTGGCCCCAATAATAAATAACAATATTCTCATCATATCGCCATATAAAATGCATCTAATGATAATAAAGTAACTCTGATATGGTTTATTCCTGTAAGTGCCCGTTTTTTTGCAAAAGAGTTTATAATACAAAGCATAACAACCTTTTTTACTCTTCTGAGAGGAGTGTGGCCTTAATTGGTAAATTTCTTGATCCACAGGTGTCCCGCGTGACGAATGACTCACCACCGGCACCGCGGACTGGCTCCACCTCCACCGATGACAGTTCGGCCGGTCCAAGCCCTGCCTCAACGCCCACACGTCGCACGGCGCACTTTTTTGCATCGCGGTTTCGCGTCGAGCCTGTGGCCGGACCGCCTCCGCCACCTGCCCCTCCTGCACCTCCGCCTGCCGCCTCTGGTCGCTTCAGCGTCACAAGAAATCTCGACACTTCGTTCGAAATTGCTACTGTAGCACAGCCATGCGTTAAGAGTGACAGCATAACCGTCAAAAGTGACGACAGTGATGCAATCATTGTCAAAATTGACAGTAGCAATGCATTGTCTATGAAAAATGACGTTGATGATGTTGTCGTGGTAACGGGACCTATCAATAGTAAAAGCAATAACGTTCCTGTAGAGACAAAAAATACCAAAGTCAATAATGCAAACACTCTCAAAACTAACTTCGACAGAGCTGCAATATCACCTAATATTGTTGACAGCGCTGTCACAGTGATGGGGGCCACCATAAGTAAAGAGAATAATTGTGCAGTGGTGACGGAAGCTGTCAAAAATAAAGACAGCTCTGTTGCTAAAGTGATGGAATCTGTTAAGAGTGACATTGCTAGTGTTGTGTCAGCAGATAACAGTGATGTTAAAAGTGCTACTCTTGAAGTTGACAATCATAGACACAGCAGAAATGACATTATTAGTGATTTAGAGAACATAATTAAAATTAAGGGTGACATCATTGAACTGACACCTAAATTTGACAGTGGCATTGCGGATTATTCTGCAATAAAAAATAATATGAAAAGTGATAAAAAGAGTGGCGTAAGTAACGATGCAACAATCAAAATTGACAGTTACGACAATAAAAATATCAATATGGATTCTGTTAAAAGTAAAAGCAAAAATAAAGACGTCAGTACAGTAAGGTGTGATGTTAATAGTCCCATGGTAAAAAATATTGACAAGCCAAATCTGACGCATCCATTGAGTGATGTTGTCAATAAAGTGCCCGTTTCGGAAAGCAGCGACGCGCGGCTCGAAGAGATTGTGGTTGCCATGTCACCCATCACGTACGATGTTGATCATCTCAAAGCTAACGACGCAACGGATAGTATACGGACGAAGAACTGTGATAAAGTGTCTAGTGACAAACATATAGTACAAATGGATGTGAGAAATGTAGATAATATTAGTTTTAGTAAGAGCTCGGTGCCGGAGACCGATCCAATGAAGCAGATCGAGGCCATCACCGAGGACTTGGGAAATTTAATTGAGGAGATGAAGTTATCGACTAAGAAGTCTCAGCTATTGCGGAAGGTGAGCGACGTGGGTGAAAAATGTAAGGGAGATGCTGTACCTGCTAATAATAATGTTAACAATAGTGAAAACCTAAGGACCGAAACAGACAAAGTCGGCCTTAAGAAGAATAGAAGTGAGTCTAGCCTTGATAGTCCAGATCTAGAAGTTCTAAGGTATATGAGGAGGAAGGAAGATGATAGGACGGCTTTTTATGATAGTACGTCTAGTTTAGAGGTCTCAGGCAGTTCAGTTGAATCATTGAATGCGTTAGCGAATCTAGAAACAAAATTGGTTGTTACAGAATGCGAGAGAAGGCCGGTTCTCTTCTCTGTTTCTTCTAATAATAGCAGCTTAGATTACGCAACAGATACTTCGACGCCTGTCAACTCAGGTGGTAGTTTATTGCATTCATCAGTGTCGTCAAATGAGAGCGTTTCGCCGAACATATTTGGCAAGCATATAAAGATACATGGGTCACTATCTAGTCTCGAAGCGAGTGTCAGTTCGTTGGACTCGTATCGGGCTCCAAATTTACCGGTGGAAAATGTTGGCACGCTAATGGCACTTTCATCCGATTCCGGAATAGATCATTCCGTGAATAGCGGCTCTGATTTGAAGGGAAACGCCTTTGAAGTGTCATCAAACGAAGGTACTTTGACTAATAGCGAAGGGCTAAGTGAATTCCGGAGGAATATGAATGCAGAGAAGGCTAAAAATGCGGTAACTGAAGAGAGGGTTGGAAATCTAACGTCTCCAAAGAGGACGTCTAGCCTCTTGGACGTACCTGCACTGAAGAGTAAAGGTTTGGAGAGGGTTAGAAAGATTTCATGGGTAGCGCCATCCCCAAGTTTTCATATGTCTAGACAATCATCAGATTCGGATAGCTCATCGAATCAGACCTCCAAGATTCCAACTAATCTTGAGAAGTTGCTCAGCCTCTTTCAGCATCCCGGAAGTCTGTTCTCCAGGAGCTCGAGTCAGAATCTTGACGAGGACGAGGGAAAGTCAGACCTGGGGAATGTTGGATCTCAAAAGAAAGATTCATTAGGTGGTAATACATCATTTTGGTCTTGGGGTCTTGGTAGTTCCGGCTTGAGCACATCCGAAACTAAAATTGCTAGTAAATCATCCGATGTATGTAGCGAAAAAGACAGAATAGTAGAAAGGCAGGAGTCATATTGTGCATCGCCTGCCATAATTACTTCTGATATCATGGATATTTGTGAGAAAACTCCAAAACAAGTATCGCCAATGAGAACTCATAAGTTTTCTGAAAAAGAGTTAATTGATTTCAGTAACGTAGAACCTGAAGTAAAATTGAGCCGTAATGAAAGTACAATTCTAGTAGGGAGTGAAAAAGCAGTGGAACAAGACTTTAAAGTATCAGAACCAGAAACGGACGATTTAAAACGAGTTCAGGTGTCGTATGTCGATGCGGCTCTTTCAGGCGGTGTTGCTAGTTTCCTTTCAGATAGCGCACGTTCCATGCCGGAAAATGATGTATTTGTCGAAATAGACGTATTGAATATGGAGAGTGGAAAAATGGCCGTGTGTACCACTGATAGTAATGATAATGAAAATTTAATTGATTTCTCTGCCTGTGATGTCGTTGGAGCCGAAGCAATCGAAGACGTAACATTAGCTGTCGTAACAGGTAAGGACAACAACGAAGAGCAAAGGTTGGTCGATAATGGATCGAAGGACGAATCGAAGGAAGATGCAGTAAAGGAAGTACAAAATATTGATAACGTTATGCCAGTTTCAATAAGTGAATGTAATATTTTTAGTGATTTAAGTAGTAAAAATGACGTTACGTCCTGCGTAACGGATCTCAGTAAAGATGATGATAGTGATGTCGTGAGCAAATCTCACAGTCGCACTAGTGTAATAGGTAACATAGGTTTTAGAGACATTGTGAATATCAATAGTACGGAGAACGCTGTAACGAGAAGGGATAATTTTGGTACTGTAAAATCAAATTCTGTCCCAATCGTTGACGTTTCTAATCTTGTAGCTGCTGATGTGAAGTCAAAACGGAACATAGAAGATGCTGTTGTAAGTACTGAAAGTACAGCCGTAGAAATTCTTGTCAATCAGGAAGTGATGAGGATTGAGAAAAGTGATATTTTGATTCCTCATTGTAAGGAACAATTTGACAGCGTTCTAGTTGAAAGCGAAGACGTTGACGCCGTTTTAGGTGTCGAGGTGGAACCTAGTGTATTTCCAGAAATCGGAACTGATTTATGTAATATTTCCATTCTGGAAAAGAATCTTAGTGATAAGAGGACAATTATTTCGAACCCAACTGGTGATATTAGTACTGTACCTGTTCTAGCTAAGGATGTTGAAAATGTATCATCGATTCCAAATAAAGATGTTGTTGCTAGTATTGTGATGGGTGCTGAAGCTCCTGTAAGACCTAGAACCTTTGCTGCAGTACTGAAGCAAAGTTCTACTGCCGAGAACAGTTTAGAACGGCATCAAGCTGGTACCGAAATTGGGCAATCTATTGAGAATTTACCAACAAAAGTGATAAAGGGTATTAAAGAGAATATCAGTCCGGAGAATACTCTAACATCAAGTATGACAAACACCAAGGCTTTGGTCCAGGAATTGACTGAGTGCAAGATTCAAAAGTCACCAATTCGGAATAATCAGGCGCAAGTTGTAAATACAGTTTGGGAAGTGCGAAGCGTGAAGTCAGAACGAGAGAAAGCGAGGAATACAGATGAGGAGGAGAATTTTTATGATGAGTCATTTTATGCGGAGCCGATTGATGTCGCAAAAGATGCTTTGGCATTGCTTGATTATGATTTCGAGGGCAATACGGTATCCGCAGCAAATTTAGCTGCAAATTTAGAACCCCAAACCGTTCTTGATTTTGAACAGCCATTGCTAGCACTCGATGCGGAACTGCGAAATGCGGAACGCTTGAAGGCAGGGAAAGACTGTGATTACTCACCGGAATTGGTAATGGACGAAGTGAGAATAGTGGACGTGCCTTTCTTTAAGGCTACAGAGATGAAATGTGCGGAAAAACTGTGTGTAATTACGTCGGAAAAGCTCGTCCTAAAGAAGGCTACTTCAATGGAAGATTTTCAAGAGAAATCATTCATCCAGGTTGAGGATATAGACAATCTTCAATTCAAATGCAGTACTGAAGAGTTACTAGATGACACAAAGGAATCAAATGTGATCAAAGTAGATCTGGATAAAAACCTAGTGTTTCAGATACCGGATAGCGCATCCTCGAATCCACAGAGCATACCAGCTTTAGGTCAAGGCATTGAGAGGCGGCAAAAATTGCGAACAAAGAAATCGTCGCATAGACGTGGCTGCAGCCCGAAATCACTCCCTGACTCACTGAATCGACAAGCCAGTTTGAAAGCTCTGAGCGAATTACCAATTTCGAAACCGAGTAAGAAGTCCAGCAAAAAGCATAATATAAGTAGCTTAGGCAAAATGGCTAGAGACTCGCTGCTAGCATTGAACATAAGCGAGGAGGAAATATCGGAGTTTCGTCAGTCGCACAATCTCACATCGGTTGAGAGTTTGAGGTCGCTCGAGTCTGTTTCGGAGGATGCGGCTTCGCAGAGTGGAAATTCTTCCAATGATTCAAGGTGTAGGACGTGCATTAGAACCTCACAGGAGAGTCTAATCTCATTGGACTCAATCTCGGAGGACTGTCGGAGTGTAGGTGATTGCGAGTTATGCGCCGCCAGGAAAGCAGGTGAGAAGAGGATCACGCGGTAAAGCGAGTCGGTGGGGAGAGAGCAGCTGTTTGGTTTTGGAGTAAATTTGGTTTATGTCTTATCAATCTTTCTCTTTTTTAGGTTCAGAACAGCCCATAAGCTAGACTTTTTTCAGATTTTCTTATTTTGGCTTTGAAGTGAAACTTCTTTGTGACGGATACACATTTGCAAGATTCGTTTGTTCGTGTTGTTACAAACGTGAAGTTGTTTTGTATGTTAGATATGGTTACGTGGTCATTGTCTGTATTTCTCTGTGCGGTTGTGTAGAAACAATTTTTACGTAGGACATTTAGTGTTATTTCGTGTCACAGAATTCATGTCCGACTCAAAAGTGATTAAAAAAGAAATTGAGATATTTTTTACGTTTATTTAGATTTTTTTATATAAAATTTAGGAATAATTAAATCGTATTTATTTATTTATAGACATCACACATGCAGAGAGCTATATTATCATGTGGTTTTTTCCATCTCTTTTTTTTGGAAGACTTTATATTTCCTCTCTTTTTTTGACATCGTGGCAATGGTGTTACCTGGTTCTCCACAGGTATTTCTGCCATCGTATCTTACATTCATATTTTGAAAGGCTACGTAAATCAAAACGTTAAGTGGAAAAAGTTTCTGCATCTGCCTTATCACTTCGCAACTTTCAAATCTTTGCATGTACAGTTGCGAAATTTTACGCAGAATTGGATTTGCTAATCCACAGTAAAAACAAAGAAATAGAAAAATTTTAGTAATTCCATTAAAATTTACATTTTTTTGTTAAAAATTAAATTACTATAGACGTACAGACGTACCGTACAAGAAACAGGTCACTTGAGAACGATAGAAATGAGAACTTTTGGATACACTTTTGCCAATATCAGTACATTATTTTATTGACAGAAAATAGTTCATATCATTGATCTCAATGTTCAAAATGCTCACTATATCGTTCCACTTGGAGTCCGCAATCGTGTGGTTGTGATCAAAACTTTATTCGTGACGTCATTGTTCACGACCGCTTTCAGTTCAAGCCGATCCACATATCGACGTGGGTCATTGATCTGTCGATTTCACTTTTGCACATTGATATATGAAGTTTACGTAAATAAATTACATCATCTTTGAAGATTCAATACGGTGATGGAGAGAACACATTGTCACAAAATGTACAATGCTATAATCTCTTTATTTTTGTTCAGTGATTGCTATTTCCTCATAGCTACGAATAAGCATTGTTCATATAATCTTGGACTGATAGTTGCAACACTGACAAGCTGGTGGAATGACTATGATCACAGTCATGGTCGCAAGTGTTACAAGTGACTACTGGCACGTAGCTAATATGTATATATAGCTACGTTCCAGTAGTCAGTGCTATAAGGATCTCATGCGGAATATGGCAACAATGTACCCCAAAGTTTATTAATTTATCACCAGAAGGTTCCGATGGCATCTTGCACTGTCCTACAGATATGAGCAAAAATGTCTAGTTGCAACTCGATTCAATTTTTAATCTTATTTTCTAACTCGTACGTATATCCGGTGATCAAACTATTTAGTCACTTTATCGTTGTACATACAGAGTGAATTGCTTTGTAACTCGTTCCATGTTCAATGCCATCTGTTCTTGTATTCAATTTGTTGATCTGCTATGCCAAGTACCAGATCAAAAAACAATAATGGCCGTTTCGGTTCATAAAAATGTTGCACTAAGAATACAAAAGTATATTCAGAAGAAAAAGAACGGAATAATTCATATATTTTTATTACTCTCGGAAAATTCTGTACTACAAAGCGAACACGAATAGTCCAAAGAAATTCTCCAAATTAACCGTTTTCTGATAATTTCACATATATGGCCTAAATGGACAAAGTAGTCAGACCATTTTGTTACTTAAATGTTTTATTTTAAGTGTCATTCGCAGAGAAAAAGTATTCCATTTCTATTTAACCCCTCGTGTGCACACGGTCAAAATATGACAGCCCACCGTTACTCCAGTTCCGATAAAATAATGCATAACTCTGAAATTTGACATTCAATTGTACTGAATTTTTTACGTAGATAGAGAAGACATAGTTATGTAGTTATGCGTTTAAAAAATTATGAAAAATATGAAGGAAACAAAATTCCCCGCTTCTGTAATAAAAAAGGAATTTATAAGAGAAAAATCGTTATAATTTTTCGTTATTACCATAAAAAAATATAAAAAATAATTAGGCGTAAATGTAAATAAAGAAGAACTTATACTAATATAAATGTACGTTAACGTTAATTTTTTAGTGAGCCCTCTCAGTTCTGTACGTAAAATACGATAATTGGGATGAAAATAAAGTTTGAGCGTGTGCAACTCAGTATATGTGACAGAAGTGAAACTTCTTTGGCGATCTAAACTTCAATTTGTAAGTACACAGTAAGGGGTGAAACGGACGAGCGAGAGAGAAATAAATATTACTCACTATTGAAATGCATACAGAACGTGCACACGCGTACGCTTCAAAGTTGCAAACGTGCTTAAGGGCAGCATAAATATGTTGAGTTAAATATTAAAAAAAATATGCTAAGTGTGAGACCATATATTATAACCATATATTATACGTACAGGAGAATTAATAAAACGTCATTACAAAACAACGTAAAGGTCTAATAAAAACTTCGTATAAATTTACATACAAAATTGTCAATTAAAAAAATAGCCACGATACCGGTACCAGAACATGGCTTAATACCAGCTACATTTCGCCATGTTCTGGTACCGGTATCGCGGAAACAATAAGGAAGTCTCCTGCCTTAAATTATATTTACGACAACTATATGTGCCGGTTTATTGTGGATTCATAAATAAATTAAATACATATGTTGTTAGTCCTGTAACGCATGACGTACACGCAAAATTAGTAATAAATCGATCATAAAACGAGAAATAAATCTACAAAATTTTGACATACAGTTCCTACGTGACGAACAGATCAGCTGATGGTAAAAGCCAACATCATTTTTTTTTTATTTTCACGCACGCATACATTTCTCGTCTTTCTATAGTGTTCATCGATCTCTCTTAGTAGTTAGCTAAGTATCTATTTTACGTCATTCTTGCAATAGATTTGTTACATTCTGACATTACAAAAACGTTGCGACATTGAAAATTATACTCTCAACGCGCCCCGAGAAGTTTCACTTCAAAAATATGTATTAGAAAGAAAATTAGTGAAATATTGCCGACGTAACACATTATTTCAAAAGACTTACAAATCTGGTAGCTTAGGACTTGCAAAAGTAGTTTCGTTATATTCTGACGTCACAAAAGTTGCAACCTTGACAATTTTACTCTCATCACGCACAAGGAAGTTTCTCTTCCAAAATACGTACTGGAAAGAAAGTAATGAAATATTGCCTTCGTAACATATTGGAAATATTCTAAAGACTTTCAAATCCAATAGCTTAGGAGTTGTAAAAGTAGTTTCGTTACATTCTGACATCACAAAAACGTTGCGACATTGAAAATTTTACTCTCATCGCACCCAAAGAAGTTTCACTTTAAAAATACGTACTGGAAAGAAAGTACTGAAATATTGCCTACGTAACATATTGGAAATATTCTAAAGACTTTCAAATCCAGTAGCTCAGGAGTTGCAAAAGTAATTTCGTTACATTCTGTCACAAAAACGTTGCGACATTGAAAATTATACTTCCATCGCACACAAAGAAGTTTCATTTCAAAAATACGTACTGGAAAGAAAGTACTGAAATATTGCCTACGTAACATATTGGAAATATTCTAAAGACTTTCAAATCCAGTAGCTCAGGAGTTGCAAAAGTAATTTCCTTACATTCTGACGTCTTGCGACATTGAAAATTTTACTCTCATCGCGCCCAAAGAAGTTTCACTTTAAAAATACGTACTGGAAAGAAAGTACTGAAATATTGTCTACGTAACATATTGGAAATATTCTAAAGACTTTCAAATCCAGTAGCTCAGGAGTTGCAAAAGTAATTTCGTTACATTCTGTCACAAAAACGTTGCGACATTGAAAATTTTACTTCCATCGCACACAAAGAAGTTTCACTTCAAAAATACGTACTGGAAAGAAAGTACTGAAATATTGCCTACATAACATATTGGAAATATTCTAAAGACTTTCAAATCCAGTAGCTCAGGAGTTGCAAAAGTAATTTCGTTACATTCTGACGTCTTGCGACATTGAAAATTTTACTCTCATCGCACCCAAAGAAGTTTCACTTTACAAATACGTACTGGAAAGAAAGTACTGAAATATTGCCTGCGTAACATATTGGAAATATTCTAAAGACTTTCAAATCTAATAGCTTAGGAATTGCAAATGTAATTTTGTTACATTCTGATGTCCCAAAAACGTTGCAACCTTGACAATTTTACTTCCATCACACCCAAAGAAGTTTCACTTCAAAATTACATACTGGAAAGAAAGTAATGAAATATTGCCTGCGTAACATATTGGAAATATTCTAAAGACTTTCAAATCCAGTAGCTTAGGAGTTGCAAAAGTAGTTTCGTTATATTCTGACGTCAGAAAAGTTGCAACCTTGACAATTTCACTCTCATCACGCCCAAAGAAATTTCACTTCAAAAATACGTACTGGAAAGAAAAGTAATGAAATATTGCCTTCGTAACATATTGGAAATATTCTAAAGACTTTCAAATCCAGTTACTTAGGAGTTGGAAACGTCGCACATCAAGAAACAATCTAGATCAGTATAAACTAACAAAACAATAAACGAGATAACAAATCTAAAACGGTTGTAACTTCATCGTCAATAGTGACAAAATTTTGGATAAGTCAAAATAAAAATTTGATATTAAAAATGTATAATTGACTCAAATCGCAAATAAATTTCTGTCTCTTGTTTGCAATAAAACTGTTAATTCAAATATGTTCAAAACAATACCAGCAGTGTATATTTACATTGTCACCCTCATCACACATTTAGTCAGTTTTTAGAACACGTTTATCACAAATATATACTAAATAATACAATATAGACATCACAACTATAATAACTACACAACAAATGATAGAATATACATGCAATCTTTCCGTAACTAGAAACGAAAAACTAGCACACGCAACACATCATTATGGCTAACCAATTTAGACTAGTTGATAGTTACGAAATTAACCATTACCTGTAGACGAAGCTGTAATAATTTGATAAAACGTTCTCTTTCTAATAACAATGACAAGATGACTAGCAACACTCAAACTTAAATATTTAAGTTTGGGTGTTGCTAGTCACCTCTAGTGGAGTCGTAGCCCATGATGGTCGTGTTCGTCTGATGGGTTTAAACTCTTAAGTTTCATTGTACTAATATAGTACGCATGAAATAAAGTGAAAAAAATACTTTTCCCAAACGTACTTGCATAGTTAAAAGAACCAGATTGCTCTAAGTTTTTTCCGCACCACGTTTCATATAGATAACCATGATTTATTCAATTGGAGATCCAACAATGTAGAGGCTCTCCGTCTTTTTGCATGACTTCAATGATCCGATCTTCATTACTTTTAATTTTTATTTCTTATACAAAAGTGATATTACTTCGGATTTTTAAAAAAAGCTTAGTACCTTTTGGGTTGGACAAGAGTTCCCAGACATAGCAAGCTTTTCAGTGTCGTAAATCTTTTTTTCTTGGTGATGGAGGCAAGAGTCGCATTGGGGTTTTGGCTTGTTGCATTGAAGAATGAGTGTTACTCGAACAGACTGCTTGAAATTGTGGCGATGGTACTAATTTGGTTTCGTGTAATGACATCTTTTCTATTGTCGTAAATTAGGTTGTAATTACGATTGAAGACTTTATTTTTATAAGAATATTGATGTGGCGGCTGATAGGTGATGCACATACAAATAAATTTTTTTAATCTAAAATTTTCAAACAACCTATAAACATTTTAATAAAACATCAGTTAATATAAAATAACCTAAAGTTAACGGAAAAAACACTAACCAACGAAAGCGAATCAATCATGTTGTTTACATTTTACGTAAAAGAAGTCATGGTGAAGGATTTTCGTGTCCTTCCAAATTGTCAGTGACCAATTAGCTCTTTGTAATGGTCACTGTTTTTTTTAGCAATGTAATGGAAAAATTCAGGAAAATTTAAAATGTTTGTAGATTTTTGGTATTTTATGCCTTTCGTTTATTTTAACACATTGTTGACTGGCTATTATAGAGTAAAAAGTGAAACAAACTAAATAACCTCTATTTTACTTCATTTGCGAGTAATGAATTTAAATGAAACTTAATAAAAGATATATTTGGATTTTAATAATTTTTTAATTATTCAATTATGTGACAATCCTGTACATGCAACAGTACGCAACGAATTTTGTGAATATGTCTTCAATCAAACAGTAACGTTTGGCCAAGAAAACACATGATAATTGTTACTAGTCAAAAATGTGTTAAAAAATTATGGACAGCGATTTTTATTTTGTCAATATCTTTCAGTTTTTTTTTCTCGTAGGGATTTTGATCAAGAAACACGTCTCGAATTTTAAAGAAAATTTTCTTTGATTATATACAATGGTTATAGAATTTTTGGTTCTTAAAAACAAGTTGTAATAAACGGTTTTCTTGTCCTTGAATTTGTTACGTTTTTCATTTGCGCGTGTACACCGTTTCAATTTATTTTACTATGTGCATTATTTATCAGCATAGAATTATGAACGAATCGATAAAAAATGTTGAGTTTATGCATTGTATTTCGTAGTTTAGATATTGCCCAATGCGAGCGTAAAATTGCATATAGCCTGTTACTAACAAATATAGCCTGTTACTACCTAATTTTTTGGGCAGATTTTGTATCGTAATCATAACATCGGCTTGATAGTAAAAACGAGACAACAGCCTATTGTTTCGTGAAAAATGATTTCAAATTTAATATTGGCACCCGGGTCTGTAATGGCTAATATACAAAAGGTACCTTTTGTATATTGGCCACATTAAAGTTGTTTGTTTTTTAAATGAAAAAGTACATAATTTTTTATTTTTTTCAAGTGCTAGCCTTTTTTGTGACAATTATTAAGTTTTATTGTTTTAGGTGTAAATGAAAAAAATTTTAAAATCTGAAGTTATTAAATTTTCACAAAAAAACATTTGTTACGTCATCCATTTTATATTCTTTTAAAAAAAATTGGAAGACATTGTATATATACTACTAAAAATTGTGCGAATCGAAAATTTTTGGTTTTTCTATTTTTTTCATACCTACTAATAGTAACTACAAAATTTTTGTAGGAAATTAAAGAAAATGACTGAAATTTTTCAGTTGTTTTTTTTTTTAAATGTTGTTTTGGAGGCGTGTAAGGCATTACTTAAAACATCATTATGTGTACATAAATATATAAATAAATAAAAATACATAATTTAAATCGTCTGTCCTATTATAGTCTGAAAATGTTGTTGTTATTATCGTCTAAAAGACTGTAATATTTTTAATTAAATCTTTATTTCATTTAAAAAATTTAAGAAGAAAAAAACTTAATTATCGATTTGTGAATAATTACCGTTTTCTTTTGTTATCTTTAAAATTATTTATAAAAAAATTTATAAATACCCAACATGGCTTCATAAATATTTTAGTTTAACACAAAGCTTCGAGGTGTTGTAAATATTTTGTAAAAAGTATATTTATAATATGTATTTAATGTTTTTTTTTGTCAAATCTCGATACTGTTTGTATAATTTTTTTTATTTATTTTACGATTGAAGAGTTAGTCATGTGATCTGAAGACTTGACTTGGAGTGAAACAATTTATCGGCCATTTTGGTTTTTTGTTGTTTGTTTTGAAGCATAGATAATGTAAAGTTTGAGAAGTCAAAATTTTATTGTTCCCTGTAAATTGTGAATGTAAATAAATAGGTTTTATATACCTTTTTGTGATTTTCTGAATGTTGTTTGTATGTGATGGAAGCAAGGAAATAGGTGTAAGGAAATACGCGAAAGAAAAATAAAATTAAGATTGTATTTTTTTTTACATGTTTTAATATTATACAAATTAATTAATTAATTATGGGATATTCGCAAGAGAATGGGGCGTTCGTAATTTACATCACGTGTGTGTTTCGTGTTCAAAAAAAGTTGGAAGAATTTCGTGAAAGGGTTACGTATGTGATTTTGGTTTAATTTTTGAAGGGTGTTCGTGCCGTTGCATGTTAAAAGTCTACATTTGTTAATTTTAAATTGTTGTGTCTGTTTGCCCGCCCCCCCCCCGGCGTCGATACGTTGTTACTATGTTTGATGAGATCCTTGAACAATTTCAATGGCAATTGCTGAGTTTTTAACCCTGCAGTGGAACGCAGAGGAATGATGCACGTCGACAGCATATACTTGATGTGGTGGGGCGCAGTGCTTAGTCGGATTTGAATGTTCAATTACGCAAGTGTTATTTGAGAGAAATAAATATGGACTAGGCTGGTAATTCATTGTTTCTTTTAAGCTTATCTCTTGGCTGGTAATTCATTGTGTCTCTTTCATGCACGGCCTATTTACGCTAATGAAACGTTGCAATGTCATTACGGTTGAAAAAATGTTGATAATTAGAAAGTATTTTTATTGAATAATAAATATCTCCCCCCAATAAATGCTCTGATCTCATTATTTTTTGGTCTTATTTTCCAAAACGAATTGAAAAAAAATCACGAATCGAAAAAAATCTCATAATACCAACTAACGGACATGCTGTGTAAGTTATACAAGTCAATTTATAAAATTGACCTGTATATTTTATAAAATGACAATGAAAACGAAAGTTGTATCCTACATTCTTCATCATATGCAGTTCTTGGAATGAAAAACGAATAACCTTATCGTGTTACATAGTTATTTAGGCAGCACAAACGGAGTTTCGATAGCATGTGACTATTCACATGAATAGTTTTAAAGTTCCTTCGGTAAATTTTGAATACATTTTAAAAAATTTAACGGAAATTTTAAAATATTTGAAAAAATTGGGTTATTTTATGTTTCAGATTTATGTACAGTGCAGATTTTAGATGTGATCACGAAATTGAAATATTTTTCGTTTATTTAAGTTAAAGAGGTTTCGTTTTCTTTTTAAGTTTTGCACTGATTAAGGTAACTTTAGAAGTTGCTGCAAAATAACTGTCAACTGATGAAATCAAGTAAAGCGGTTTATAAAAAAAAAAAACCATGTAACATTATATGGCGAAAGCGAAATATTCATAATCGACTGTAGCAATATTAATGTTTCGACAGCTATGATTGAGTACCTGCAAGTTATGATCAAAACAAAAAAGTATGGGTATAGTCGAGATGGGACAAATGGGGGGTAGTGCCTCCCACGCTATCATCTCTCCACCACAACATGACGGAATTCTAACTTGGTTTTAACTGCAAACAGGTTATTTAAATTAAAAGTTGTAAGTAAATTCGGGACCCTTTTTCAAACAATCTATGATCTGTTATAATTAACTGCTAAATAAAGATTGCAGAAAGCTGAAAAATTCCTTTGGACTTCACAAAAGCGATAATAAATTACACCTCTGGTATCACCTCCACTGAAAATCCTTTTTAAGTGATGACCGATAAGTGGACAACAGGCATTCGTTGGACATAACAGTTGGAATGTTCCTCAAACGAGGCTGAGCTTAGACGAGTTATTGCCCATTTCTTGGCCATCTTAAGGTCACAAAATAACAGTCATGATATCAGGTTTTCTTTGGTGTATCCAAAACCTGCAGCGAGTGTGGAAAGTGATGATAAACTACCAGTTTTCCGAATACCCTATATGTAGTATAAGAAACCTAAGCAATACCATTCATTTAAATTGCTTCTGATCAAATGACCTCTCAAGAATTCTGTCCTGGGCAGCGCAAACATTGGTCATGTTCTCGCAAATGTTCAGGTGTCTCCTCATAATTTTCAAACATAAGATAGAGTGTTGAATCTATAAAAGTTCCATTATGGTACATCACCTGTCGAAGGTTTTTCTGTTTAAGTGGTATTTTTCTACAGTTAAGGGTGATGCGAGTCCTTGAAAATAAATGAAGGAGATTGGACATAAGTTTTATTTAAACCGTCAATTATACAAAAGTCTTATATTTTTTCTTCAGAAATCTTGTATTTTTTCTGAAAAGTTAGGTTATTTTCATAATAGTCTGCCAATGATATTTGTGCATATTGTGTTCTGTTGTATCTATACACAGATGTAATATACTAATTGATAAAACTTGCAGGGTCATTCGAAAAGCCACATATAACTCGAAATAAATGAGAAAACATTAATTTGACAACCGCATAACAACAGAACAAATGTCAGTCAATAGTTTATTTTTTTTAATTACTCCAAAAAAAAAGTTTTTTAGAGTAAACTCCAAAAAAATCACGAATCGAAAAAAAATCTCATAATACCAACTAACGGACATGCTGTATAAGTTATACAAGTCAATTTATAAAATTGACCTGTATATTTTATAAAATGAAAACGAAAGTTGTATCCTACATTCTTCATCAAATGCAGTTCTTGGACTGAAAAACGAATAACCTTGTCGTGTTACATAGTTGTTTAGGCAGCATGGACGGAGTTTCGATAGCATGTGACTATTCACATGAACAGTTTTAAAGTTCCTTCGGTAAATTTTGGATACATTTTAAAAAATTTAACGGAAAAAATAAAAAGTGGGATGGGTTGGGTTTTTTTACAACTCATTTGAGTTCCAATGGCGTATTTCCGAGAACTTCTGGTATGACCACATTACAATTACAAACTTTGTTTTGATTTTTGAACGTATTATCTATCAGATTGCAATAAATAAACAATTTTAAATTTTAAGACGAAAATTTGAATTTCTTATTAGCCATTAACCATCAGAAATTTGAACAATGTAATAACGGTAAAAGAAGAAAGCCCTCAATAGTTCATACTCTATTAACATGTGAAAAAAGTTAAAATTTAGAAGTTGCAAAAAAAAAACTAACAGCGAAGGAGCCTCCCGACTTTCTAGGTTTTTCTCCATTATTTTGTTCATATTTTTATTTGACAATGACCAGCCACTTCACGCCGAGAAACCTGTATAAAATAGACTCGTGGAAAATGTAATTTATATTTAAAAAAAAAAAACATTGACAAATCCGTTTTTTTTGTCAAACAGTAAATCTTCATTATATTTGATAAATTTCTATGTTCACATGAAAAATGTATTAAATTTTTTTTATTTTGTTTCGCCAAAATTAAAGCAATAACGATATTTATACCAATCCTTTATAACTTTGTTAATTCTATTTGTCAATATAAAAAATTTGTCTTCGAATGTAATTTTGTACGTGGAGATTACGAAAAAAATTTGTCTTTGTACGTTGAGATTACGACTGGTAAAAGCGTGAATGTTTTTTGTATCTCGTTATTTGAGTCGATTTTTGGATGAGATATTTGAGAATGAAACAATATCGAGGTCGCCCGAATTTTGGAACAGAAACATAAAAAATATATATAAAAATGTTATAAAATTTTGTTTGTGTCGGATAAAGAGTTTTTTTCTTTCGTTTAAACAGTAAAATATTCACCGAAAGCAATACATGCGTGTGTCCTTATTATAATATTAATAAAAATAATTATTTTTATTATAACGGAAGTTTTACGTATTATTGTTTATTTTGTGAAATTAATTTTGATTTATCTCTGGTTATTGTTTCACACTCTTCATAATAAAGTGATTTAACACAAAATAGCGTTTTGGATAAAACTTATCAAACGATAATAAAATCTAATATTACAGATTTTTTGAGTTAATAAAAAAAATTAATATTTGACAGAATAAAAAAATTCAGCTTACAAAAAAAATCTAAACGAATTATTTTTAAAAATTATCAACTTTTGAGTTAAATCGCATTGTTGTTAACTGTGACATTAATTAAATTGAATATAGAGTTACGATGTCATTAATCATATCCGCTTTGTATGTCTAGATAACGATGAATACAATTATAACTCCAAAATAATAATAATATATTGACAAATATAACATTGTATACCCTCTCTTTATCCACAATTTATGGAATATGTGTAATATATAATATATGTAAAATAATATATTGGAAGGACGGTTATGTTATATAAAAAAAAAATAAATATGAAATCCCATCGTATATAATAAATAACTTAGATAAATAATGTCGCTTATTAATAATAGTAATAAAATTTAAAAAAAAAATAAAGATGAATCATGTTATTATGTAAAAATTTAATAAAAATCTTATTATTATGAAAAATTAAATTAAGCAGATGTTTATATAAAAGTTTATTATGTATGTTTAAAAATAAAAATATTTGTACGAATATTAGGCGTAATTAATATATTATTATTATGAAAAATTGATAATAAAATAAATTAATTAATCTGTAAAAATTGATTTTGTGTTTCATTTTTTTTAATTTAAAAATTCTTTAATTTATTGTTTCAGTCTTTTTGGATTAATTTTCGAAATCGACAGACCCATGGGTCATGCTAATATCCATAGTTACCATATACCTGGAATATCTTGGGAAAAAAGCAATGGAGTTGCATTTACCTTGAAATATCCTGGAAAATTCTGGAATTCTCAAGAACTTTCTTGAATTTATTTTAATAACTATACTATTTATTATTGAAATATAATTTTTGGATTCCGTTCTAGTTGTAACAAGCGACTATCTAGTCGTTAAATTCTTATCAGAGTGGTCGTGGTCCCGGTGATGATGTATATGGTTGATCTTTGCCCCTGTTCCTCTTGACTCAAATGGTTACTTTAATAATGCGTTTCCACTTCACTTGATTCTTAACGTTTCTGAACACTCTGTAATGCTGGTCACTTTCGCTGTCTTGATGAGACCCATTTGTTGGATGGAATTCGTCCTCGAGGTCTTTTGCCTTCAAACTGTTCCTGCACCACTAGAAGCTCAATCGAAAGTTGTTTTCTGGAGATATCTCCGCAGAATTTAAGAATTTGCAATTGTACAGTTGACGAAAATCTTTCTTGGATTCTCAACTACTTTATCATGGAAATAATATGGTTTAAAAAGTGGTCCAAGGAATTTTAGCATGCACTCCAACACCATGTGGTGTTCTAGCGTATTGATTTTGCAATAGTCCTTTAGTCTGAGGGTCCAGGTTAGAAAGTTGGGAAACGAAACATTTCATTAGTGGAACCTTGGAAATTTTGGTTATTCTTATGTCTTTTTAAATCTTATTCATCTTCCGAACAACAGATCTTGTGATGGCACAGTGTTCCGAATTCCTCATCCCTCCAATATTGGACATAGACGAATTGAGGTAAATATAACATCGTACCAGTTCCACTGGTATCAATGTTGAATGGATTCGTTGTCATATGCTGTACCCTGTAATAAGTGTAGGTAATAGTAAACCAAGATAACAACGTTGCTATGCACGCCATGTGGGCAATCAATCTTCTGCGACACCAGTTCTATTCCAACATAAATAAGATTAACATATTCAGAGGTAATATTTTAATTTATTGCATATTTGCTCCCAAACTATTAGTAACGAATGCCATATTCAAACTATTTTTCGCTTTAAACGTGATGCTGGGTGTCGAGAAATAAGTCACCAGCAAAACTCGCTGTTTTGTTTTTTCAAAGAGTCAAAGATGGTGCTTTGTTTCACCTGTAAAATGATTTTTCTGCTGGAAATCCTGAAAAAGGTACAGAAAAAAAAAATTTTAAGCATTTGTGACAACACTCTAATCTTCTTTGTATCATTTCAATTTCGAGTGTTGCAATGCCTAAATACATATGATTATTAAACATTTACGTGTAACGTATGCACGTGATCCATTAAAGATTACAATTTTAAAAAGATGGTTCTTTATCTCATAACATTGAAAACTAAAGACAAAAACATTACAGGAAGAAGGTTCCATTCCTAAATTACAAATTTCATTAATATAAAATGAAACCTGTCAAGCACGAGTGGAACTCGCACTATGAGGGTCCGTACAGATTGAGGCATTTATAAACATTTCATGGTACATAATATTCCTATTAAACTATTTACAAAATTTAAATTTTTTGAAAGTCACCACCGTGGTGTGTTGGATTTATTAAAGACTTATGGCCTTTGACGGCGAGGTGCACGAAGCCTGTTTCTGTTTGTGTGATTGTGAACTTAAAGTGTCATTAACCAGTGACGAGCAGCAGCACCACTGATTCGAGAAGCTACATACTGCTATTATGAAGCCGTCCACCCAACATAGCGATTACGCACACTATCCTCAATGATGTGTGTATTGGCAAAATCAATCATCTTTATATAGAATCCGACAAATATTTTGTTAACATAAGTCTACCATATACTTCTGTAATGTTAAAGTTTAACTATGTACGTATACAGTATATACCACTTTCTTTTAATTTAATTAAAACCGTGGTCACCGAAGTATGTTGGGTTGATTATAAGGCATACGGCCTTTGATAGTGTGGTGCACTGCGGAGACCCGGGTTCAATTCCCGGCCGCTCCTCCAGCGGAGCAGGATTAATGTTCTTGTTGATTATAAGAGATTGCTCTCTTAGCGATAAGTCTGCCATTTGTATTAATTAGATACATACATAAATAAATAAATAAATAAAATAAAAATTAAATTATGATAAAATATATAAAAACAATATTATTTTCTAAATATATATATATATAAATAAATTTGTTATTATATAAAATGAATAATACTACGTATTAGTTTATGAGTAAATTTTTACTTTACTTTGATATCGTATTATTAAATATATAGACAAAGAAGTTAATTATTTATTTATCTACTTTGATGTATCTAATTGATACTTATGACGGACTTATTGCTACGAGGGCAATCTGTTAAAGCCAACCATAACACCCCTCCAGCCCCGTTCGACGAGCGGCCGGGAATTGAACCCGTATCTTCGCGGTAAGCCACGTCGCCACAGGCCGTATGCCTTGTGATCAATCCAACACACTGTGGCGATGACTATTATATTTAGAATAAAAAAATTGACTTAAAATGCATTGGTTTTTTTATATACTAATTATTGTATGGCGTTTGACCAGCATCAAAGATATTAGTTTTAACTGCTTAGGTTATATTCAAAAGGTTATAGCCAAAAGGCCTTAGCCAGATATATTCCAGGCTCAACCCTCTTGACTAACAACAGTTTGGTTGGACCATACAATTTCTTGATCGTCTGAGGTGTTAATTTTGTAGAAATTCATTATTCACAATTAAATGAAACTACGTAATGGAGTATTATTTCTACTTTCTTTAAGTCCTTTACCATGACCTAGGTCTCGTATTACAACATCTTCATGTGGGCTATCAGCAAAGATGTTTGGAAACATGAATTTATCTTAATAATACTGAAATAATACTATATCATGAAGTTTCATTTAGTTGTGGATAATGAATTTCTACAAAATTAACGCCAAATATATTCAGTATTATAAAATAAAAAAGGACATAATTTCTTTGTTACGTTTCCACTCCATAACCAATATTATTTGTTATAAATTTATTGCCAGTATTACACAATAAAATAAAAAACTGGAAAATCATTAAAAATTCATGATTGTATTATACAATAACATTAAATTTGTTTTAACCTGGTCTTTTGGTTAACCAAAGTAAGTCACAAGCTATCATCATTAGTAGTCAAAGACTCACTTCGAAAGTAAACCTACCGAGTTTACTGAAATTAGTGCTAAATAATACAATAATACTATACACGTCAACTGTTAAAAACCTGGGCCTACTGATCGATCAAAATATTAGTTGGCGCCCTCAAGTAAATGATGTTAGTCGTTATGTTTTCAGCAGGATACACTCTTTGAAACGTTTTCAAAATTTTCTATCGACTAAAACGAAAATCTACCTTTGTCAAACACTCTTATTACCATTAATTGATTATGGAGATGTGCGCTATCCTGATCTTAATGAAGAATATTTGTGCAAGTTGGAACGTCTTCAAAATTTATGCATCCGGTACATCTTCAGCCTCAGAAAATACGATCATATTTTTGAATACAAGTCACTTCTCAAATGGCTGAAGATCCGTGATCGACACCAACTTCACACTTCTTTTTAATATATTAAAAAATCCTCAAAGCCCAAATTATCTTAATGGCAAATTCAAACATTTGTCTGCTCAAGGTCTGGGGCTACAATCTGAAAGTTCACTCACCTCAACACACCTTTGCCACTTACGAAAAAGCCTTCACTGTCCAAGCAGCAAAAATTTGGAATCATCTGGATCCTGACATCAGGAAAATCACGTCCCAAAATATTTTCGAAGATCGAGTGAAAAAGTCCTGCCTCTCTCGAAATCTTTTCCTTTGTGTCCTTGTCCTTTCCCAAATTATGTCAATAGTTTTTTTTATTTATACTTTTGTATTTTTTTTTAAATTTTTTTTTCGTCTAATGTGCTATAAAGAATTTTCTTTGTAAAATCTCTTACAGTCCACCTACATTTCGATATCAATTGTTATGGTTTACTGGAAGAGATTGCTCATGTAGCAATAAACCCGCCATATGTACTGTACATAAAAGATGATAAACAAATAAATATTTTAATTTTTTTTTATGCAAACTCCTGTTCTCAAACATTTTCTCAAAAATTATAAACACTACGCTGAAATAACTATTGTTGAAATAGTATTCATACTATATCACTAATATTATTAAGACGAAACTCTGTTTCTTTGTTTGTATGTTTGTTTTTTAGAAATTCACTCAACAACTACTAATCCAATTCACATACAACTTTTGTAATATGACAGCTAATAGTTTCCAAACTATTAGTGAAAAGAACTCACGCAAAATACAATCAGCACCATCTGCTGGTGATTCAATACCCACTTGGTTAGCATTATGGATTGTAATCAATCAAAATTACTTATTACGTCTACAGATATGGCACAGGTTCTATGGAAAGGTGTCCAAACACCTAAAGTTAGAAACTCCAGAAACCGAAAAACACTTAAATATATTTCTTTACATATTATATATTGCCAAAGGCTCCCAAATGCAGATAAATGAAAACAACGGTTTAATGGAATTTTTTTTAACTTTTTTCCATTAAAAGTGTTTCATTCATATTCAATCAGTTCATATTCACTCGTAACACTTTGTTTACTTTACTATGAGATCCAATTAGTATGCGTAGCTAGAATCGTTTGAAAAGAACAGAAATAAGACATTTTGGTAACATGTTTGTCAATATATTATCGAATGCAGCAGTGCCGTATATTATCGAATAAAAATAGTTAACATCATTGAATATAAACAGGTAATATTACGAGCGAATATGAGATTCTAGAAAATATTGATAGAATACAATACGGGGACTTACTGTAAAAAATTGACAGCAGTGTGAGCAAAAGTTTACTAATTTATCACCAGATGGCGCTGATAGCATCTTGTCACCGTCCCTGTTTTTTGCCATACACATGCACATCTATCAAAGGCTGCATTTCAATACAAATATTAATTTGCTTGGGAATTAAATTGTCTCTGTTATGACACGATCTGCTTCAAATAGTTTTTCGCCTTTATCACTTGTAATTTTTCATATTTCACAGATATTTATTGGCAGAAAATCGTATTTCATAATCTTTATCCATTTTTTATATGGTAACCAACTTTTCTTATCTGCTTTCTCTGGCAATGAGCATGTTTTTATAGAGACGAATTTGTTTCGTACATAAAAAAAATAAAAATAGGAACCATGCAAGAAACATAGGCTACGTTCGCACTGATAGGCGGCTTGCTTAGCACCTCGAGCCTAGCGAGTAGGTTAATAAAACGAACGTTCTAGAACAGTGATGGTCTCCGACCCGCGAACGGTTGCAATCCGTCCCGCGATATCAACTACATAAAATTGTAGTCAATAATAATATTACACATATTTGATTTAAATTGAATTGAACATTACATGAGACACAAAACAAAAATTCATCAGGTACTCGGTCCTTTACTCCCAATAATTAATAAATTCGTGTATTGTTCATTTCTTCAATTGGTAGGTACGACAAGGCGAAGCGGAAGGGGTTATAGGGGGGGGGTGTGTGGTCGTCTTAATTTAATGATTAAATTATTAAAATAAAAGATATACCCCCATAGATTCTGTTTGCAAATATTGGCCAGCGTAGCAAAAACTTTGCTCATCTCTGTTCTAGAATGTTCGCAACCAGCCATACTGCATGCTTGGCACCTTCGCTAGTCGCCTAGCGTGTATCGCAGTAAACAAACGTGTTGGTTTTTTGTCAAAAGGCATGAGGCATTTTAGAATAAAAAACTGGATGAAATGTAAGTTGCAGTTCTTAAGAGAGAAAGCTCGGTGGAATCCAGCTAACTCTGTAAAAATGCAGTTGTCTTAAAAAAACTATTCTAAGATTAGGATCCAATTTAGTTGATTTTTGTTTAACTTTACTGAGAAGTAGATTAAATGTTTCTCTGGTCATACGCATAT
Source organism: Druceiella hillmani (assembly GCA_039881145.1). Classification (NCBI taxonomy): domain Eukaryota; kingdom Metazoa; phylum Arthropoda; class Insecta; order Lepidoptera; family Hepialidae; genus Druceiella; species Druceiella hillmani. The sequence continues at coordinate 14,184,107 of JAYKKI010000019.1, read as the reverse complement.
TCGTAAAATCGTAAAATTTCATTGCATAATTGTAAATTCATATTCGTAAAATTGTTCGTCAAAATTACGCAATTGTTTAAATAGAACATTAAACTCCCCTTGACTTACTTATGTCATGAATCCAATGTGATGGATAAGGCTGTGAAATGGTATATTGTAAAGATGAATTTTCTGTAAGTAGCAGTTTTAGAGATATATTTGAAAGTGACATCTCGTCAACGTGCCAACAAGCTAACAACCAGGGCACTTAGCGACCCAACACATAAAACACATTTCAGTGTGGCCACCATCACCATGTATCCTAGCAAGTAAGCAGATGTAAGTCATTAGGCACTAGGCGCTAGCGACCCAACACGCAAACCACCTTTCAGTGTGGCCACTATCACCATAAATCCTAGCAAATAACCAAATGTAAGTCACTAGATTCTAAGCCGTTACGTAGCCTTAAATGTTGCTTGAGAACAATACCTTAGATGTCGCTTGAGAACAATACCTTAGATGTCGCTTGAGAACAATACCTTAGATGTCACTTGAGAACAATACCTTAAATGTCGCTTGAGAACAATACCTTAAATGTCGCTTGAGTACATAGCCTTAGATGTCGCTTGAGAACAATACCTTAGATGTCGCTTGAGAACAATACCTTAGATGTCGCTTGAGAACGCTTGAGTACGTAGCCTTAGATGTTGCTTGAGAACAATAAGAATTAAAACTTTTAGTCACATGTTTGTCAATATCAGTGAAGTTTTTTATCGATAGAAAATATTAAATTTCATTGAATTTAAAGAGGTTATGTTGCGAGTGAATCTGTGCTATCATTTTTGAAAAACTAAACACTTTATTGTTTTTATGAATAATTATAATGCTTTTATAAAACAATTAAACTAACTTTTATGCACACACTGCACCATATTTGCATATTACAAACAATTTTTTATTAAGTACAAAATATGTACGCCATGTCTAACAACGTCGACCGAAGATGTTACAATGAGAGTATTGGAACCAGACATGTTGGAACGACTGAGAGACCAGCCAAATACCAGTTTAGAGGCGGCAGAATTATGCTATTCCTATAAAGGAATATCTAAGGTAATTTATCAGTAAAATTATATATAGTCTAGATAAGATTTGAATTTATGCACAAGGAATTGTACTGACCAGGTAGCATCTTTAACATTAAGTATATATAAACTAGTGATACAACTGATCGCGATTTGATTGAATACTTGATATCAGGCTTATAGACAAATATCTTAACTATATTTAATTCATTTTGATGCAAGTTTTCAATACTGGGATCCAGGTAAACGCTAACCACTTCACTAATTATACATAGTGTATCTTGTAGTGTATATTTTCGATTTCAATGATAACTGATACGACTAATGTGAGATAAATTATGTCTATTTTGTATTAATCATCCAATATCTAGAGTTGACAGATTATTTGAAAACAGTAACATGGGCTTTTATTGCATGCGAGATATAATCATCACTTACCAATTTATATCCAAATATTATATGTTTGTGAATTGTTTATGATTATAGGAGGACACACTTCCGGAAGCAGCTTCAACCAGAGTCAGTCGGTTGGTGTCAGTTGTGATTAATGGAATAATAAAAAAATTACAGCAGTGTAACCATAAATTAATTAATTCATTACCAGACGACATTGGTAGCATCTTGCGAGGTCCCTACATGCAGCTGACATATGCAAAAACTCTAAATAAACTACAGTTAATAACATTTAAAAACAAAATATCTTGTGATTTTAATCAGTACTTTTTTTTTCCATAGACAACACTTGTTTGCTTCTTATATTTCTAGCTTCATAAAATACTTTATACAACTTATATATCAATTTATTTTCCATACTCTGAGCAATACAACAACGAAACCTCATCTAAATTGGCTCAGTAATTTTTAAGCGAAACGGGTATAAGCACCTACCTACCGGGTATAAGTACCTAATTTTATTCCCGGCACAGTTAACTATACAACATTAAAATACGTCCAGTAATTTCTGTGTGAAGCGCGCACAAACAAAACGAAAAAGGCAGTTCAATAAAGTTAATAACATTTCCCCAAACCGATATATTGAAAATATGTTTAATGTATGGTCTTTTTTATATTCTGTATCTTACTGTAAGTATAGATTTGTTGTGTCCGTCACTTCGTACATCTCTGGAAAATACAAATTAAATCAACTATAAAAGCCCTTTTAATAATAAGCCCTTTTTCAAGTCAGTATGCTTTGCTCTCTCTGATTCTGCTTTTTTAATACGTCGATTGCAATGAAACTTAGTCTATACGACGTTAAACAAAAAATAGAAAACGTTTTGTTAACATTTTCTATTTTTTGTTTAACGTCGTATAGTTGATTTTCGTGTCAACAAAAAAACAGACTAACAAAAATATATTTGTATGTTCTATTACTTTTCTTATGTGCCCTGAATAATTTTTTCCTAAATATCTTTAAGATACAGACGTACGGATTCTACAATTCTTTTATATTTATAGATTGTGAATAAATTTAAATTTTTTTATATATATTTGTACTTTGTATAATCTTTTTGTATTATATGTCTATTTTTATAAATTGAGAAACTAATAACAGTACTGGAGGTAAATTTAAAATGAATAGTTTTGTGGATTTGAAAGACGATTATCTATAATTATGTTTTTGTTCTCGGATTTTGTGGTCTCTTTTCAGGTTCCATAGCCGAATGCCAAAAAAGGACCATTATAATATCGTCTTAAAATAATGTCCAAATTCGACAATAATTGGTTTAAAATGTTTCCCAAATTTTGGTTAATTTTGGAAAAATTTAAGAAAAAGTTAGTTTAATTTTTTAATTGATAAGTTAAAAAAAATTCAATTGACGACACAACCTATGTCATTACAGAAAACAGGTACAAATGAATAAGCTCTCAAATCTAACTAGGACTTCTTCTTACTTTATTTCTGTCTTGTTATAGTATTTGTACCTAGAAAATTTTGTTGCGACAAATTGAAGACTTAGCGCTACATAGCTGTGAGAGGTTTTAATACATACATTAACAAAGAAAGACTTGGTAAACTGTAATAAGCACATTAGCCAGTAGAGTGACGTTTCCTCTAGATGTTCCGGCACGGTCGCGGGGACGGATGTGTGCCGGCGTATATATAGAACCCACGACAGCAAATAGGTACGTTGACGTCACGAGTTGCGAATAATTATTCAATTGGGGACATGCCACGGCAATCTTCTTTTTGTGCCCTACCTCTTTATGTATTTATACATCACTGCTGACACCGCATATACAGAATGTCCCATAGGTTTGTACGAATTTTTTTTTTTTAATTATTACGATTTTCCGATTAGTATGATTACTACGATTATTATGAATAATGTCCATCAGACCGACGGTCCGAACGTATCTCTTTCAATTTAGGACAGATTATGATGAAAATTTACAGAAAGACGTAGTTGAATTATGCAAACATTTAGAAATAAAAATCAAATATTTTTTCCTTCCTTTTGAAGTTCTTTATTGTCTTCCCGTCTTTCATGCACTCATGTTGTTCGATACAGTATTGCGAGATACACTCAGTTTAGATATCTCTTCTCCCTTGACTGCTTCAGAAATGGAGTTATGGAGTCATTTGGTAGTTCACGACTGATCACTAGATGATGTTAATTCAAATTGCCGTGTACTTCTGTCTTATTCATTATTGTTTTATAACCATTTGTTCTTATGTTCTTCCACATGCCTAGCGCTTTAGATAAATATGTAAGTTGGTTATGGAATTTTCCAGAAGTAAATAAATCATACATCGAATTTGGGTTTGAAAATGTTATAATCTAGGACCCAATCGAGTGTCATTTTATTTAGGGGACTTTTCAGTGACACCAACTCTAGCAGGATATCATCAAAACGCCATGGAAAATATATAGTAATATTTTGTAATACGTTGTCTCCTTCACGAGATATCAGTGTCAAAACCTTTTCCAGATACTTTGGAAAGTTGAAGGAGGTGGGGACGTTAACTTTTTGACAACATATGATCTAGAGAAAAAAAAATAAAAAGCCGACTATAGAAAAATCTAACTGAAAAACCTAATTTCATGTAACATTATATATACCCTAGTACATTTTGTGGATAAAGACGAATCTAAGGACATCTCACTTGTTGTAATCACTTTAGTAGTTTACGTCAGTATAAGGGAGTAAACTTACTTACATACATATATATATGTGTCCGGGAATAAGTGTCTGACAAAGAAAGACGTAATTCGTTGACTGAAAAATAGTTGATTGTCGTTAAAATAAATATACACGGTGTCCGGGAATAAGTGTCGGACAAAGAAAGACGTTAGTCAATGACTAACGAATAGACTGAAAAATAGTTGATTGTTGTTAAAATAAATATTAACGGTGTCTGGGAATAAGTGTCGGACAAAGAAAGACGTAATTCATAGACTGAAAAATAGTTAAATGATTGTCATTAAAATAAATATACACGGTGTCCGGGAATAAGTGTCGGACAAAGAAAGACGTTAGTCAATAATTGAAAAATAGTTGATTATTGTTAAAACAAACATTAACGGTGTCCGAGAATAAGTGTCGGACAAAGAAAGACGTTAGTAAATGACTGAAAAATAGTTGATTGTCATTAAAATAAATATATACGGTGTCCGGGAATAAGTGTTGGACAAAGAAAGACGTTATTAAATAACTAAAAATAGTTGATTGTCGTTAAAATAAAATTTAAAAGATGACTTTTTTTATTCATAATAATATTCATAATTATTTGTCATCTTTTTCGTACACACGATACTTGCACACATTATTCAGCGACACTCAGGGGAATAACCAGCGAACACCTGCGAAGACATCTAGCTGCCTGGCAAGTATTAGGTAAGTTATATATCCTAGTATATTCTCTGGATCAAGACGAATCTAGAGACACCTCATTTGTTGAAATCACATTAACAATTTAATTTCTACGAGAGAGCAAACTTACTCTCATACATACATACATACATATCACTGAATTTCATGAAACTTTATATACCTTAGGACACTCTGGATCAAGACAAATCTAAGGACACCTCATTTGTTGAAATCACATGAGAGGTTTAGTTTGAACGAGAGAACAAACTTTCTCACAAACATAAATACATACGTAGCACTGAATTTCATGTAACTTTATATACCTTGGGACACTTTCTGGATCAAGACAAATCTAAGGACACCTCATTTGTTGAAATCACATTAGCGGTTTAGTTTGAACGAGGGAACAAACTTTCTCATAAACATAAATACATACGTAGCACTGAATTTCATGTAACTTTAATACCCTAGGACACTTTCTGGATCAAGACCAATCTAAGTACACCTCATTTGTTGAAATCAAATTAGCGGTTTAGTTTGAACGAGGGAACAAACTTTCTCACAAACATAAATACATACGTAGCTCTGAATTTCATGTAACTTTATATTCCCTGGGATACTTTCTGGATCAAGACAAATCTAAGGACACCTCATTTGTTGAAATCACATTAGCGGTTTAGTTTGAACGAGGGAACAAACTTTCTCACAAACATAAATACATATGTAGCACTGAATTTCATCTCACTTTATATACCCTGGGACACTTTCTGGATCAAGACGAATCTAAGGACACCTCATTTGTTGTAATCACATTAGCGGTTTAGTTTGAACGAGGGAACAAACTGTGTCACATACATACATAACACTGAATTTCATGTAATTTTATACACCCTCGGACACTCTCTGGATTAGGATGAATCTGAGGACACCTCATTTGTTGAAATCACTTTAGTAGTTTAGTCAGTACGAGGGAACATACATACATATATACATAGCCTACGAAATTCATAAACCTCAAACTCAACGACAGTTTAAACCACCAATGGAGTTTAAACAATGGTTTAATCATAATTTCATAAAACCAATGACGATTAAACTTTGTTGAAAGTTTAAACTCTAGATTATAGTTAGTGGTTGGACTGAGTGGTTTAAATTCCCTTCCCAGATCAACTGGGACAGCATAGAGTCTGGGTGGCCATATTAGCTGTTTACGTTTTTTCCGTTTGACACAATGACATTCAAGAAATCTGTCATTCAGTAGTCATATTATTTCAGATGTTATTTTAAAGATATATTCGAGACGAGAGAGTTAGGGTAGGTGTTCGAGATGAGAGAGTTAGGGTAGGTGTTCGAGATGAGAGAGTTAGGGTAGGTGTTCGAGATGAGAGAGTTAGGGTAGGTGTTCGAGATGAGAGAGTTAGGGTAGGTGTTCGAGATGAGAGAGTTAGGGTAGGTGTTCGAGATGAGAGAGTTAGGGTAGGTGTTCGAGATGAGAGAGTTAGGGTAGGTGTTCGAGATGAGAGAGTTAGGGTAGGTGTTCGAGATGAGAGAGTTAGGGTAGGTGTTCGAGACGAGAGAGTTAGGGTAGGTGTTCGAGATGAGAGAGTTAGGGTAGGTGTTCGAGATGAGAGAGTTAGGGTAGGTGTTCGAGACGAGAGAGTTAGGGTAGGTGTTCGAGATGAGAGAGTTAGGGTAGGTGTTCGAGATGAGAGAGTTAGGGTAGGTGT